>JAYKAV010002097.1:0-225746 GCA_035582835.1 Phoebastria nigripes | reverse complement strand
CCATTGCTGTTATCAAAATGTTCCCAGGCACAGCACAGTAAGATGATCAGCAGTACAGCAGTACAGCAAGCAGCAAAAGAAGAAAGCAGCCACTAACGAGCATGAGACTCTAATATACAGTAAGGCAAGCAAGCCMCATGGCAAGCAYAGGAGCCTGCCAATTAATAGCTAAACAGCAATAACAGGTGTAAATTCGATCTAGCACATTCCAATACAATAGTGCTAAGGGACCATCCAAGAACCCACATGCTGGGCAAACATGTAATGCTGTTTTGCAACAGCACCAAATAGTTTACAGTTTAAGTGGATAGCTAAGTGGATAGATGTGGGATAGCGGAGAGAGCTGTAAAACATACTAGGAAACACAGAGATAATTTGAAAACATTCATGTCTTTTAAAAGCAGCTGTGTCCATTTTGATCACCTGTAAAATGTGATTGTCACAATTCTCAGTGTCTTAGAATAGGCATCTGTATGATACTGAACAACTGCAATGGGAAGAGAAATTATTTTGTACAGATGTCTATCACTTGAGACCAACTTCCTTGTTCTGCATTCACATAGCATCTTGGCTGATGTTTCTGAGCATTATCGCAATAGAAATCACATATAAAATGCTGTATGTTTTGAAAGTGAATAGCAATAAATCATAAAATAAGTACTTTAACAAGTAATTAAAATCACAAGTTTTAGATGTTAAGGCTTGTCTGAGCAACCATCCATAACCTCAGGTGTGTGTCTGAAGGTTATGCAGAACAGAAATCTTAGGGAAACGTCTTTCTTGGGAGATTTCATGTACACCTTGCTTTACATTAGTCTTGAAAGCAGAATACAACTATTCAAGTATTTTTCTGCTTTTCCTGGCTTTATACAAGTTCATATTTTTAAAGCATTCATCACTTTCTTGCCTAGCATGAGAAAGAGGCTTGATTCTTTCAAAAAAGTCACAAAAAATTAAAATAGTGTCAGAAAGAATATCAGCTAAGCAAATGACTCTAATCTATCTGTCTAACCGTTCTGCATTTTTTGAAATGGTATGAGGACCAGGTTCTCAAATGCTATAACTTGACATGGATGTCATTTGTCTTGTAAGATCTATGCCAAATTACACCCACTAAGGACCCTGCTTTATGTCTTCCAAATTCCTAAGGAAAAGGGAAGGGCTTAAGTGAGTTCTGCGATTAACTGATATGAAAGTTTAAAAAGAATTAAGGATGGTGGTGAGGTTGGTTTTTCATAGTCATCAATAAGAAATAGGTGATCAATTACTCTATTGTCATTTTACTGCAATCAGCAGTACTGTGGCTCACAAAACATGGCATGTGACACCTGTCATGTTGATCTGCTGAGGCAGTTACGTGAGAAAGAACAAGAAAGTATTAGCATAACATTTCCAATATATATTTGACTTTGGAAATTTACAGCTGAAGTATGTGGGTCATAGCTCACAGTTACTTGATTTCATGTTTTACATATCCCCAAGATGTTTGGAAGTCATATACATTCCTCAAATTAGTATTTTTAATGTATTTGACAGTCTCAAATCTGCTGTGAATGGGACAACATTTAACATGTGCAATGTGAAAATACATATTCATAATACAAAATCTAAAGTATTATAATTTCAGTTTATTCATGTCTGTGAGAACATGGCAGGTGAAAGATGGATAGAGGAGGTTAAGTGATGTTCTTGTAGATTTGCYATGATGTGTAAGATAAAAGAGACCCATTAAATTATATATCTTATTTATGGAGAAGGAGAAGTAGCCCCTATGGATTGTCAAATACCATATGAAATATCGCCAAGCATAGTAATGTGTTCTTGCTAATAGTTCCATTGTTTGTCTGGGACCAAGCAGTAAAATAGATATCAAAAGATATTTAATGTGTCTATATATTTTGAAGCCATTTTCTGGTTTTGTTTTGTTTTGTTTTGTTTTTTATTAAAATAGTACTTATTCATTACATTTATCTGTGATTCAAATAATTTTAAAGGTAACAATATATGTAAAATAAATTGTCAGCCTGTCAGTTTGGAGCCAAGACATTAAAATMGCTTTTGGATTATGAATTATATTTACAAAGCTGTTAGGCTTTGATATTTTTTATTCCTTTAATGAAATAATTAAAACACAGTTAGTTAAACTCTCTCTTCTGTTGGAAAGCATTTCACAGCATAAAAGCACAGCACAACACAACTGGCAATAYTAGATGCTCTTTAGTTTGAAGAGATCAACCATTTGACCACTCATAGAATTTGCCCCACTTGCCTTTCCTAGAAGTGATGTAACCATATCAGAAAAAAAAAAAACAAACCAACCAAAAGCATTTGGGCAGTATAAGGTCATCTGCATTGCTTTGGTCATCAGCGTGTGCAAAAGGAGACTTTAATTTCCATTCTGTTCCATTCCAATTCCATTCCATTCCATTCCAATAAATATGTTATTCATCTAATATATTTAATTAGAAAGAAAAACTCAGACTAACAGGGCTAATCAGAAAACAACTTGTTCACAAGATAAAGCATAAATCACAACTGCCTAATGAAGAACAATCTTCATTTTTTGTATTTATTGACCAAATACTTATTGGTTTTAGTTTATTGAGTTTGGTTTGTTATATATTTTTTATATAAAAGAGTATTTTCATATTTGCAATGACCTGCATTTTTTGCAGTTTCTTAAAGGATCAAGAGTCTGATTCTAAATAATCATGATTTAAGAAGAAAATGCCATAAAAAATTAGAATTTATCTAAGACACCATGCATTTATTTCATAATCATTTATTTGCAGGAGCAAACACCATCACAGCTTTTGTAACTGCCCTACACATAGGACATACATTGCACTTCGTAATACTAAAGGGAAGGTCTCCTGTCAGCCTCTCTGCCTATCACTCCACACTGCCTTGTGACATATGGGTTTCTCCACGTATAACATTCAGTCTCCTCTGACAGAGCCAGAACCCTGGACTTACGGTTTTACTGGTAAAATAATTCTGACTTTGTTATGCATTCTTAGAAGCAGTCACACATACAAGATGAAGGTTTGTTATTTGCCTCCCGATTTCCAAATTTCGTTTGTAATTCTGCTGAAAAGTGGCGTTGGACAGTAAAGCCTATGTAATACACAACATTGGACTTGCTGGCATTAAATATTTAAATTTTATGGGCTTATAGCTTTACGAGTGCATAGTTTTTTATTCCTCTGCTTCCTACTAAGATGTGAAAATCCTTTTGCCAAATCAATCTACCAACTCACTTCTCACTTAGAAACCCAGGTTAGGAATGGGTGAGCTGGATAGATGATTCTGCACACTGAGTATGTTAAAASTAAGTATAAACTTGCCTATAAGGTTCACTTTAGAGTTTATCTGGTCCTCAAAATTTTTTTTATTAATGCACATTAACATTTTGGCATACCACAGTAATACTGATTTACTGATTTCACTGGTCTTCACTTTTGTTGTTCTGTGGAGATTTTATTAGTATTAAACTTCCAGTGCTTGAAAAATACTAGGCATATTTCTGAGTCTAAGTATCTACCTCAATGTACAATGTGAGATAACAGACCAAACCAAGGACATGGGCTCTGATTCTAGACTTACAAATTAGTTCATCAGCTGAAATCAGCATTAATGAAGTAGTACATTTTGTTATGCCCCTTTTGCAGATAATGGTACTTTGTCTATAGCGAAAATTACAGTTTCAAATGCATGGTCTGTGTTCAGCTTTGTCACTCCCACTAGCACAAACACCAGCTATTAAATTTGGGTGGCCAAGGTTACAACACAGGATAATTTTTCAATGATGACTGAATAAAATTGATCAAACTCTTTTAATTTTTTGTTTTCAAATAAGTACCTTGATTGGAGATGTTCTCAAAAGCAAAAGTTTCCTTTTCGTCCTCTCTCAAAAATTATTGCCTGTGAAGCTTTACCTGGCTGATAGTCATACAAGTCTATAACTGTACACCTAATTTGACCTCTAACCTAATATTTAGGTTTATAAAATACTTTTAAAACATTTCCATGTTGAGGTCATTTTTATTCCTTATAGAAGGTTACTTTTAATCTATTTCCAACTGTTTGAATCTGTGCATCTAGGTACTTTATTTTAAAATTATGATTCTCGTGTTCTGATATTTTTGCTAGTATGCCCTTGCTTTAGGCTGTGCTCTYATGGTATGATTTAGCCTTAACTTCAGTGTCAGGTCTGATGATGAGTTTTCCACTGCCTTTACATGATTTCATCCTGCTGCTTTTTTTTTCCGCCTCTTAGTTTTGTACTTAATTCACTTGTGCTATTTCACTTCTTTACGTGTGTGGTACCTGTACAACCTCTACACTTTGATACAGCTTGCTGGTGGAGATGGTTTTAATTTCCCTGTTGTTCTTTGTCATGCTTAAGACCTTTACCTTTGGAATTCTCCTGTGACTTTTTTTTTCAAGATGTTAGAAAGAAATAATTCCCATGGGTCTTTCATCCCACTTTCCTGCTGCTCTGGAGAACAGCGTTTTTTGACATGCTYTTTGAGTGAATGATTTGCAGAACGGAGAGTATAGATAGGTAAATAACTCATTCATATTACTGATCAGGCTGTTCCCTAGTGGAAAAAAAAAGATAAAAGAAAATTATGCTAATACTTCCAACTGTTCAGCATTACTTTCCTGTATTTCTTGTTTTCTGTTTAACCTCTATAAATCCTTTTTGTATGCTCTGGATCCAGAAAAAAAAAACCACTAATAAAATACTTCAAATGGTTATTTATATAAAATCTTTATCTTTCTGTCTGGAAATCAGCTAAAGTTGTGAAAAAGCCTTCCTTGAATCTCACCAGAAGAAAAAACAAATTTGCCTTTTTTACCTGCACACGTCCTGCATGAAAACATATGTAAATCTTTTCTTCTCCATCTGCAATTTTATATGTCCCTATAAAATGCTGGCATAGTGAATAGAGTAGCACAGTCACATGAGTGGTCGTTGAATTACTTGGGCACCATCCTGAAACTGCTTTATGCAAGGGCTACAACAAGAATTGTGGTGTCATAAGCCTCATACAAAAACTTTTGCTGATTGTTAGAGGCACTGCTTGCACAAGCTGCTCGCTTTTCTAATCTAACTGGAAGCAAAGTAAACACAATGGTGAACTGTTGAAACCTTCAAAGCAGAAACTCTCGGCAGAAAATTTCATCTGAAACTTCCAAAAAGTTTGCTGTTCATGCAGTGGGGTATTCCCAATGAGGCACTCATTTACTTTAACAAAAAAAAATGGAACCGGAAGGCTATTTTTCTCCCTCCTCTGTACTTAAAGCCTTCCAATAATATTTCTGTTTCACCACTACTTGAAGTTTTATTGCATACATGGCGTCTGCTGGCAAGTTGGAATGAAACTCCGAGACACTAGAAAAGAACCAAACCTTCTTTAGTGTCTGAAACCCAAATGCCTGAGCAAACATCCCATTGTACACACAGCGTCCCTGGTGAGAAACCCAGCTCCAGGAGAGAGTCCTTCCCACTGCAAGGTTTTGTGGGGAAATTTATGAGCCTGTCATTCTATCAGTTGAAAGGGTTTCCGTTTTTGGCCTAACGCTGTGAGTTTAATATCTAAAGTTTTCGAAAGGAAGTGATTTGTTTCATTTTGCTTAGGCCTTTATGTGGCTGAATTATATTTCAGTAATTCCCAGTATCCATAGCTACAGTACTTTCCCACTGACACAGCAACACTTCCTGATAAAGTTTCCCCATAACGCAGCCAACAAGCCTGTCTTAACTCCAGCTCCTGTTTCTCCAGTTAAAGCTAATTACACTTACACAGCACCAGGCTTTCCCCTTCCTCCTTTTCTTGGGGTGCACAATTGCCAAGAAGATCTATATCTGCCAGGAAAAAAAAATCCTGAAAGTTGGTGCCAATTAACAAAACAAATACGTTGTAACTTAATGAGTACTCAGCAGATCAAACCTGATCTTGCTCAACAGAAAGGTGGTATAGGAGTAAATAAAGGGCAGCACTTAGCCACTGGCAGAAGGGGAGGGCATATTGTTTTACCAGGGAATGCATTTCTGCTTTGCTTTACTGAGTAAGACTATGCACTTTCTCCCCTTCAGACCCTGCCCACAGTGCCTAATTAATTCACATCAATTTTGAAAGAATACATGATTAGCTGTCCTAAGGCTAAGCAGTAGCATATTGAGTCACACGCTAGAAGGCCTAGTTTGGGCACTGGCTCAGGATGGCAGGATCCATGCCAACATAAGAAGCTAAATTGGTTGCAGGGCAGGGGGTGGGGGGCTTGCCAACTAACTGCCTCGCCTCATGGCACCATCTGCCAATTTGTAGACTGATGTTGGCATCAGATCTGAAAGAGCCACTTATCCACTTGTACAGCTATAGGCCACAAGAGTGAAAGGAGAAACGTTTGAAAATAAGGAGACAGTTGACTAAAAAGCGCATCTCGTCTAGCACAATGCCTGTCAGGTTACTGTCTACAATACTTTATCATCAGATATGGGTATTTCTTACGAAATAAAGAAACAAATCCATGATTATCATATCTCCATACCTCAGATTGCAAAGAACCTAAGGTTAATGCTCCCCGATGTAAAGAGTTACCTGTTTCATASATATGATGGCATATACTAATACTAAAATCCCTCAAATCTTACCCTGTGTGAGGTAGCTTCCAAAACCTAAAATGAATTCTTTGCTGATATAGTCTACTTCAGGCCTTCAAAAGTAGTCAGATAAGTAGAAAGGCATTCTTAAAAGAATGGAAATTGATTTCAAAGTTATTTCAGGGGTAACCTGGATAAGAACCAGACATTTCATGAAGGATATTGTGTTCTTTGCAACCATTCCTTCTTTTAGGGTCTACCTCAATTCAACATTATGTCAACGGGATCCTAGCAGCTTGCACCTGGCCAGGAACCCTTCATCCTTTTCCATCTAACAAGAAAACTAAACCTAAGCTTCTTAGATGCCCATCTCTGTGCAATGATTYGTATCTCAAGTTCAATTCAACCCCATAGTGGTGAAGAACAACTATAAATGTTGATGCTAAATGCAACATCATCTACTATTAAGAAGAAAAGGTACTCAGAAAGACATAAAATTAGTAATTGTTACATTGTTTAGATGCTCCATTTATTTCTAGACATGGTTCTGACCTTGACTTCACCTACACAGCTTTCAGTAAGTTTTGTCCTAGAAATCAGAGATACCCTTTTTCCCTTTGTAGCCTATATGGAACAATGTCAGCAAAAGAGGGGAATCACTGGAGTGAAAAGAGAGCCTGCAGGAGTCTAAAATAATGTAACATCAGAGAAAACTTATTTGCTTGCAATTTCTTATTGCAGAAGGTCAGCATAAGTCCTATTTGTCTTTGACTTTTTTGGAACACTGTGCAAGATCCATTTAGTTGCGTAAATATGGTAGCTTGAGATCAGTAAGTCCTACCACCCTAAAACTTTTCCCCAAAATAGAAAGAACTATGAAATCCAACCTGAAAGAGATGGAACATATCCCATCTCCTTCCCCTTTCCTGAAAAATCCTATGGTTTTATGCAATTGCATTTCTTAGTTTTGATTACTGAAATGTCCTAGTTGCACTCTCAGGTTGTACACAGGTAGATAAGCTCCACTACTCCCTTGGAGTGTACACTTGCAGGACCACTTAGCAGTGGCAACTCCAGTCATATGAGGATCCCGCCAAGAAAAAGGAAACCTTCCCTCATGTGGAGACACTGCAAGAGTTCTGCACCAGTCCATGATGGGAGGCTATACGACTGGTATTTCTAGTTGACACCTTACTCATAAATTGGCCCCTAGAGGCTGTTGGTAACTGTCTTGGATTAGAGCAGCCTAGAGCAACATGCCTGAGGCTGTCTCAGTTTCCACCCTAACTGATCCGTAGTCCTAAGACTACAGAAAAACAAAACCACCTTTGTACAGTCCCCACCCTGCAGTGAGTGCTGGAATAAGCACTCGAAACTCAGCGAAGGATTTTGGAAATTAGATAGATAAACAGACCTCCAGAGCAATACTTATTGCTTATTTTGTTTCCTTTAATGATTTTTATACGGGATAATGTAACCACAAAAGCACAAAAATGTCTAAATACCTTGGACACTTGAGGTTCTACTGTCCGCTGTCCCACAGCTCATTTGTGTTGTATTTTGTGTATGTTCTGTCATGAGCACACACCACATATATTATTTATTAATTAGTAAAATTTTTTCTGTGTTTTACGCTATACTTTACCTGCACATATTTACTATGCTGGTTAGAGCTTGTAGGCATCTGTAGTGTCCTAGGAGGATTAACATTTTCTTTCCAGGGTATTACATTAGACCTATTAAATTATTTTCAAAAGACATTCAAAAATGGTATAGATCGGGGTGGGAAAAGGAATGTAGCCTCTTTAATATTAAATGATAAGTATTAATATTTAATGGAGTAAAAGATACATCTTGGTTTATGTTGCTGCTTACAGGAAAATGGGTGATGTTAATCTGCACTGAGTTACCTAGAGAATAGTCAAAGCGGTGAAAAGTACAAAAGTACAATGTGGTGAAATACCGCAACTCGAATCTGTCATGTACTAGAGACCGTGTTGTTGCTAAATCTGGTAGAACAAATAGAATTTTTTTCCAGATTTATAAAAAAGTTTGGACGAGCCAAACAAGCATCTCTATTTGGGTAAGTGTCTGTCACTGAGGTGGCAGGACCAAAAGAACAATATATATGCCATTTGTTTTAGAGGACATGAGGAAGCTATTTAGGTGAAAGTTCTTACAATTAAGAGATAGGAACTTTCGCTAACGTGATTATTTTGGCAAATAGTGTTCAGCAGGAAAATCTTACTGTCAAGATTTTTATCTTAATGTCCAAACCGAATGAAACTAAAATTAGCGGAATAAATGGAAAGTCAGGGAGAAAACAGAAATGTGGAAGCAAACAGGTTATGGTGTAATGAAGGTGTGAATGTGACCCAAGAAGACCAAGAAGAAACTTAGTATAAGCAGTCACAAAGCACCCTTCACGCAGCTCTTCAGTGCCTACCAATTGCAGCACATATGGTCCTTTAGCAGAGGGTCTCAGAACAGCGGGTTAGTTTACATACCATATGTATGCAATTGGTAGGCACAACGGGGTTGCGTTAAGGTTATTGCATCTGCCCTAATTCAGAATTCCCTTGTATTTTTAGGTTTATGTCGGACAGTAATGTTATTTTAACAGCTTTTGTGTTAAATTTCACATGTTTTTTTAAACAATATTATAGCTTCCTTTATTTTCTTTTTATTAATTTTGACTTTGTAATAGGGTCTCTGGAGACTTAAAATTGAAACACGTTGTAGAATGATGGCTGTTAGAAGTTCCATACTCCCAGGAATGATTATCAGCTAAACCCCGTGCTGTCTGACTGCTGTCTGTTTAACTGAGTACTTAGTATTTTGCATTTCTAGTATTTTCAGAATGTGTGTGATCTGTGGATTATTTACAGAAGAATTCTTGGAAATATTTTTTTGTTCTGAATCTCTATCAGAAATGATTTGTCTGTGGGAGTTCAGTAATATGAAAAAAAGCAGTTTTTGTTGGAGAGTGTGGTCACTGATTGTATCTATTTTGTACATAATGAAACTCTTACAATCAAGTTGGATATTTTACAGTAACATCAAAAATTCATCTTCTACCAGTATTTTCAACAACTACCTAAAATATTAATGGCAAATATTCTTATGTGGTGCTTAGGAAAAAATACTTAAGAGGTATGGACAACATTAAAATGTATTTTTGCAAAACTTTCATAACATTGTGAAGGAATTTTGCACTATTTTTACTATTTTAAATAGTAAAWATTTTAAATAGTAAATATTTTAAATAGTAATCAGAACTCATGTAAGGAAAATTAAATGGTCTGGAAAGAAGGATTTAATGGTCTCCAATGTATACACAAATTTTCTGCTAATAATATATGTGTTGCTTCACTTAATTTTATTTTTATCCACAGTATGTTATCCACCACCACACACAGGAGACAAGTAGTGCTCTAATATGCAGATTGCAAGGTGAAGTATACTTCAGACAATAACTTGTAGCAGTTACTGGAACAGTTTAAGCATTGGTTTACCTCTAACTTCCTAGTGCCAGGATTAATAATGTCTGGCAATTGCATCAATATGGTGAAAGGAACAGGAGATGGCAAGCACATTCACATAACATATTTCAAGCATAGCTTAAACTCTTCTGTAAATGCCTTTTCTGGTAGACAAACAGTGGAAAATTATTATCCTTGCACTGMAAAGCTGTGGTTACTTCACCTTCCTTCCAAAGAGAGTGAACTCCTGAAAAGTTTAACGCAGGCTTTTTAAAAAGGAAAAGTAAGAAATAATCAGACAGTGAAATTCCATAGCTTGTGATGACAGGCTAGAAAGCTACTGGAGTTGGGAAATACAGTGCAGGTGAAAAACACCCTTGAGGACATACCACAGCATATGTGAATGTAAAAAGCACTAGGACTTTGCTGCTAATCAGGTCATCTGTTCTTTTGAGATTGCAATCTATGCAAAGGAGTCTTTCCCACATGGCATAGTTTCTCACATTCAAACCTGGAGGAAATTAGGTAGGAGTTTGATTGTTTAAATTATAGCTACACATACAATTTATATAAGCATCACCAATAGACCTAGATATTTTATATTAATCCAGAAGTTATAAACATTTRTATCAAAGGCAAAAGACAATTATCTAGGGTCTAAGTTTTAATTTTCTGTGAAATCTGACAACAAAAGCCAGCTCTCGCATGGGCTGAGCAAACATTCTTGAATGTGGGAAGAAAATCTCGGAAAGTCAATGAGGAGTATATTGTAAGTTTAAATGGAGATATCTTTAATATGCAGAAGTAAAAAAAATCCCCAAACTTTGAAAACCTTAGAGTTCAAAGACTTACACAGTAGTCCTRTACAATGCTGGATCCTCCAAAGTTTAAACATACATCTAAAAGGCAACAACTTTTGCATCTGATTTCATTCAGCAGAAACAGCTCCTAAAGTTAACCAGTAAGAAAGGAACAAGTCACTTTGAATTTGTCAGCCAAAGGCATGCAGAGTTAAACTGCTCTGGAGCAAATGAACTTTCGCATAGTAAAACACACAATAAGGACTAAGGGAATAAATGTTTTTCACTAACAGCCTTCCAAGTAGTAAAATGAAAATATTCTAAACTTGTAAAATTGAGCTGGCTCTTTAAGTCTCTACCAAATTCTGCAACTTTGGCAAGTACTCTCCCTGTACAGACTGGTCTCTTGGTGACTTGTGAAAGTCTGCCTTGTTTATTACTCCTCTTAAACTACTGCAAAAGCATGGAGATCTTCAACATATTGAACCAGGTTTGATCATGAAAGCAGGGGCCTTAGGGCCTATTGTTCCAATAATGGAATAACAGGTAGAAAAAATAGAAAAAATGGTGCTGTGGAGTTTTGAATCAAGGCCCARATCCTCTTGGAATTGCCATAGTATGGATGGGTCCTTGACATGGATGTCTCTTAGCACGATGTAAGTGTGTTCTAATCACAAAGGGGACTGCACAGGTGATAGCCCTGTGATGCCAGGAGAGGAACCTCAATACGTTCCTCTTTATTCAGAGCAACAAGGGACTACTGTTCCTCACTCTGCAACTTTTTATCATTGTAACTAGGTAGATCCTGTAGTTATAAATGACTTTCTATTCTTCCGGTTGCTGCTTCTGGTGAAGCCAAGTAGTTGCCAGGGTAGGTGTAAACTTTCAAAATTGTAGGAATTCAAAATTATTACTAAAATCATTGACAAAATAGTGATATTCACTTCAGGTTACCATTCCTGTCTTTTCTCCTGGTACCCAAAGAAAGAAAACAGTTGCCCACAAGAGCATATTGATCTGAAGTACTTTCATGCTGAAGGAATTTCATGCCAGATTATGGATCTAGGAACTCTTTTTTTACAATCCTTTTATGATTGCTCTAGGATTCTTYTTTTAAAAAATAGCTTAGTCAGTCTCTGCAGAATGCAAGCAAGAAGTTGCCATACCTTCTTGCAAATGTATTCTGAATAAAAAACTATGGAACAATATACTTCGTGATGAAGTCCAGAGAGTAAATCGCTGAAATACAGCTTTGCTCGGAATCAGCTATGTCATCTTCATGGCTATATTCCTAAAGTAAGGTCTGTGTACAAAGGCATGTTTGCACTCACTTTCATGTACGTATTGTCATTGCAAATAGACATCCAGGGATGGCATATGAAAGCTGCTGTTTAGATTCATGACTACTCATTTATTCTTACAGATATAGATATTTTTCATGAAATCTGTATCTCAAATATTTAAAAAAGAAAAAAAAAAAAAAAAAGTGTCCAGAAATGCCAACAGTACTATTTCATGGCTAGACAAGTTAGTAGAAGAATCTAATGAACACATAAATCCAGACTAGATGGAGAGTAAATGAAAGGCTAATCAGTGGGAATTTTTTTTTAAGATTAAGCAAAACAGTTCACTATTAAATATTATCTTTCTTTCCCCTTCAGGACTTCCAGAGAAAAAACAGAGAGGACCTGAACTGCTTGGAAGAGTTCTTTTCAGATGTATTTTCACTAAAGCTGATAACTGAAATAGCTTTTTTGAGCCATTAGATTTTGTAGCACTAAAATTATTTCATGAAGTCTTTCAAATTAAACATTTTCAATATTTTTTATCTATCTCTTTGTGTAGCTGTTTTCTCATTCTTAATAATTCACAAGGTGTATTCAGCCAGAATGTAAATGAAACTTGATGAGGAATGTTTTCATTTACGCAAGATTAATTTTGCTGCCAGTGTTTGTTTCTCACTGTATTTGAAATTTATTCCAAGGTGGAAGGCTTCGCACAAGACTCTTCATATTACTTAAGTCTCCAATTTGGTGGGCAAAGCCAAAGAACAGAGTGCTTCTGTCTGCTGCTGCAAATAGACAGAGATGAGAGTCCCCTGTGGATGAGCTAGGAGAGGGGCCATGGGATTCATTCTTATTCACTTCTGACACACTTTACAAGCTRGAAAAAGTAGCCAGGATAGGTCTGCACTCAAACATTTGGGTTCGGGGGGAGTGGGTTGAATCTGTTCCCCCTGCTCCTGTATGCTGCCCCAATACGTGTGCAGAGGAGTGAATTTCAGCCAAGTTTATGTCCTGACCCAGAGAAAGTGTACTGCTCAGACAAGAAAGCCCAGCATGTGCCTAAATTGAGATGAACATAATGCAAGCTTAAGTTCTTTCCTGAAGAGGGGTCCTGATAGGAATTTGCAAGACAGAAATTAATAGGACAGAAATTAATAGTGACAGCAGTAGTGGTCTGTAAAATGTAGGCCCCAGGAGAGATGCAGCCATATCTTTGGATCTGGCATTTGCTTTGCTAGAATATAGAGATAGTCAAATTCTTGAAATCGATTAAAAGAATCTAAACCCATTTCACTTAAAAGGAGATCTTATACTCTTAATAAAAGACATCAGTGTCGTAATGCCAGGCATTACTGTCTTTTGGAAGCCTGTGTTCAGAGGTGGCCTATGTCGGTTATTGCCTTGATATTGTAGTAAAAAGATCTGGACAGGACAAGCTGGCCTCATTGAGGATCAAGTTTATGTTGGTCTTCATTGACCAAAACTATCCACTCCTGAAGCACTCTCAGAAGAAGAAATGATCTTTTATTTGTGGCTACAATGTCTACCACAATGTGATGCTTGCTCATGATCAAAGTGCCCAGGCACTACAGCGTAGAAATAATAATAATGACAATAGTAATAATGATATTACTATATCTTTATGTAACTTATGTTACATAACCAAAGATCAGTCCAAAAAAAGGGACTACACAGCTGCTAAGCTGTCACCACATTGCATGGTCCAGGAGTATGTTAATAGCTCCTGGATTTCTCCCAAAGAAATCCTGAGCTGGATCTTCATGCAGTATACACAAACTGTGTTCTACAGGTTCTAGATACATTGGCCTTAGATACATTCCACAATTAGACTGATTTTTCTGGAACTCATTTGAACTCAGCAGCTCTTTAACTTTCAGAAGCCTTTCCTGATGTAACAAGCTAATTTATTACATCAGGAAATGCTAAGCTAATTTACACTAAGCAATTTATACAGCATCCCACTTAAACTTTTTTCCAACATTATTCAGTTATTTCCCAAAATTAACATTTTATCTAATGCACGTGTTCCATATATTTTATCTGCATTTTGTAGATAGGATTCGTTCAGAATCAGTTTGCCAAATAGCCAGAAGTCTTAAGAAAAAGCACTATATGAGTCAATGTTAACAGAATTTTATGGGAGGGAATAAAAGCCCTATAGTTACCTTAAACAGCTTATACCTGCAGCTGTACCCATGGTAAGGGTAAAACAGCTATTGGGTAGGTGGGACATGTAATGCATTTCTTACAGTGATTGCAGATCTAACTGACCATAATGCCTTCGCATGTGTAGAARTCCCAAGCAACCACAGGGCTATCTGCTGCCTTCTCAGGTATGCATTATTGAAGAAAGTTAGTCATTAATTTCCAAAATTATTCCACAATCATTTGGAGCCTCCCAGACTGATTGTTGAAGGCTTTGTTTTGAAAAATGGCACATTTTAACTCTCAGCTGCTATTTGCACTGGAAGAATGACTTTTCCAGCATTTTAAGTTCCTGCTTTGGGACTTAAATTTTTTTCTCTTTTGGATTTTTGTCTTACATTCCAGCACRCATTTAGCCCTTGGCAGATTGAAAGGTGTCTCTGTCAGGAAACATCATCTGAGGGAATACAAGATACTTCACAGCACAAAAAAAAGGTGTGGTGGAGGAGGAGAGAAAACATCAGAAGCATTGCAAAAATACCTTTTTGTTTTGAGTTCCACAGCTTTAAAACTTTTCAACAGCTTTGAGCCATTAAAAAGTGCAACTTGCTGACAACTTTTTACATGGAATGTCAGCTTTGTGTGATTTGAAACAGCTGAGATAATAACTCCCAAATGAGAGGATCATAATACTGAAAGGAATATAAGTATGTATTGTACTAGCAGCACCTCTCTATTAATGACCAGTGTAGACCAACTGATGGAATAGCTAACCTTTTTATTCGTACATGAAAGCAGTTTTGTCTCTATATCTCTTTTCCACTCTTTTGCATCCTGGAAAACCTTGGAAGAAAAGCATTTCCTTCTTAAGAGTTCATTTGCTCCTGCTATTTTTTGCTTACCTGAATTAAAAATGTTTCTTTGGCACTGTCATCAAATTTATTTTGACCCAGCTGCTATTGCAAAATGCGGGCTTAGTAAACAAAGACACTGTTTTCAAACAAATGCCCTTTACTGTAAAGAAAACAAGACAAATAGATAGAAGAGAAGTAGTGCCGTGTTTGCTGAGAATGGTTTTTAAAGTTTGCCATGAGGTGTCAGCAGCTCTTTAATTTTCAGAAGCCTTTTCTGACATTAGGATCTCACAGCAATTTAGACAGCAACTTGCTCAAACTCTTTCGACAGTGTTGGAATATTTTTCTAAAACAAAGATTTCTATTTTAGAAGTCCTTAAATGTTTCCATATGACTAACACAGATGAATTTGTCTATTTGTTATAAACAGTTATACCTGCAAATAAATTATTAAATAAATGCAAAATAAATGCAGCATGTTTTTCTTTTAATTAGCTTAGTTAATTTGCCAGCTGTCCAGTATGTTCACTACCTCCATTAAGTTAAAAAATGTATCATTTCTGTGAAAATTTAAATGTCACAGTATTAAGAAAATCAATAATAATATACATCGAGAATGGCTTGGAAATAACATGTTTAACAAACTTTAGAAACTACTATGAATTTTAGAGTTAGCATGTTAGATTTCAGCGCAAATACTGTATCTTCAGGTTTCCCCAGGTGGCAATGTGTATTAAGAAATGGATGCCTATGTCTGGAAATGCTGTTCTTGCCATTTTTATTTTCCCAAGTTAATTTAGCTGATGAATGTAATATTAGTCTTGGGTTTAGGAATACCTTCAGAGGGAAAGTAGAACTGGAGGAAAACCATGACAACTGTGTTTCTTAATATAGTGGGCTCTGGGTAAAGCTAAAACTTTAACCAGGCTTAAGAGATTAAATCAAAGCTTATATTCAGGTCAGCTAGCTACGACTACCTATCACTATATTATCACGGTGTCTTGAATACATTGAAATGAAAGTTCACTCAGATAATTTGGTCTTGAAAAGCACTATCCTAAAATGAAAGTTTGTTACAGAATGGAATATACTGCTGCACCAAACCACTGTGAAATTGTYGGAATTGACCTTAAATCCTGTCATTTTGTTTTCAGATGTTAGGGCTTACCCTTCCTGCTAAACCTGAGAGTTTATTACATTCAGTAATAAACCTTACAGTAGTGCTATTCCACTGATCTAGCCGAAAATCCAAAATGCTCTACAAGCCTGAACTCTTAACATTCAAAGTAATGTTCAGTGTAGGGGCACTGACACGTCACGGCAATCTGGGTCTGTACTCACACCTGGAGATTTCACCGTGAAGACTGCAGAGAAAGCAGTGGGGTTTAGCCTGATCACCACATTTTTATTCTGAATGATATCTGATGGAAGTCAAGACATGGAATGTGGGCAGAAAACACTGAAGTATTTTTAATCATTTTTCTTTCTCTTGAACACATGAGACAAAGGAAGGTGTGAGGAGGATATGGCCTGAGCTGGCTAGTCTGTATTACCATCTAGCATGTGTGGAAAATGATTTAAGAGCAATAGGTCACACTTCACTTTGAAGTTCAGATACTGCCACATCTTTTTGAAGACATGATCCTGCAAAGTGCTGAGCACCCTGGCTGAAGGCCAGGAAAACACATAAACACATGCTTAAGTCTAATCATAGGACTAGGCCCCTTGTGTTAAAGTTGACATGTGCTGAAGTGCTGGTCTGGATCAGCGCCAGAAGGTTCAGCATCCTTCAGGATTGATTCCTCAGCCAATAAACTAAAGGCTGCAGCTTAACAGTAAGCCTTGGATTCTGTTTACATTTCCTGCTTGCATTTTAAAAAATAAAACAGTGGTTGTTAAACACAGAAAGTCCTTGCTCCTTTGAGAAACTGACATAGATGGAGGCACAAAAGTGCATTTTAACAGATGCAGGCAATGAACAGGATACTCACTTCATTTGGCTGCATGCAAATCCCCTCTTTCCCGAATAATCTCTTAATGACCTGCTAGCACATAGCATATTCAGGGTCTGTTTATGTGGCAAACAGAAGTCTTGTCTTTAGGAGCTGGCTTTTGCAATGGTCTCAGGTGGCAGTACTCTGTTCCAGGCCAGAAGGTCTTGGGCTGAACTTCCACAGCAGGACTTAAGCTCATTCCCACTGCTAAATAGGGGATTTTGCCATTTTAGAATGGCCAAGTAGTTATCGCAGCTTTCTTCTGATTGTTTCTGGCAGATGCAGCAGGTATGAGCTACAACTTACTCTTACAAAAAGCTGGGCTTTCTAATGGGCTGAAATTCAGGCCTGCCTAAAAAGAGTTTATATCCTTAAACTGTGAACACAGATGGTTGACCTGGGCTGCCTAGTTATGAACTAGGCTTTCAAGTCTGAAGAAAATTGCAATGAAGGTAGAAGACAATTCTACAGACAACTGTGCAATATTAAACGCAGCTACAAACCCCCAGTTTCCTCCCCAGGCTATCATCCTCCTTTCACCATGAACAAAATGTTCTGCAAAAGGATTGCTGCAGCCAACATTAGGACAAGGCGAAAATGAACATTCCTCATTGTCCAAATAAATTGGAACTAAAAGAAGAACTTAATGTGCTTACAGGTCATGTTGGTTTCTCCATGGAACCTACAGAAGCTTGGCTTAAATTTGCTTTGGCTACTAAGATCATAGGAAAACTCTTTTTGAAAGTTTTTTTCTAAATAATTGGAAACGAACTCAAACAAGATTAAACATAAAATGTAAATGTTATTGAATCAGTTCTTAACAAACTTAAAATTCTCTAATTGTTTTAATTATTTATCTTTTTCTGGCATTAAATACATTGAAGTACTATGAGAAAAGCAATACTAACTGACAGTAGGAATTATCTAATTCCATGTAAAAATCTGTTCCTGCAAGATGTCTCTCTGTCAAACTCAATTTTACAAGCACTAGAGGATGACCTAGGCCTTGAGACCATTAGGTACTTATCAGACGGAACCAAAAGAACTTCCAGATGTTACTGATCCAATTTTGCATGAATATGAGAATGAGAAATTGTTGCCTAAGTGGTAATGCATCTCTTTCTACTGTTTGCAAGCAGTATGAAAAGAATTATTATTTATTCCTGAATGTCTTTTTCTTTCTAAAAATTTATGGAAGTGCTAGGCAAGCACAGTAAAACCATGTTGATTTTTGTTTGTTGGAACTTAGTTATTGGCAAATGATAGTAAAACCAGGAAATACTGTTTTGTGTCTGAGACATTAAACTCACTCTCAGAAGTTCAGAATTAGGGAAGTCACCTTTTTGTGCCTTGTTCTTCAGCTATATAATGGGGATTCTAGCTTAATGTGTTTCTGAATAGGTCTCTGGTATGCAACCCTTTTGGCAGAAAGTGGTTGGACTAGATGTTTTACAATGTCCATTCCAGGCACATACTTCTCTTTAGACTGTAAAGTTTTGAGGGTTCCCTTAATATGAATTGTTAGCACCTCATCATATTTAGGCTTCTCTCTCCCAGGTGTCATTAGAATAAAACTGCTGAATAACAGTAGTTTGCTCCATTCACCCTACAGTGCTAGAAAATGACATTACCTTGCAGTTAATTCAGAGGCAGAACCCTAAGGAACAGCCGGTACTTTTGTATCTTCTGTCATCAGTTCTGCTCTCTGTACTGTTACACCATGGCGGTGTCTGAAAAACACACGTTGTGTGACTGTACTTAGAACATCTCCACTGTTACCAAGCTTCAAAAGTAGAAACACCACTGATTTCTGTGCCCTGGGATTGCTTTTTTGGGGGAAGGGGAGCAGGCTGAATCAAAGATGGAATTTGTAAACTGATTCTGATTGTGTGAGGGAAGTTATTTTAGAGCATTTCCTTTATTTTTCTTAAAAGAGTAACCTAAAAGGATCTTTTACAGGGATCTTTTTCATATTCTGTTTTTGTTTAGCTATCATCTGCTGTCAAAGGTGTTCACACAGACCTGAACTATGAGTTGTGGCATTGTGGTAAACTGCCTCCTTTGGAAAATTTTTAGAAGCTCTTCTTTGAAGGTTTGGCCTTTAGCCTATGAGGGTCAAAACACATTTGGGAGCTTATATTATTTGTCACCAGGGAGAGCCTAGGGTAAACCTAGAAGCACATTTCACTTCAGAATCCACATGATTAAAATTAAAATAGTATGTCTGGTATGTATACAGAAAAAAAATCATTGGATTTTCTTCTGTATCTTCAAATAGATCCAGCAGGCAATTAATCCAAAATAATATATATAATGTGTGTAATATATGTGTATATATGTATATATATGTCTGTATATATAAAATATATGCAAAATTTCCATGTCAATAGATAACAACATTAATATATTAGACCAACAGAACTCTGCAGGCAAAGTCCTGATTCCATAAGTTGAAAACTTTGCAGTTGTCTGTGGAACTTGTGTAGCCAGCTCCACTGGAAACCATGATTCACAGATATTTTATCTCCAAGTTCCAAAAAGTATCATCTTTGTCATAGGACATTGCTACAGAACTGGTAATGAAATTCAGCACAAGGGTGCCTCAGATGCACCTTTCATATATAGAGTGAGCTTTAGCTTTCAAATTTGATATCCAAAACATTGCCAGAAAAGGATGCATTCTTCATTAACTGGTCTATGACATATCAAAAAGAGAGAATTATTGCACAACAGCAATCTTTAGCATCATTGTCAATCACTCATCTTCAAAACTGCTAGGACTGGTAGGAGAATATAACAGTCCTGTAGAATAAACATCCTTGCATTTTAAAGCAGCCAAAAATTGTGCTGTAAATTTAGGACTAGATTTTAGCAGCATGAGAGAATCTCAAGGTGATGTGAAGTTGGCCCAACTATTTTGCATTCATTTTCTGTTCTGTCCAGGGAACTACTAAAAGGAAATGGCAAGACCAGAGATTTCTTGTACTCTAGATGTATTATATAGCTGCTATGAGCTGAAACAATTCAGAGCTTGGGATCTGATGCTCTGTATCTCCACATATTAAAATGCAGAAGAAATGGAGTAAGGAGGAGTAAAATTCTTCCTGAACTGATCCAAAGTATAAACTTTGCTCTAGGATATTGCACTGCATGTGAGAGCTAATGAGTCACTAACTAGGAAAGCAGGAGACTTGTGTTATATTACTTACTCTGTCATTAATCTGTTGTGTAGTTTAAGCAAGTCCCTTCCCTTTGTTTGTCTTGAGTCTCTTTTTCCCTTGTCTTTTCTATATGGAATATAAACTTTTTAGGCTTAGACTGACAGGCTATATTTTGATCATATATATGCTAACGCCAGCCCTAGGACTCAAAGTGCTGCATCAAAAACATCACAGCTGCATGATGCAAAACTCTTCTCCAGTATAAACTCACTCTGAAGGCACAGTTTTGGTTTTTGTTTGTTTGTTTGTTTTCCAGAATAACCTTGTACTAGCAGCCTGTATGTACACTAGGCCTCCTCACTACCTCAACTCTTTACCTTATCGGCTGTGGTGCTTGCTCTCACATCATGGGGAAAGCTTGTTTACGATACAAAGTAAGATCCTTTCATGTGTTCTGGTTACTTCAGCTGCCATCCAACTGAGTGTCCAAGCCTGACCTGGGCCTATACAGCTGAATGATTAGCAGCTCAGATCTGGTACCATACCAAATTGGAGCAATTTTCTCATGCAGCATCTTTGGGGTCCAGGTTGCTTCTGGAACTTTTAGATACTAATATAACAATTGCACCTAGAGCAAAATTAACAGAACCTTTGTCTCACTGACTTTGTTTGAGTTAGTTCTTTGAGCTGTTCTTAACTTATGCTGGTGGAAGACAGAGTTAACTTTCATGTTCTTTTCAGTTTACTTTCATGTTCTGCAGGTGAGAAATACATATCTTTACAAGCATACTTTCTGATTGTTGGCTTTTAAAAGTATCATATTTTTCTTTCATGTTTTAAAAAATACTTTGGATTTTTGCATTTATTTGTGCTGTGGGGTTTTTTTAAAGGAAAATATAGGTCCATTGAATAACTCTGAGATTCACAGAATGACTGACATTTTTGACAGAGATTATATAATATTAACAACAGTCATGTAAAATGGAAATGTGAAATGTAACATTTACTAATAGCTTAATAAATTGATCACTGGAAATAGTTTCTCTCAAACAAAGTAATACAGACTCATCCCCTCTTCGCTCCCTCCCCTCTCTTCCATCAGAGAAGGAGAATCACAATTACACCTCTGGGAAAGAGGTCTAGTGTTCACACTTCATCAAAGGAGGATCAAACACTTTAAACTGTTCTTTTTTAAGTCAATAGTTTCCAGACTATCATTAGTCATTTCTTATTTTTAAGTGAGAAAATTCATAGTACTGAAAATAAAAGCCATATCCAAAGATTGCAAAAGTTTGACCTGTAATATCTGGTAGACAACTTTTATTGGGACTTAAAAACATCTATAGGATGGAAATACTGGCAAGTTATCATCTTTTTGTGCTCAATATAAGTTTTGATGGTTCTGTTGTGCTATTGCTCTTGTTGCTCATATAGGAAGTAATATTCAGTATGATGTTTTGTACTTTTGTAGCTAAGTTAAACAACATTGCCCAGTCTGGATTTAACAAAGTATTGTACCGAGTTGTAAATGCAAGCAATTGTATGATAAACATTTATTGAGAAGTGGAGTCATTTTATGTGTTCCTTCCATCCCTTTATGTTGCCAAGGTGACCATTCAGAGATAAACCAGCTTAAAATGTAAATATCATATCCCTGAATATTTCAAATTCAGAATGTCTACTGAGTAACATTAGAACTGTCAGACTTATACAAGTAATAGTATCTGAAAGATCCTGCAGCTTTTAGTCACATATCTTTTAAGGTTATAGCCTCACAAGAAGGTAATCCACTGAACTGTTTTTCCTCCCATAAATTGCAATGCAGCAGTATTCTGTTGTAAGAAATAAATTGTTCAGAAAAAGTAAATTCAAGGTAAGACTCAGAATTACTGTGATGTCATACAATGATGACAGACACTGACAATCAGTCTTAAGCTGATAACCTTCAATGTATGATTTTTATAGAAGTTCACCTGACTGACAGCAACTAAACTACTGTCAAGCACTGGCTTAGGCTTTCTTTCAAACACTCTTCCATTTTCCAGATTTCAGCTCTATGAAAACAAAATGCTCCCCAAAAAGATATGTGAGGTGTGTCACTCCAAGGAGACCAGAGCTGAAAGTCTTGAGGTCATCATATTCATTCCTCACATGCTGTACCACAAATGCTGTAGGGGATACCCTATTTCACTCAGTTGAAAGACCGGGTTTCAGAGGTTAGTAGATGACAGAGAACATGTGCAGCTTCCAGAAATCGAACACAGCTCTGGCACAAGAGCTCTAAAAACATTTCCTAAAATTGTAAGAAGCTTCTTAAAATTATTAAAAAAAAAAAATTAGTAAATATACATACTGAAGAATCAATGTTTTCCTTGGTTTTCAGATGCAGATAAGTGGGGTTTTCAAAAATCACACAGTAATCTCATGTATTTACATCTTTATGCTCTTTTAAAAATATGACTTTTTAATGCTGATCAGCCAGTGACTTAGGCACAGTAACACTGTGTGTCACTAGGCTTAATTTTTTGGTGCTTTCAGAGCATTCAGAGCAGTCAAGTTCCTACAGAGAGATCATGTGAGGTCAGGAAACTAACTTACGCTTACCTTTTAATGTGACATGGAAGGGAACACGAGTCCTATCTTCTCCGTGACAGTCTGCTAGCTATGGCATTTGCCTGGGAAGTAGAAGAGCAAAGTTCAGAGTCCTCCTCAGACAAAAATTATCCTTTTCCTACCTTTCAGAACAAAGTCTCATCCAGAAGGTTGCATGCAGGCTGGAACTCAGCTGCTTTCTCCCATTTTTTTGCCCACCTCTGCTACGCTGGACTGGATTCCACGCATTTGGCAGCTGTTACCATAACTGTTGTGTCATGTAAAGGAGACTGCAGCGTTAATCAACTTGTAGGGAGCTGAAGTCTTCCTCACCTCCCAGGAAAGAGGAACAGAGTATTTACCACGTTGTGTCATGGTGGCAGTCAATGCATGAGCATTTGTATGGGCATGGTCCCATGTTCATGCTACCGTTCTCCTTTGGGAGTTTCTTAAGCCCACCAGGAGGTGGTGGAGCTTTCCACATACATGTGTAAAAAGGGGATTCTGCATTTTTTCCCCTAAGAGTATCTATGTTCTGCCATTAGATTAGGGAAGCTGTCTCAGAATGAAATAAAAACTTGCTTCTACAAAGATTAGTTTTTCTTCATACCACTAAGACAATAGGAAACAAAACACCATAAGCTTTTGAAGGGCAAGGTGAGAAAATCTGTTCAGAACCAGAGATCAGGTCCAGAGCAAGATGAAGCAGGACTGAAGAGATACTAAGAGAGACAAGATAGAAAGAGCAACCAGGAAGAAGGAAATTCTTGGGAACACAGCTACAGTATCAAATACAGTTAGAAGAATGGGTAAGTGGTGGGGTCACCTCACACAGCAGATGGAGAAATATCCATTAGTGACACTCACAGTCTAGTTCTCAGGTGGTAACATCTTTAAATGTCATTTAATTGTTCTTAGTCAGAAAGAGATTTAATAGGTCTGATGTAGTCTAGCAACTAAAAAATATACAGAGAAAAAGGACATGCAACAATTTTTTTCCTCAAAATGAAGATTGTAAAATTCTTGCCAATTTTTAGATAAATAGGTACTAACCTGTACACTGGAAAAATGGCAATGTGTGCCCCCTAGCACTCTTTAGAAGTGACCAAACTTTGTGTCAGCAGCCAAAATAGCTTTCTAAGGCACAAGATAATCATCCCACATATTGGATGTGACTTTCGTCTGCCCCAGTGACTGGATCAGTGCTGCCAGAAGCAGTTTGTAGTGTGATAGAGGGCTGCTCTGAGGAATGATGGAGGGGAGGGCAAGCAGGGTGGGAAGGAATAGCCAGCTACAGCACAACAGATATTTTATAGCAGGAATTCACACTGAGAGGCTGTTGAAATAGTGTTCAGTGAATGGCAGTGATTGAAATACTATTCTTATTGTACATGCAAGGACCGATTCAGATAGGGCATAAGCAGGTGCAGCTTCATTGAAGTCAATAGTGCAGCACCCACTGGGCCTGAATTTAGCTCACAGTAGGACTTGCTGTGAAGTGTATTACATTAATGATAGCTATGGCAACATACTGTTTTCTGCATGACCTAGATGCATTTGCCCCACATAGATGTTTTCACACCAAGACAGTGTTGTTTCTAAGTTTCTTACCAGGAAGAAGATGAAATTGAAAGATGCATTTTTCGGCTCTAGATTATGCCTTTCTGTGGGTTTTAACCCGTTTGTTGAAGGATTATACAGGGCTCCCCTTCGTGGTTAGTAGGCCTATAAGGATTTTGCAAATAGGCTTTCTAAAGCCAGGTCCATATCAATAGCTTTTTTTTTTTACCAACTCCTACCCAGTGGTACTTAGTTACTGAGAACCAAATTACTCATTTCTTCCTCAGTAGAAGATATCCAGGGAATTATATGTTTCATGCTTGGGAAAGAAGATTTCCCGAGATATATAGATAGAAAGACATTTTGTTAGTAAAATTCTGGTTATCAAGGTAGAACAAGCACTTATAGACTTGCCATGTCTAAAGTAAAGTGCAAACTTTTTATCTGATTTTTAGTGTTTTACCTGGATATAAGGGCCTATAAGCTTAGTCATCCTTATAAAGCGTTATCAAGTACTATTTCTACTTCAGGGGGAACTCAGATAATCAAAAGGTTGTGGCTTCCTGTGCAAGCTATGCAAGACTTCACACGGGGTTTTTTGTGGTTTTTTTTTGCTTTGTTTTAAGCTACATGATAAAGTTATGTGATACATGTTGGCTCCTTTCCTGTAAGCCTGGTTCTCTCCACCTTCCACAAAACATAATGTTCTGTTCTGCTTTCATGTTTTCTTTCTATTCTTCTAACAAGATAAGAAAAAAAATGGGTAAGTTTTAAACAGTGCTTATTTGTTTCCTAAAAGTGCAGTGCATTTATTGAGTATATCATGCTTGTCAGAATAGTCCATCCTTCCTTTAGTTCCAAACTATCAAACTATGAAATAACTTTATGAAAATCTTCTATAATGTGCAGTGTCAGAAAAAGCTGTACATAAAGGAACAATAATTCTGATCAAATAATTGTAAAAATAAATATATGAGCAGCAAATAACCTCAACATAAAATTCAACAATAATGACATCCAAAAGAAAATGAAGTAATTTTTACTTCCGATTAATTAAGCAAGCATTTGATTAGAATTGAAGTAGACTACAGCTAAGTTACAGAGCAGGTTGTATCCATCAGACTTCTTTACCTCATTTTCTCAAATTCAAATTATGGAGTTGGTTGATCCACTTGGATTTACTGGATCCTCTCTAATCCCTCTGTGTATACTTTTAAATCACTTACAAAATGGCCTCCTCAGCACAGATCGCGATTCAGACCTACAGGAGGAATCTACATCAAAAATCAGTGCAGGTGCTGAATGGAAATATGGTCCTCATTTGTGCCACAAGGTGTATGAGTCTTCATACGTTGCAAGGAGGCTCATCCAGAAAAGGGTGATACAAATGGTTATGCTCAGCTCTGGTGCACAGCTAGAACAACTTCTTACAGAATGGCTAATTATTTAATTATTTTTGCAAATCAAGTAACTTGTTTACATGCATTTTAACCAATGTGGTTCTGATCTGTATATAAAGCCTGTGCATTAAACCTACTACCACCCAAGCCATAGAAGGCAAAGGCGGGGACTGGGAAAATGAAGAGCCGCCCACTGTAGGAGACAATCAGGTTCGAGACCATCTAAGGCACCTGAAGGTGCACAAGTCCATGGGACCCGATGAGATCCATCAGCGGGTCCTGAAGGAACTGGCGGATGAAGTTGCTGAGGCACTATCCATCATATTTGAGAAGTCGTGGCAGTCCGGTGAAGTTCCCACTGACTGGAAAAGGGGAAGCATAACCCCCATTTCTAAAAAGGGGAAAAAGGAAGACCCCGGGAACTACAGGCCAGTCAGTCTCACCTCTGTGCCTGGGAAGATCATGGAACAGATCCTTCTGGAAGCTATGCTAGGGCACATGGAGGACAGGGAGGTGATTTGAGACAGCCAGCATGGCTTCACCAAGGGCAAGTGCTGCCTGACCAAGCTAGTGGCCTTCTATGATGGAGTAACTACATCAGTGGACATGGGAAGAGCTACAGATGTCATCTATCTGGACCTCTGTAAGGCCTTTGACACGTCCCCCACAACATCCTTCTCTCTAAACTGGAGAGGTATGGATTTGATGGGTAGACTGGTGGGTGGGTGAGGAATTGGTTAGATGGTCGCATCCAGAGGGTAGTGGTCAACAGCTCAATGTCCAGATGGAAATCAGTGATGAGTGGTGTCCCGCAGGGGTCCATATTGGGACCAGTACTGTTTAATATCTTCATCAATGACATAGACAATGGGATCGAGGGCACCCTCAGCAAGTTTGCAGATGACACCAAGCTGAGTGGTGTGGTTAACACRCCTGAGGGATGGGATGCTATCCAGAAGGACTTGGACAAGCTTGAGAAGTGGGCCCATGTGAACCTCATGAGGTTCAACAAGACCAAGTGCAAGGTCCTGCACCTGGGTCGGGGCAACCCCCAGTATCAATACGGGCTGGGGGATGAAGGGATTGAGAGCAGYCCTGCCRAGAAGGACTTGGGGGTACTGATGGATTTTCATGGACATGAGCCAGCAACGTGCACTCGCAGCCCAGAAGGCCAGCCRTATGCTGGGCTGCATCAAAAGAAGCRTGGCCAGCAGGTCGAGGGAGGTGATTCTGCCCCTCTACTCTGCTCTGGTGAGACCCCACCTCGAGTACTGCATCCAGCTCTGGAGCCCTTGGCATAAGAAAGGCATAGACATGTTGGAGTGGGTCCAGAGGAGGGTCACAAAAATGATCAGGGGGATGGAACACCTCTCCTGTGAAAAAAGGCTGAGAGAGTTGGGGTTGTTCAGCCTGGAGAAGAGAAGGCTCCGGGGAGACCTTAGTGCAGCCTATCAGTACTTAAAGGGGGCTTATAAAAAAGATGGCGGCAAACTTTTTAGCAGGTCCTGTTGCGACAAGACAAGGGGGAATGGTTTTAAACTAAAAGAGGGTAGATTTAGACTAGATATAAGGAAGAAAWTTTTTAYKCTGAGGRTGGTGAAACACTGGCACAGGTTGCCCAGAGAGGTGGTAGATGCCCCRTCCCTGGAAACATTSAAGGTCAGGTTGGACGRGGCTCTGAGCAACCTGATCTAGTTGAAGATGTCCCTGCCCATGGCAGTGGGGTTGGACTAGATGACCTTTAAAGATCCCTTCCAACCCAAACTATTCTATGATTCTATGATTCTATATTACACAGTATTCAAAGATAGCAATCATGTCAAGATTTATAATTGATTGAACAAAATGTTTTAAATGAAATTAAAATGATACACAAATGAAAAGTTACAATGATGAAATGAATAGGAAACTGATTTCTTTTACAAAATAATCCATTTTGACTTTTTTTCATTAAAAAAGACACACTTTTGAGAAATATTTTAATATTGAAAACCAACACTTTTTGAAATAAAGTTTATTCACCCTTCCAATTTGTGAGATTCCTCATGGAGCAGTGGAAAGAAATCACCACAGATTTTACCAGTTTCATACAAAATTCACGGAACTGTGTTACAAGTTTCTAATTCTAACCTTTCTTATTTTAGGAGTGGAAGGTGGAAACTGAAACTTATTGTGAGTTTCAATCTCTTATATACCTGTTTAAAATTGTCCACATGCTGTGAGAAATCAGACCTTTGCTTTTAATGTTGATACTTGAAATATTTTTAATAGTTTTAGATTCATTTGAGTTTGTGAAGATTAAAGTGTTGTGATGTTTTGGCAGTTTTGTGTTTGGATCTGAAAGGCAAACTTGCTTCTGTAGATGTAAGCATTTCAGATTGTGTTACATTAATTCTTGTTCTTAAATGCAGGCAAGATTTTCAGATGTGCTTGATTAAAATCCAGAGGAATTTAGTTCACTAATTCTCTTATGGTCACTTGAAAAAATACGTGCTCAAAGGGACTAAAATCCAGTATTCTATTCAAACCTTTTGAATTTATGTAATATAATTATGGGAAATTTTGTGTCCCTGTTATATTTATGGAACAATCACATAGCATTTCACATATGTTAATATATGTTGAATCTGCGATATTCCAATGCCTGTTGCTGTATAATTGGAGATATATCAGGATGCAAAACGCTGAAGACTACACAGAAAGTTGTAGCAGAATGGGAGAATCACAAGTTACAAAACTATGGATAAGCAACTGGATGATCCAGGGCAAAAGATCACTGCATGAGTAGGATTTCACATCATGAACAATCACAGAAGAATGAAACAAAGACAAAGAATATTTCTTTATGGTGTTGTAAATAAAATCGCCAGTTGCTGCAGTATGAAAAGCTTCCTGGGATAACATGACTACACTTCAAAAAAACAACAGTGAGGGTTCCATTCCTTACATTGCCATGGAGTTCCTTGTGTAGTTGAATTGCTTCATAGTGTTGACGGTAGTAAGAATAAAAACACTTATCTCAAACAGTGTACTGCTTTTTTCCTTCTGGTTTATTGGACTTTCGTTGTGTGGGTTTTCTTCCTCTATCCAAGTCAGGAAAAACTATTAGGAGAGAGATAGATTTCTCTAATGAGCCTACAGGTAATGCAAAATTCATATGCCTCCACCTGCAGCTGGGCAAAGCATGATATGGTGTACAAATAAGAAACGAAATTTTTCTCTGGTTTTTCAGAGGCAAGAACCCTGGTTACTACTGGGCATCATGACCCACTTTTCATTTTTAGGAAGAAGTGGATACTTTCCATGGGAGAAGCTCAAGCATCAGATTTGCTCCTTGGAGCATTAATAAAAGGGCTCAGTTAGCTTCATCTCATTATTTTACTATGAGTATTGACTTTGGCCTAGAGTCATGTATAGATAAAATGGTGCAAGGGCTTGTCCTAAGTGATTACTCAGAATTACAAATCATTTCACGTGTAACTGAATACTGCAGCCTAGCTGGCACTCTGCCCCTTGCTTTTCCCACCTTCAGCCCTCCAGCATCCCCCTCTCCCCCCTCCCCTGCCCCAATAAGAGAATGAATCCAGCTTCAGTTAAATGGGCAATTAATCTTACTCACTGAAAGCAGAATTTTAATTCACCAGCATAAGGAGGACATACATGCCTATCACACAGCATTACACCAACAAAGATTTCAGAAAAATAGTTAATAGGTAGCCTGGTAGCAGGGAGTCAACAAGAAGCATGTAACTGTGTATGTACCCTTTCTCTAACAAAGTAAACTCTAATAGACAGGACTGGGGTTTTTTTGGTGTTAGTAATTGGCTGATCATGTCTGATCATGTAAAAGGTTATCCACTAAATGTGCGTGTTTTAAAAAGGAATGAGCAAGAAAGTGAGAAAGATAAATTTTAGTAGCACTGGGATTCTAAAAGCCCATTATTTTTAAGAGTGTAGAGAGGATCAATAAAATAAAGAGACACATAAAAGCTCAAGATACTCTTGGTACATCCAAATAAAATAAAATAGAAAGTGCAATATTCAACTTATAGAGTACAAGATGGGAGATGAGAAGACAGTCTGTTAAGTATATACCAGGTTTCCTGAGTGCATCTTCTGTGGTATATTACAGCAATTTTCCCCTGAGCAAGACCCTAGCATTTTGTCTAAGGTTTGTGTTATATCTAGACTTTGTGTGAAGGAAGAAAAATCTTGAAACAGTTACTTTGCACAAGTACTTATGAGCAAGGATGTGATTTAATATCTATTCCTGCTTAGTCAGAAATCAAATTCCCATAAGGTCACAAAGCAGATTTTTATCCCAGTTTAGTACAGCTCTAAACAGAATAAAAATGCTTTCTGTCAGCCAGATGGTATATAAAGTAATCAAATACCTGAAAGTGCCTGCTCACAAAGGAAAGTCAGAGTTCAGTAATATTATTTACATATTTATTTACATATTATGGTAAGATGTTTTATGGGAATGTCTTTGGTACCATTTTTGCTTAGCATGATTATTTCTACATCAAAAACAGATTAAAATACAGAAAGTGCATATGATATGAGAAAAGCAGACCTTGCTTAATTTATAACTATAATACCAATATCTCAACTGAATATACCATAATTTTACACTTGGCTTTGTAAAGAACTAACAAAATATCCCAAATACAGCGAACAACTTAAGGAATGCCAATGAAGCTTTGACCTTGCCAAATTAGAGCCTAAATTATTAATGACCAACATTAGTGATATATAATAGATTTATAATTGCAATAATTGCTTTGCTGAGGTGTATGCATTTTTTGGAGTTGAAGGATCATACTGTTTTTTCTGTTCAGTTTCATCTCATACTTGAATGTTTGGGCTCTTTTAATGCATTTAGCTCTCTACAGTGGAAATAATTGTAATTTATTTTCTAAATTCGATCTGAAGGGTGCTACTGAGATTAAATATTTTCAGCAATTAGGAAAATCGCTTCATAGAGATAATTTGAAATTTGGCATTTTGTTTAAAGCATCAAGATTTATGCAGCTCACAGACCTGTGTTTAACCCCTTAGTGGGATCAGCTCTGTTGCTTGCACCATGACTGAATACATAAGTCACAGGAAACTGTGCCTCCTGAAGGAATTGGCTAACCTTGCCATTTTAGGAGATAATCTGAAGAGCTTTCTTGACAGAGTGTGTCATGGACTATATCTGGTTATTATAATTATTATAACTAGCTGAAGGTCCATTATGCAGTAATATATACTCAATAAATCATTTGCCAGTTGTGGTTGCTCCACCTGTCAAATCATATTTCAGCTAACTACTAAATGTGTGTGTGTTTTTGGTGGTGGTGTTCTAATCAGTTTCCATTTCTTCGGTGATGTTTAAAGGATCACTATTCCTTATTTGCAATACTATAATAAAAATAATCTCTTCTCACCTAAATAAAGAAACAGATGAAAAGATTAAGGTAAGTCCTGAACACCTTACTACTGAGAAGAATGTCTGTACCGAGTAATATGATGCAAATGAACTGGACAAAGACAAACATCTACCTTTTCAGTAAATAATTAACATGACAAGTCAGGTGTGCTAGCTGGTCAYGACGTGACATTTTTGAAGAATTTAATAAACTCGGGAAGCTTTTCCTACAAATACTTTGAGAGAACCAAAACTGTGAACTCATTTATGCTTGTAAAAATTTCCATGTGCAAAATAGCTGCAAGTAAATTTGTTACTGGAATGTACTTTTGTACATAAAATCACCAAAACTACTCTATTTGAAAACACAAACCCTAAATATCAACTGACACAACAATGTCAGGATCTGTTTAGGCCAGGACTAGAGTCATAACTTAACTGACTCATATTATTACAGCCAGCTGTTCAAACTATTCCATCAGAATGAGGATGGTCTCTCTTATGGAGCCATACAACTTATCATTAGTGAGAAACTTAAGCGACTCATGTAACTTAAACAACTGAACACTTGCTACTTTAGGCAGATCATACAAAGGACTTTATGTTCCTTCTTGCCTATAAAACTGGTAAAAAAATGATGAACAAAACCAATAATGTGTAACCATTCAGTTGGTCAACACTTTGGAAATTATAATTATGTGACAGAAAAATATTCAAGGAACATCTGTTTCTTACAGTTTAAAAACTTATAGATATTGTTTACATTATTTTAGGCCCTGATATTTTAGAATAAAAGATATTTTCCCCCACATTTCAGTAGGGCTAAGAAAATCAAGGAGCGACAAAAAGGCATGAAGCAGGGTAAATAAGCATATACTTCATAGAAAAACATATTTAAAATGTATTAAGGTTTCAAAGACAACCTGCATATGAAATGTAGAAGATACCCAAATGAAGTTCATTTGTGCACCCTGTGCATGTGCATCATAACATTTTATCTACATGTGTCTGCCTTGCTTAGTGCACTTGACTTAGGGGAAAAACTGATGGGATACTACGAGTGAAAATAAGCCCATCTCTGGGAAAGATGACAACATCTGAAACAAAGTTATGCTTTAACATTTTTATTAACCATGGTAGTAGAAGGCAGATTCTGACATGTGGTGTTTTAGCATCCCTTAACGAAGGAGATCTGGCACACTGACCATAGGCTGGGCCAGGGAGCTGTTGCACAGGGAGAAGGGAAAAGATTCTCTAAAGCATCCTCCAGAGCTTGCCAGCTGTTAAGCCCATTGAAAATGAGGTGTTCAGCTGGTAAAATGCCTAGGATCTAATCTCATTAATAAAATCATTTCTTTGTGGCTACTGTTTGAAATCAACATGCTATATGCTCTATTCTTTGCCTTTCAGCACAAAGGACTGGAGAACAGAAGATGAACTGGCCTCCACTGCCATAAGAGGATGCACATTCCAGAGACCTCTACCTTCAGGGTCTACACTGGGGAGACACCTGGAAGAGGCAAAAGTTGCGGTTGTTCATGTGATCCTATTTACAYAAAAGAAGGCTATAAGCTGAAATGTAGCCTACTTTTGATCTGTTTGGTTTCACAGTGTCTCAATATCTCCAGGTACCCTCTCTTACTACCTCTCTGCTCTTTGCAGGCAACATTGGCCAAAGGTAGGTTCTCCAGAAGACTGAGTGCTGTAGATAATTTTCATCTTAACCGCTTTATGAGTAGAGGCTGTACTTCTGGGTCCCAGTGCCCAGTGCCACCCTGAATCTAGTCATATGTCAGTAGCTAAATAGACCTGCTTAGTTTTCCATGTTTCTTCTGTTTCATAGATGAAGAAAACGATTGAAAATATCGCTTGTAGAACAGAAGCAGGAAAGAGCACATAAGTATTATTCTAGCAGAGATTTTATTATTACTACAGACTACAGGAAAAAAAAAAGACTTTCTCTAGCAAAAACTTAAATGAATATAGACTCATTTAAAATCCGCATCATGTTTTCATGCCCTCATGTTTCCTTATTTTTCAGTGACTGGAACAAAATTGCAAGACAACGTAGGTGTAGTTAATTCCATTCCTGAGAGGGAGCTGTTGACTCCAGGGTTGGGTAAATTATTCATTAAATGCAAAGGAAAAAGAAAGAGTAAACAAAATTGGTATATTACTTGCTTTTAGCTTTGATAACCTCTCACATCTAATTACAAATAAAAGGCTTCTCTGCATTTGTTGTCAAAATTAAAATAATGGATATTTTCTACTTCCTCTCTGGCCCTTTCAGACATCCTGTGAAACTACAATAGGATGCTGAAGTCCTGTCTCTCTCTGGGTGACTTCTCTGCAAATGAAGATGGATGAAGTTTTTCCATTTTAATTAGTAAGACCACCTGCTCTCTAAAAGGGGGAGTGGGTTGGATTTTTGCAGGTCTTCCAAGCTAATGTGTCGTCAAAGTTTTAGTGATTGATTAAATAATTCGCTGGCCTAAGTTTCTACAGATAAGACATCTCAGCAATTTAAACAGACATCATGCAAATGAAAAAGTCTCCTATCCATCCATATATATTTGTACATATATACATATTATGTAGCAAAGATATTTATTTTTGACCTATTCTGACAGTTGTTTTTAATGTTGTAAAAAATTCACAAATTGTTTTGCATTTATTTATCATATTTCTTAAATTGTCATCTCCCCCACCTTCTTTCACCGAAAATAGACTTTTTGTTATTAAAAAGATGTTTAGACCACTAAAAGTATGGTTGCTGTATGCTTCTTGCTATTTCTTTTCAGAGCCACTTCTTTTTACTGATCATCAGGCATTGTTGTTTTTTTTTTTTTCTCTCAGCAACATTCTCAAACACCTTGCTTTGCTTGGAAGGTTTGTTTAACAGCAGAAAAGGTTGCTACAAGCACAAAGTAGCCTACCGTTATCTGGAAAGAGCCCCTCTGCATCTTGATAGAATTCTACCTATCCGTGGATCTCTGGTAATGGGGTGATATCTAATTAAATCTGAAATTTCTATGCTGCAGTACAGAATAGTATGCTGAGAACAATCTTTTAAACTTATTTTCTACTGAGCTGCATTAGCCTGTGGTTTTTTCTTCTGTTCTGCTAAATATACAGAAAGTAGTTCTGTGCTCTGCTTTAAAACTTAGTAAGTTTTCACAGCTTATGTCATAACCCTATAATTGAAAGTGTGCAATGATTCTTAGAAAGGGGCGGTCCATTCCTGTTACAGATAGCCAATGTGCTGGTGTCATAAATGGCCATTTTATAGATGGATAATGTACTATAGTCATAATTCTTTATTGCTGATGGTTATTGCACTAGATCATGACCCTTGGATATTAAGAGTCAGTTTTTAATATCACAACCATTTACAGAGGTTAATGGACTAGGTTTTGCAGCTTTTGACCTTTTGATGGTGAGGGTTAGGAGGTTGCATTTGTGCACTAAACTGCCAGAAAATATCTGTTTATTTATCTTAGCTATAATAGACATGGTTACTGCTTTTAATCAAGAAGCTGAGAGCAATGTGACTTGCAAGAATTGAAATTATTGGAGCTGCATCTTCTAAGGTACACTTAGTATGAGATTTTTGATTCTTATTAATGAGAAAGTCAATGTTTATTAACATTCAATCTCTACTATGTTTCATCTACATAAATATAGTTGAAATTCAATTATGTTAGCTTGAAAATATTTGAAAACCATGGTTCTCAATATGGAATTGTTTTGAGGATCACAATCAGGTTTATGATTTGGCTAGGTTTCCTATGCATGGCTTGCTCAGGTGATACATGTACTGATCTGAAACGGACACAGGAGGCTAATCATAAGGGTAAGTTTTCTCATTTAAGTATATGAACTCTTCTGTTTCAGAAACCATCTTTCTTATGCTATAAAATGCCTGCAACATGAGGCAGCCATTTTAGTGCTTCTCCAACAATGAAACAAACATCACATCTGCAGTATCAAGAATAGTGAGGGCTACAAACATAAAAAGTTGAAATTTAGCTTTTTTCATTTTAGAAGTTCAAGTCAGCTTTGTCAGCTACATAGAAAGTAAAAGATGGGGGTGAAGGAAAGACAAAAAGCTCAGAAACAAAGCAGGAGAATCCAGTAATTATTCTGAAGTCCATATTTCAAAGGATGAACTAATGCTAAATCTGGGGAATGCTAAAGGACCCTGTCTATATTTGAAATAAACTTACAAAAGTAAGTTGTGATTTGATTGTTTAAGATGCACATCCAAGTGGAGATGTTTTAAAAACAGATGGCAAAAAGGTGGTGAAGCTATGGCAGAAAGAAGTGGAAAGTTGAATAGAAAATAGTAAAAGCACAGTGAGTTCTCTAAGTTCAGACCAAGACCTGATGCTCTGACCAAGGTTTCTAAATTGTCCTAGTCATCTTTTTATAAGTTAATTCTAAGAACTAGAGATTTAGAGATTTCTTACTTTGTTTCTAGTCAGCAAAAGTTTTGCAGATTTCTGATTTTTTTAGAATTATTATTACTATTATTTCTTTTAAAAAATGTTTTGACTACAGGATAACTCAGAAAGGCTCATAGAAAATTTGTCCAACTCTAACCTGAGAGAATTTGTAAAGCTCCYCAACCGTGCTGGCTTTTTTTATTCCTATTTATCCTTCTTACAGCTTTTATCCTCCCTTCCCCCTCTTCTTTACAGCCTCTTCTTTGCTATCATAGCAATGTGGGCGGGAGTGCTGCATTTTGTTTGCTGAGCCTGTGATGCTGAATGATTCCAATATAATCAAACTACACTTTTATAGTGCCGCTTTATACCATGCAGCCCAGGGTGCTAACAGAATAATAAAATTAGCAGCTCAGATAATGACGAGCAAGGCAGGTCAAAGAAATAATCTTTTAGACCTGGAATTGAAACTGGAATGGTATCAGAGTTGCAAACAGCCAGAGGCAGTGATGAGAGAGATGAGACAGTACTTAACCAAGCCCCAAGCATAGATATTTGGGGAGTGTTTTGGAGATCTGATCATGGATGATACTGAGTGCTTCCTGCAGGCCAAGAGAAAGTCAAAGTGAATGGGATACAGCTACAGTAGTGGTACTGACAAGTACTCAGCATCTGAAAGAATTGGACTCTAATGCCCAACCTGAATTTTTATTTGTAATCAGTATTGTGTTTTTGAGGTACCTAGGGGCAAGGGTATTTCTACTCTACCTCATCTGTAGTTGATTATTTCATTTTACCTTCAGCTTGACTCCATTTACAATGAAAAAAAAATTTATCAGTTAACCAAACATTGCTGATGTGATGAAGTACTTATGTGGGTTTCTTTAAAAGGGTGTTTTGGGAGGTAAAAGCCAACAGTGCATTTACAGTTTGAGATCATGGAAATTTCCTCTTTTTCAATCAGGTAGCTTACAAATCTCACAGCACAAGAGGAAATGTTTCTTATATTATGAGGATCTAATCCAAATCTATCAAGAAGCTGCCCTCTAAAAGTGGGGGGGATTCTTTAAGATTTACACCAGTTAGGTACAAGTGCTTTTCGCTTATCAAATGGGTGACGGTCAGATCGATTAACTAGAGTATATAGTACTTAAAGTGATGAAGAAAGACATTGGATGGTAAAATGATTAATGTCAAGCTATCCATTTTGATGTTCGAAATCCTAATTGTGTTTAGCTCTGACCTCCACCCTCATTGCTAACAATATAATTACAGGATCTCATCTAAATGAGATGGATAAAAAAAAAAAGGAAATCGCTGTATCCAGTTTTTCCTCAGAAGATTTTCTTACATCTACACAGCGAAAACAGTTAAATTCATCATTCTTTTGGCTGTCTGAAATATGCTCTTAGGAGATAATAGCACTTCATTGCTTAAAGTTATACATTTGTATTTCTTTCTTTCTCTTTTTCTCTCCTTCTCTCTCTTCTTCATTGCTTACTCTTTTGTTTGTACAATGTTCTTTTACCCTGAGCAATATAACATTTTAGTTCTTGTAATAAATGCCTTCATGTGAGGCAGTTGAGCTAAGAGAATGTTATTAGACTGTGCTCTCAGGCAGTGCACCTTCACACGATCAATACGAATCTGAGGCTCTGTTCATTCCCTCTTTGCTTAAATTCCCTGCAAATGTGCAAGGGAAGCAGCAGAGGGTGTCATCAATCATGGGCCACTCTGACATACGCTGAAACCTGACCAATGCTGAGATGTTTTAATAAGGCATCCATTAAAACCCTCAAATAAATTGCAATTTGAAAACAGAACATAATACCAGCCAAGTTTTCCTCATCCATCTTGTGGCATGTCATGTAATGTAATTGYGCTGTTAATTTATCCAAGAACTTTCTCCGTACATGGTTTCATTGGTATTGCTTAATTTCCCTGCAGACTATTTGTGTATGTATGTGTGCACATAGGTGGGCGTACATGCATGTGTTGTGCATATATGTATATGTATCTGTTTCTGCTTTAGGGGTGGATTAATGGTTCTGCTTAGCATGGCATTAGCCAGAGAAACAATCAAGGATTTGAAATGTTTGACATTTTGTCAATGGCTCCTGAGCTTTCTGATATTTCCTAACCAGTTCTTGCCTGGAGCAGGCCCCTCTTTCCCTCCCTTCCCAGCTTGCCATTGGTTTATGCCCCTCAAGAGTGGGATCACTCAGAGCGCCTGTGGATCCCATCAATAAATATTGACAAAAGGGTTGAGGGACCATTTAAGATCGCAAAGCAATGGCAGTCAAAACAAGACAATGCTGATTTCTGTTCCTGTGCTTAGGAGGCATGCATGAAGTTTTGACAAGGGTGAGGAAAGTGAGAAGGTGTAAATCAATAGGAGAGAATGAAAAAGTGTTTCTGTAAAATAATGTTAAAGCAATTACATTTAATTTCCTTTTTTTTACCATAAGCGCTGGGAGGGAAGATACAGGCAGGAGCTCATATAGATTTCTTTGTCTCCCATGCATAAATCTAAAAATAATGCTATTCCTCATGTACGGCTGCATCAGCAATTTCTTCACTTTTATTTATTCTTCTGGGTTTTTCTTAATCCTTTACCTCTTTTTGCTGTGAAAAAAAAAACCTTCAGAGGCATGAGGCAAAATATGGCTGCCATGCACATCCACTTTAAATCTGGTCTTCCATTCTAACTTTAATACAAATTATGATTTTGTTTGTTTCAAGCAAACAGTTTCCATTTTGGGGTCAATAACTGCCATGTGGGAAAAAAAGAAAAAAAAAGCTCCTAATTTTTTTTCAGTACAATGAAATTAAAACTAAATATCAAATACTAATAAATAGCTTTTCAAACTAAATAAACCAGGACAATTAAATTTGACTTCTACAGTTTGATACTTTCTAGGACAATGCACCCCATTTCTAAAGTACCCGTCCTAAAGCTATTTTTTCACTTCTTTGTCTTCAGTTACATTGCAGACATGTATAGGGACATATTCTGTGTATGGATAGAATTAAAGGCCTGGCTTTCTGAGACACTGAGCACCCCAGTTTCTGAATGTCACAGAAACTACAGAGGTCTGTACTGACGATAATAACAGCCCAAACGTGCAGTACAAGGTTACTAAGCACATAATGGATATTCCAGTCATGGTAGTGCCAGCATCTTAAATCTTTATGGAAGTAATTTTAAATCATTGGGAAAAAAAAACCTTAAGTTTTAATTTTTCAAGCACCTGATTCTATTTTTTTACATCAAAGTTCAGGCATCAGAGTGTAATACATTTAAAAAGGGACATGAGGCAATACCGCTGCGACCACTCACAAAGGCTTCTTTCCATGCTGACATTCAAACAACTGAACAATACATGTTACTAAGGCCCAGAGCATCAATTAATATTGGCTTCAGTCACAATGTCTCCCACAGCCAGCATTCAGAAAGGTGTGAATATACCTGCAGAAAAATACATGCACCTATTTTTTCAACAATTTTTTTCCATGAAATTATTGTAAGTGTATGTTCAAATTACACAAACACAGATTTTCCAGAAGACTCTGTGTAGTTAATTTTATCACATGTAAAGCAGAGTTTTATTTCTTTGTTTCTGTTTAATCAACCTTAAGATCAACACTGCAATTATATGAAGGATTTGGTGGGGTACTTGATCAATTATGCAGTAATCATCCTTGAAATGCTCATTTTGATATCAAAATGTTGCTACTATAATCATCCTGAGTAATCATTACTTCACTTACCTATTTCTATGTTTAATATTCCTAAGACTGCAAATATTACAGATGAGAAAAATTATCAGAGATCTATTAATAGTGACCTGTTTAGATGTGTAGGTATAAACCATCATTTTATATATATATATAGGATTAATGAAATATTAATACACTGAGAACRCCGAATTCAATTCTGTCAGTCTACTTTAAGGAGGAGAAAGGAATATGAGTCTTAAAATGATATAAAAAAAACATTAAATAGAAATGTGCTTGTTAAATAAAATTAAGCAGAGTTTATGTGTCTGTTTCACACACACTGGGCATGATTCTTACATTCCCTAAGGACGTTATACATCACTTTGCTAGTGTAAAGGGAGCATAAATCATATTTACACTTACTTCATGGCTGCTTTATACTGCCAGAGTCATGTAAAACAGTGCAAGTGTAAATAAGGTTTGAAATAAAAGGAAACGTAACAAAATTCTGTGAGCACAGGTAAAGCACAAAAGACACACTCATGTATTTCTGGTACTGAACTACAGCCGTTATGGAAATCAATGGACGGACTATTTAGTTTCTTCCTTAGGAAACACAGGAACATTTAAAGGAAAAGCGCTTGACTGTGGAGTCCACTGTGGCCTGCCCCATTTAACCCTGGGATGTTTTTAAAAGGTCTGATTTGTTTTACTTTTTTATTTCCTTTCTCTGAGCTCTTTCTTGATCTGATTTATAATTCTTGCATCTATTGCTGCCTTCAGCAATGTGTTCCATAATTCAGCTACCCTTTGTGTAATTAAATTCTGCTTGAATTGCTTATAGGCTTATATTGCTTATAAGCTTCCTCCTTAATTTCAGTCTGTGATCTCTTGTTTCTGAGTTACTAAAATTGTACTGGGTATACTAGGAATAACGTAGTTGGACTACTAAAATACTTGTGTCTGAATTCAATCTGAATCTCAGATAGGTGGGCAAGCAAAATCTCTGTAAACTTACATTTGAACTGAAATTTTGATCCTTAGAATTTTCTAGTGCTGGTGCGTGACAGCTGAAAACTACAGAGATAAAATATGTGACACTATAAACATTCCATCGAAAATAAAATAGAAATTTCAACCCTGCTCTGACCACGTTTCCCATATTTTCTTAACTATTCCTTAGTCCAAATTTGGATATGCCTGAATGTTTAAAATTCCCATTTGTGCTATTTATAATATGCATTTTTATATGCTTTCCTAATGCTCTGATAGTTATGTGTCTTTTAAAGGAACAGGCTTCTTTCTCCTCCTCCTCCCCCTTCACTTAGAAAACAATCTCAGGAAAATATGCCAGTAAACCAACATGACCACATGCAGTGATATTTTCAAGAAAACCTCAGGAGAAAACCATTTAAATTTCATAGCATAAATCTGAGCTCTTGGCCAGCCTTCCGTTTGCAAGTTGCCTGCACAACTCTCATGCTAATTCTCCACCAAACCTCCAGTTTTATGAAAGCTATATTTTATCTGTTTGGTTCTTTGCAGTCACATGAGAGTTGAAAAAGGAATATTAGCACCACTCACGTTTTATAGTGGGAGTCACAGTACTTGGTTGACCCCTTTTTCAGGTCCTATTGAATTTCCTATACAAAGGAAATGAAAATGTTTTATATTTAATACAGCAACATATAACAAGAGGTTTAGTTATTACACGTAGTGCTGCAATTTTCTGCCTTTTGTTTCAGTTGCCTGAACTGAAATTTCCAACCACAATGTTTTGTTTTGTTTTTTTTTAATGTTGAGGCTTCAGACTGGAGGAACAAGGAACGCTGTCCTACGTATGCAATTCACTCTGAGCAAGTAACATGGAAATAAGAGAATACAAGCATTGTATGCACCTTTTGCTATTTGACCCCAAACCTCAGTTAAAATATATTGGAGATACCTTTTCAGCAAGGTCTTGTTATTGTAGAGCTATTAACAAAAAGGTAAAATGATCAGTGTTAAATAATCCTGTTCCCTGCACCTAACCACTCTCTTCCACCTGCCCTGAGAGGAGTTTTGGCATTTGGCTAATTCTGTCCCCTGAATCTTTTCTTCTAATCTGTTGACCTGTATATCTTTCCTGGTTGCTACAAACCTGAAAAAAAAGTCAGCTCATAGTACCTAAATTACACCCACTGTATAAAACAGGACTAAATTCTACTTACTGTAGCAAGCAAATAAAGCAAACATATGTCCTAATAAGGGATTTAATACTGATGCCACAAAGTCAATGTTATGACATAATTTAGATTGCTTAAAACCTCTTACTGTGAAATAAAATAAAGCAAACACATGTGAAATTCTAATTCTGGGAATTAAGCCATTGGTTTCAATGGGTCAGGATTTCACTCAGAATATTTGAAAGGCCAAATATTTGGCCAGCCTGGAATAGATAGAAGGCTCAAGTAGCTTTTTGGGGGGATAAAAGAAAATATATATATATGAGTTGGGCTATATATGTATTGTTCAAACCAATGCACTTATGTATACTGTATTTATTTATTTCAGCTTTAAACAGAGATAATACAAATTCTTATCCCAGGGCATTGCTTACAAAATATAAAAATCCATAGCCATTCTCCTATGGGAAATGGCTAGATTCTTGGCTGGATTATTATACTAGTGATGAATGAAGATAAGAATTTAGAAGAGGTTAAAGTACAGAACAATGCCAAATATATGCTCAAGAGGACATTGCAGGCAAAATGGTAAAGGTAAAACAAAGCCTAGCTGAAAGAAACCTCACTGCCTTCTGGCAGATRCTATGAGTATTTGTAATAAAAACTGATGAAATAGAAGTCACATATCTTCAAGGGTAAATATGAGATTATAATAACAGAGAGACAGCAAAACCAAGTTCATGGCAGGAAAATGTAAAACATCACAAAATAAAACTAAGAGAAGAGATAGGTAATTTTTTTTTTTTTTAAAGGAAAGAGTAGTAGTATGACTAACAGCTTTTACATTCAGAGCCTGCAGTTCCACAGTATCTGCAATCCCGGATTTAGGATTTTCTTGCAAAATTTAATGTCTTTCTGCAGTATTGCTTTTACTTATAAGCACTGAAATGTTCAAGGTTTTCTGGTTGYTAGAAAAAGTAAATTATCTCTGCATTCTTTATTAGCTCCCTCTTGGCTTCCTTCTCCAGTCACTGGCCTGTTCTTGAATCCTCCAGTGCCCGCTATCAGCATGGATGCATCCCCAATTTAACTTCCTTAGTTTAACTGAGGAAGCCCTGCAGCCATGACTATTTCATTGGCTATGGGACCACACACCACAACACTGGTGCTGCCTATGTGAATGGTTCAAACACCTTGTTCAGCCCAACGAATGAAATCCTTATCTACACACTTACCCTTATCTAATCCTTATCTATACACTTGCTCACGTGTTAACTAGCTGCAAATAACACATGCTCATGACCACTCGCCTTGCCTCATCCACTCCAAGACCACCTTTGCCTGAAGGGGACAAGAAAAGGGGCGGAATCCTTTTTCTTATTTAAGTGCTGTGCTGCTCACCCTAGAACTAATTGGAATTTGGTGCGACCTGTGTTGTGCATTTGACATACAAAGTGCTGACATGACAGACAATGCTGAAAAGGAGAGAGATCCAGGTCATGTAAACAGTGCAGACAAGCAAGATGATACTAAGCTGAGATTCATATTACGATACGATCAAATGTTGGTGACATGTTTTTTCTAAAGGAGATCATAATGAAAGTTTGAAGCCAGGTTTGGATTCCGAATCTCAGTGTTTTGGGGGATTGGATTCCGTAGTTTTGTTTCACACCCATTTGAAGGAAATATGAAAGCATTTTTTGAAATTGTTTTTTGTTTCTTTCTCTGTCTCTCAGAGTAAGGCACTGCCGCCAGAAGGAAACAAGGCTTTTTGACGGTCAACACTATTCCTAACAAGTTCATAAATTTCCAGTATATTGAAGCAGGAACTTTTTTCAGAATTACTTTTAATGTTCCAAGACTCACTAACTCTTTTTTCTCAATCTTTGGTAGGGAAAAGGCGTAGATGATGTAGATATTGAAGAATTTAACTCTCCAACAAGGATGGCAGACTTCACCTTTCTGCCTGTAATATCCTGTGTAAACAAAAGCAATCCACTGTTGAAGATTTCCAGGCTCTTGAACATTGAGCTGAGGAAATTGCTCCCCACATGCACTGTAGAAGTCATTGAAGGGCAAGAAGTGAGGCATAGGTAATCTGAGCTTCAAAACATCGAGAAGGGAGGGAAAACATTGAAATTTTAGGAAGAAGGAAGTAAACATTTCCTGGGAAGCTGAGGTGATGAAGTAGTAGAATATCCTCCTCAGCTCTTTCTCTCGTTTGTGGTGGCTAAGCAGTCTACACAGAGCTGTCATCTACTCATTTTCACTGGCAGTAATGATAAAAATAGCTGGGTTGTTTTCATTTTCTATCCACAGGCAGTTCTGCAGCAGGGACTTTTCAATGGCAGGGCCTGATCTGTGACATACAAGTTGGATCAAAATGGGTGATAAACTAGAAATGTGAACCCATGTAAGCAGTATATTTTTCTATGCACTGTATCTTCTCTTACAACACCAGCTATTATTGTAAGAAAAAGCTAATAGAGACTAGTAGGAAAGACACATGCTCATGCTCTTAAGGAGATCTTGTTTCCTTCCTTAGTGTTTACTTCAGATGAAAATAAAGACAATTCAGAATGTGAATACAAGGACAACACATAGGGACTTAAGTCTATTGGAGCTGGAATAAGACTGATTTTCAGGCCTGATTTTTTCTGTGTGTAGCAAATCTGAATTCTGATGTTACATGGTGATTGCTGTCACCTACCTTTTCCCTACACCTTTCAATAAAGAGGCCATCTGCAGTATCTGCTCAAGATCCTGAAGAAGCTGAGTGCGGCTAGCTGACGAGGGAATATCTAAACTCTCAGCTACCTTGTACTGCCTTCTCTGTGAACAACATTCAGTATTGTTGCTGATGTATGAGAAAGTCAAAATTGCTTATTCTCAAAGATTTTAATCAGAAGGTACATTTTGATTTGCTGTAATTTCTCATCTAAAACAGTATCTCTCATATGACACACAATAATTTCTGCATCAAATCTAACATTTCTTTTGAAATCTTTTAGGAAGGTATTCAACCTTGACATAAAAGCTGCACAGCATCATGTGCGTCACTGAGAATCCACGTCAGTAAGGTATTCACTGTTATTACTGGAGATTCATTTTACCTTCAGGAGCTCTGTATCTGTTGACACAATCCTGGGTAAGCTTAGTTCTTGATGAAATTTTCACTATATTTTTTCTATACAACATATCAGTGACTTTAAATTGTTAAATCCATTAAATAGTAGAAAAACATGTATATACATTTGTCTTCCAGTTCACATAAGTGAGTGGAAAGAAAGGAGGTATCTGTCTGCTAAATACTGGTATAATCTTGGAATTCTGGGACTTCAAAATAGAATTTAGACTACATTCACAATAAATCAATGTCTCTGATGGTATCAAGTCTACAGAGGAAACAGATGTAAATATTTTGTCCAACACAACCGAGAAATTTGGAGACATCTTGAGGAAAATAGAGATCACTTGTCCTAAAGGTTTCTGGATTTGCCCTAGACCTCCTGTGTTGTTAGAAAAAGGAAATACAATTACACTTAATAGATAAAACAAAACTTGTGAAAGAGCCAGGTTTTAATCAGAGGACTTTTTTGTTAAAAAGTTTGAGAAAAAGCCTATGCCAAAGATAGGAACTCTGTTTCTAATGGAAAACACTGCAGTTGATTCAAAACTTTAAAATAATTTTAAGCAACAAGAAGGAGGTCTTTAGAGTCATAGTAAAAGTTTGGTAAATACTAGGGGCTGGATCAAAAGCTTTCTGAAGTGAAAGAGTAACTTTCCATTGATGTGGGCTTGGTGTAGGTTAATAAATATTTTGGTGGTTGAATAATGTTTCTCTTAATTTTGCCAAACTGTCCACAAGCAATCTTAAAAAAAAAAAATTCTTTTTTTGCACAGTTTATAGAACTGACAGAGTAAAAACACAAAAGTATTTGAAGACTTGGGCAATTTTAAAATAAGTGATTAATTTTCTTCCAGTGGGTTGCTCAGCCCTACTGAGAAAAGAAAATGACAGAGTCATGAAAAAGCAGTTAAGTGAAAACTTAACTCCTCTCTGAGAAGTTCACTTCCCTGGATTTATTAAACCTTTTACATTTGGAAAGGCACATTATAATTCTGGTTTCTTTCCTCTCCTTTGCCAGCCTATTTTAGAATGACCAGCCCGGAGGATAAGTTATGATATTTTGGTGGGGATAATTTTCAGTGGCAGAGAATACCTATATCCAGTGATACATAAGTAAACATATGAATAAATGAAAAGCTATAGTGGGTAAATAATACCTGTTACAAGAAAACTCTTGATTTGCGAAGCACTGTTTCTGGCTTCAATATAACCTGAGTAAAACAACTCTACTTTTTTTTGGGGGGTGGGTTATTTTTTTATTTTATTTTATTTCCTAAACTGTTATATATATTCAACTCTAAGTTTCTTGGTGTTTTCTAAGGGTAATATGACCTACTGTCAATCAGGGTCAGAATTAACCACTGTGAAAATCTAGCCTTATCTCCTTCAAAAAACAGTTACGGAATTCCCTCATCCAGACCATAACTGCTGATTGAGTTAAATTACAACTTTTAAACAGAAATATAACCCTGCTCTTAGGCTTATGTCTTGGAGACAACATCACATCCTTAGATAAATTGTTTCAATGTTTTATGATATATTTGGTTAAAAACCAGTGTGTTGCATACAGTTTTCACTGCAAAAGCAAGTTTCCATTTCTTTCTATTTTGCCAGAAAACTATAGTCATGAGATGTCCTAAAAGAAACAGGGTTCTGCCTCATAACCATTGGACTAGAAAATACTTAAGTTAGCTTAATGATATGACGATACAACATGAAGCATCTTTCCAAATTCAAACTGAAATATTTATTGAATACTTTGCCTTTTTTTTTCTTTTTCAGAGTTGCACATTGTATCAGCTTGACTATTTATATTTAATAAATAACTTTCAGAGTTCAAAATGCATACATTAGGCCTAATTAGGAAGAAAAAGTTACATGTTTACATTTGCATAGTTCACATCTGAGTGGGAAAAAAAGTCAGCCAAAAAGTGATGAGAAAGACCTTTTCAGCTCTCACTGCTACCCTGGAAATTCCAGAATGAACTCACTTTGCTGAAAAGTGAGTTCATATCTGTAATAAATATAGATAAAAAATCATCCTTTGACCATCCCAAATTATCATTAACTTCCTTGAATTTTACTTCAGCCACTCTACATTCATTCCTAACTCATTTAGGCACAAGTGAAACAACCAAACTTTGAGTCCTTTTGAACTTTCTTAATTGTAGAAAAACTGTACTTTCTAATCACTGACAGGTCTACAAACATAATTATTAAATACTGATCTTTTTCTCTCACCATAGATCTATCACATCAGCATAACATTTGACCAGACTGGATGAAGGTAATTGAAACCTGAACATATAAAGTGCTTCTACCATTTTACTACTCTTTCCCCAAAAGTAAGGACAATTGAGAGACCAGTATTTAAGTATACTGCCAGAGATGAGTGACATTTCAAGAAGGAAACCTCAACATTAAAAACTGCAAGACAGCTGCCTGGCTTGCTATAAGAAGATGCCATTAGTAGCTAGTGCAACTGTTGATGGTTTTCCTTCGGCAAGAAAGCCGTGGGTTGTGCATAGCTCCAAAAGTGACTGAAGCTTCTCATACTGTCTAAAAAGGTGCTGAAAAAAGGACAGCGAGAAATAACATATTCTGTACGTGGAGTGTCTTTTCTACTTATCACAGTTTAATTTGTTTCTGGCATTCTACACTCGTCAAACAATTTATGTATTGCAAGCTATTTGGATGCCAAGGTGACATCTGAGAGCAATACATATAAAAGAGAGATCTTAAACAGTCTAACATAGAAGAGAACGATAACATCCATTCTGCAAAATGACATTTTAAAAAATCTTATTTGTGAAATGATGGAGAAGATTAAGCTTGTGGTCCTGCGTGCAATAGCATTGCAGGCCAGGCTCTCCAATCTTAACACCACACTCCATCATATAACCAAAACCAGTGATTTTAAAACAAATTGAAAAGCTTGGTAGAAATCTTGTGTATTAGAAACTCAAAAGTTTGTTCTTAAAATGTGATTATAATCATGCAATGATCCATTACTGAATGCATTTACCTACTACCTGTATTCATAATTATGTGTAGTACTGTAGCCCTGTAGAGCATTAGATTATTCTGTACTAAGCACTATGTAAACATGGAGGAAAAAGACAGTCCTTGCCCCAGAGGATTTACAGATTGTTTACAAAGAAGCAGCAGATTGTGTGCATACAGCCCAGCAGAAGAGTTCACGGAAACAGTGGCAGATACTTCCAGTTCTCATAAACTGCACCCTAAAGAGCAACCTAATGAACATGAAATTTGCTCTTAAACTCAGAAGTTGTCTCAGGACTAATCTTTAGATTTATATCTACCATGCATAAAAGTTACTTTTTAATCTCTTAGATGCAGTAATTGAATTGGTGTTGCTGCATATAATGCGTAACCTGGATGAGAAGATTTCAACTTTCTTATTGTAAACCGAGTTAATAAGTAGGGCATTTTTTATAATAGAAAGCCTATGAAATTTACAAGTTAAATAAGAGCTGAGGAAAGAGCTAAGAATGCTATTTTCACTGATTTTTTTTCAAGGTAAATGGATTTTTCAATAGCAAATCTATTTTTAAAAGGAGTTGAAGTTCATTCATAAGAAATCACATCCAAATTAATACCTCCCATGCTTTAAAAATAAAGTAGAAATTTCAAGTGACATAGTAAACAAATAAATAAATAGGACTGTCAAATATAGTTCATGTAAAACAATTCCAAGGAAACTTGTGAGTTTTACAACCTTTTGGGGAATTCTTTTCTCATTTTAAAAATTTCCATAGAAACAGTCATATGTAAATGGGAAGTCTAACTAAATAAACCTACATGTGAGCTAGAATAAGAAGTGATGCAATTTCGTTCAATTTTTACATTAAAAACTGCAAGAGAAACTCCAATTACATTGAGAAGATATTTGTAAAGTCCTGAAACTTATTGGACTAATACATCTAGACATTTTCTTCCAGGCTTCTGAATTGATTCAGTTCAGGGAAATGCAGTACAGTTAGCATTCAACTTTAATTGCAATGAGGTGACAACATACTGGGTAATGAGTTGTTTATGAGTTGTAGATGTGTTTACAATGAGTTGACAATGTGTTGGATAAAGTGTTCTTCTAAAGTTGTAGATCTATTTACAGTGAGCAGTGGGGGAATGTTCATTAGTTGTCGATTTGTTTGTTTACATTGTTTTCGATTTGCAATTGCTATAAAACAAATCGCAGGCTGATGAAGGATGATTGTTTGTGTGCTTTAATGATTTACTGTAGTAGCTTGCCTGAAAAAGTACTTAACTCTGCTTCATCTGTCAGTTCCCACTGCAAAAGCTCCCAGTCACAATAGTTTTATTAGCACAGCATGGGCCATTTGTAAGAACATTATGCATCTAAAAAATCTCAGTGCTTTCCTGTTCAGTCTGTTGTATTTTGGCTGGCTGAGCTGAACAGAATTCTTTCTGCTCCGTACAAGTTTATACCTTTTCATATGCTGTACATTTGAAGTTATACATATACCGTCCCTGGAAATTCTTTCCCTGCTACCTCCTCAGTACTGTCGCATGCTTAAAGTTATACTGCTGTCTACTATTTCTTACTGCTGCTACCTTCTCAAAAACGGTTTTTAAAAAAAAAAAAATCTACCATCAGGTTATGCTGGATTACATGACATGAAGAAAAACAAATACATACTGGAGGATATTGGCTTTTTGGTTACAGAAAATCTTTCACCAGTTTGCAGCAATTTGGCAAGATATACGTTGTAACATACTTTGTTACTTTAGTCACTGTATGGTTAATAATTTTTGTTCAAAACAGACATAAAAAGTAATTTTTGATTGTTTTGTTTCCATGTTAGTTTTTCCCTGTTACATTTCCTGTGGCCCAGAACAAGCGTGTTTCACAGGTTTTCTCCTTGTTATTTTCAAAGAACATTACATTACATACTCCACACTCCCCCTTTTGTCTTCCCTCGCTATGCTTCACTGTGCCCGATGGCAATTCCCGCAAAAAAGTGATCATCTTGCAATGATTAGGACAGGATTTTCGTGAAGCCAAATTTGGGGTTTTCAGCTAAACTGGAAGCAGCATTGACTTTCAAGAGAAATTGAGCCAGTTTCTAGCTCTGGATTCACAGAGAAAATARGAACTAAGCAAACTAAAAATGTACTAATCCTGATTTTATCCATCAGCTCATGACAGTATTGGCACATATTCCTATCACAAAGAATCTGCATTGGGGAAATCTCAGAGGAAAATATGCACCCTCTTGGTTGCAAACAGTAGCTTTACTTATTGGCACTGCCAATTTCCACCACAACAGCTACACCAAATTAAAGCAAAACACAATATTGATGTAACCCAGTATGATAACATCTAGAATTTCCAGACCCTTTTGTGTGTTCCTATGTGAAATTACCAAAATCTGTGGTTGTGAAAATGTACTTCATCAGCACGTCAGCACTAACTTGGATTGTCCATTGGAAAGGGGATGGTGAGCTTCACGCCTTCTCATGTCACATCGCATTACAGAGACAGGACAGTGGTGTGGAGGAGATTGAGAGGAGCCTTTATTCTATGCAGCAAGTGTGGAGTTTGAAAGTGCTGGGAGAGGTGGGAGAGAAAGTATGGGAAGTTCAAGGACAGCTTTTCCAGCTGCACGAAATTTGTCCCAGTAAATACAAAGTGTGGGCACAGACATACTCTAATGAACTAAACAGAAGTTTTGCTACTCATTTTGTTCTGGCAACAATGGGCCTAGAAGATGCCAGATGCATCTTCTAGTTTAAGATTCCGGCTTTTTAGTATTAAATGCTACAGAGACAGGTAAGCTGAGCTCAGCATTTCAGCATCATTATATCTCTCTGGGGAAAATAATAACATTCTGAAAAATAGGAAGCTTTCATCCTCATTTTTGCCAGACTAAAAAAGAAAAAAAAAAAACAAACAGTTTTTAAAGCAAGTAGCTGATATTTCTGCATCTTTTAAGTACGTGTTTTTGACTCCATGGCCTTCCCACTCCTTGGAGAGCAAGGCTTGGCCACACTGGGGAAAGGGGGAAGAGAAGATTGATGGGACAACTGGCTAGACTCTTCCGTAATTCTGTCCCACAAAACCAGGAGTGGACAAAGAGCTAATCCATCCACATTTTTATGTTGCCTGGGCTTTCTCATCATATCAGTCATGATGTTAATGCACTGAAGCCAGGAGGCTGGCAAGCTAAAAAAGCATAGGGGCAGTGTGTCAGTACAAGAATTTTCTGTGCACACCTCTATATGGTTATAGACCTCAGGTGGCTTTGTGATCTCCTCACCTTTTTGAGGAGGAAAAAAAGAAAGGAAGGTCAGCAGAAAAAAGAAAAGTAACTTCTCCCCAAGTGGAAACTTTCCTAGGCATTTCAGCAACTAAAGCTTGCCTTTTTCTGTGAATGACCTCAGCATTAGGAATGTTGTCCATGCTGATGCAGTGTGAAGTCTGCATTTTTTTTTATCCCATTAACAAATAATGCCTCTATTGAACCCTGAAGATTAAAAAACCAAAAAATTTATTTTATCATGATATTGTCTATCATTGATAAATAGCAGCATGAACATTTGACTTCAATAAAATACACTTAGTGAAACTTTGCAATATGCACATTTGTCCAGAATAAATAATACTATTGAATTTAATATGCTTTTCTATTGGCTTATTGGGGGCAAATTAGTATTGTAAGACATGTATATGTGCATGATCTTTCACAAGTATAACATTTTAAACTAGGATATATTATTTTTATACCTCTATATCACATTATAATACATTTATACTGTAATGGGATATTTTTTCATAGTATATTTAAAAAAAAAACCAGCCCTATATAAAAATTACTTGATTTTTTAAAAAAACATGTCCTTTTATACATAATACTTTCTATGGCATGGTAAAACTTCTTATTTTCTCAGGTACTTCTTATGTGATGAGATATTAATTCTAATTACAGCAAATGGAAAATATTACTACAAAATCAGCTGCAAAGGCTGAGAAACCCAGTTCAGGATTATTTTCTCTCACTGGGAAGTACTTCAACAAATAAGCTGTTGCTTTCCACATTAGGAAATAAACAAATAAACAAGGAAATAAAGCAGATTGTTATGATAGACAATTAGGGGGTAATTTTCTAAAGCATGAATGGGAGGCACTCATAGAAATCGCATTAACGAATAATCGAGGCTGTGGGTATGCATCCATTCACACTGCTTTTGAAAATATACCCCAGGATGAATAATTTTCATATATACAGTAAGTTCACAGCTGATGCTTTATTGTCCGCTGAGCGATCATTGTCCTCAGCTGGGAAATCAGCTATGCACATGTTTTTCCATCAAGATGTAAGGTAGTGTTTTTATTTACTAATATGCAATGCCAGAAAACTTTGAAAGGAATTTTAATGATATTTGCAAATTACTTGAGTCTAAAACTCACCTAGCAGCAAAGAATACAGAGAAGGTAATAGAGAAACTGCTGTTCATGTCGTTTTCATAGCTTCTTACATATTCATGTTCCAAAAGGATTTCTTTCACAGAAGCTCATGCTCATCTAACCAGACACTTTGTAAGTAAAAATGCATGAAATTTAAACCAGCTTTTCTTATGGACATTTTTTTATGGCTGAGTGTTTTAGCAATCCAGCAATGGTAGACACCTATAAATGTATAATGTGATGGATTAGATTGTAATGCAGTCTGGATGTATATGGAGGTGGTGTTTGCCCTTCAGTGCATATCCATTTTAATGTCAAAAGTTGGAATTAATAGTGCATTGTCCAGGCAATAGGTAAAACATTACAGTAGTTTTTCCTTTGAAAAAGAATCCAATCTTCCTCCTAATTATAACGATTATGACAAAGGATAAAGCTACTTCTAATAAGGAAGTAGTAAAAAAATCAAAATATCTGTGCCTTGGTTAAGTTTGGATTCCTGGTTTGAACCCGACTTTAAAATAGGAATTTTAAAGAATTTGTTAAAGAAGCTTTGCTCTCTTCATGTTTTGTCAAAGCACGTTGTAAAAACCAGCAACAAACTTGCACCTTATACAGACGTGCATGAATTTGGGGCATGTCAACCTGGGGAACTTGGGAAAGTTAAACCAAAATAGCTGAAAGGCATGAATGTAAAGCATGTTATGTAAAGCGCTTTAAGGTTCTGTGTGAATACGCTCACTGAAAACCAAAACGCTTTTGTAGCTTTTCAGCAATAAGGCAACTTTGTTTCTCTGCAGGGCTCAAAGGCACTTTAAACTGAGGTCTACAGTCACATGCTTACGCAACTCGGTTAAGCTTTTCTGAGAATCTTCTGGTAAGTGTATCCCTAGTTTAAACGCTACATTAGAAATGATTATTTAATGGAAAAAAACCCCACAATTTTTTTAACTTCTGTGCAATCTATATATACTTTAAGACTATTCATGTGTTTAAAATGAGGAACATATTTGAGTATCATGCTAGATTTCAATGAGCCTAAGAACAGCTCAGTAGAACCCTCAAGATAAAAAGGAATAGGTAGGTAAATACAAGAGAATACACTGCAATAGTGCTTCAAATAAGCATAATGTATTAAGGGTGCAACATCTTCATGGATCTTCAAGCAAGCCACTGATGCTTAAATGGACCCCATTGAGTGTATTAGACCCCAGAGTACCTACCTGTTCATTAGACTCAAAGGAGGATTTCCACAACATTCTGTTCTGTAGGAACTGATATAAAATGCCCTTTCCTTTTTCCAGATATCACTGTCAACATGATTTTACTTACACTGCTTGATTTAAAATAAAATTAATATTTTGTGGTAATATTGCTTAACTAAGGAGATATGTTTTTCATTTTTGTGAATAAATTCTCCTCTCCTGATAGCATGAAGGATCTTTTCAGCAGCCCTCAGTGCTAAAATAGCAAATATATATAAATGTCTCTACTTACCTTTTTTTCTGGGACCACCCACATATTTATGAGGATTTCCAGTGATTTACAGCACTGGGAAAATACTCTGGAAAATAATTCTCTGCCAGGATGTGTTGGGGAAAAGAATGCACATGAGTTCCACAGTGATGTGCAAGAGAGCGACGTCCCCTTGTGATGTCTCCACTGAAAAACAGTGCATGAGGAAGTCTCATGAATGACTCAATATCGCTGTACCCAAACATTCTGCAAATAAAAGTTCCTGCTCTGTCTCAAATTCCCCCAAATGGTTAAGAAGAAAGACATCTTAAAACATAAAAATCCTCTTAGTTTTTCAGCATTCTGGTTTTAGTTTCAAAGTTTTTCCATGATGGTAAAAATCTTGCTTCAAAAGCAAGAAGAGAATTAATAATTTCATTTTACAAATGGCTTGTATTTAAATTGCTTGTGGCTACAAGTCTCAGAACAATAAAATTTAAAAAAAATCCTCAGCAGATATCTGGATTAGAGAAAAAGCTGTAAGTGCACATCCAGCTCCCTTAAACTTGAAAAATTAATTTTCTCCCAAATTAATTTACAGTAATCTTATATTACCTCTCCAGTATTACATCCAAAATTTTCAGATGAAAACAAGTTACCCATATTTCTAGTACATGCAGTTTCTGTCAGCATATTAATTGGCCATTGTTTTTATTTGAATCAAGCTTGTCCCAAAATCTCATATCATCATATTTTGATATTCATGTAACATTTGAAAAGTCACAAAATTTCATTTTTTGGAAAAGGTTCTTCTGGGATATGGAGAGAATTATCCATTTCTGTAAAGTCACAGAAGGACAAGAATGGTAAGAATGCGATCTATGCATTCAGGTTGCATAGAATGAATGGCAATTAATAGTTTAAATCCTTTTTTACTAACTTTTCAACCTTAAAAAAAAGATCTCTCTCCAGTACTTCATAAGTTATTGAAAATCTTTTTTTTCCTAACACAAACCCCTTCTAAATACAAGTTATATTCAAGCTGCCTGTCAAGTATTACTTACTGTGAGTGCCAACAAGATATTTTCCTCTCTTTTCTAATTGGGTAACACAGCTAATTACTGTTGTCTGTGGAATCATGTTTGATTGGCAGCTTGAATGTAAATGGAAACCATAATTTCAGATGATATTGTATAAACATTTGGAGTAGGGATGTGCAAGCAGTGAAACTTCAACCAAGGGAAATTTGTATGCTAGATAATAAAAGTTACCTATGTTTCATGGCTATCTAATCTCTGATAACAATTCTTTAAAAATATATGCATTCCTGCCAAATGCCCACAATACTTTCCAAAAATGCTTTTGGCAAAGTATTCATCAGAAAAATCAGAAATGTATTGGAAATTACACAAAAAAACATGAAAACCACATGTCAAAGTAACCACATGTCTTTGGATACACTTTAAAGCGCTTCTAGATTAAGCCTATAAAAAGTTAAGGAAACAGAGATGTAATCCATAGTACAAAAGCATAAGAATGAGAAGAGGTTAAAACTAAGTTTGAGAATGTCTCTTAAAATACTGTATACAAATTAATTTGAGAAGTACTAGGATTATTCATAGAAGGGACCTGCGTTAGGTCATGAACATTATCAATACGTCAGATTTCATAGCTGTACTCCAGAATTGTCTCTCCAAGTTTCCTTAATCTCTATCATTTTTGATCTTAAAAAAGAAAGAAAAGAATTGAGTGTGTTACATATAAACACCCAGGTCAAAAGGCAAAATACTTGGGACTGGAGAGGGAGGAGGAGATTGAGTCCTGTTTTTTTTTTTTTCCCCCAATATATTGGGTTTGCATGGCAAGGTTTTGGTAGTGGAGGGGCTACAGGGGTGGCTTCTGTGAGGAGTTGCTAGAACCTTCTCCTGTGTCCAATAGAGCCAATGTTGGCCAGCTCCAAGACAGATCCACCGCTGGCCAAGGCTGAGCCAATCAGCGACAGTGGTAGCACCTCTGGGATAACTTATTTAAGAAGGGGAAAAAAAATAACTGCACAAGAGAAACCTCAGCCAGAGAGAAGAGTAAGAATATGTGAGAGAAACAACTCTGCAGACACCAAGGTCAGTGAAGAAGGAGGTGGAGGAGGTGCTCCAGGTGCCAGAGCAGAAATTCCCCTGCAGCCCGTGGTGAAGACCATGGTGAGGCAGGCTGTCTCCCTGCAGCCCACGGAGGTCCACGGTGGAGCAGATATCCACCTGCAGCCTGTGGAGGATCCCACGCCAGAGCAGGTGGATGCCTGAAGGAGGCTGTGACCCCATGGAAAGCCCATGCTGGAGCAGGCTCCTGGCAGGACCTGTGGCCCTGTGGAAAGAGAAACCCATGCTGGAGTGGGTTTGCTGGCAGGACTTGTGACCCCGTGGGGGACCCATGCTGGAGCAGCCTGCTCCTGAAGGACTGCACCCTGTGGAAGGGACCCATGCTGGAGCAGTTCATTAAGAACAGCAGCCCATGGGAAAGACTCACATTGGAGAAGTTCATGGAGGACTGTCTCCTGTGGGAGGAACCCCACGCTGGAGCAAGGAAAGAGTGTGAGGAGTCCTCCCCCTGAGGAGGAAGGAGCAGCAGAAACAACGTGTGATGAACTGACCACAACCCCCATTCCCCATCCCCCTGCGCTGCTTGTGGGGAGGAGGTAGAGAATTCAGGAGTAAAGTTGAGCCCAGGAAGAAGGGAGGGGTGGGGGGAAGGTGTTTTTAAGATTTAGTTCTTATTTCTCATTACCCTACTCTGATTTGATTGATAATAAATTAAATTAATTTTTCCCCGAAACGAGTCTGTTTTGCCCGTGATGTTAATTGGTGAATGATGTCTCCCTGTCCTTATCTCGACGCACGAGCCTTTTGTTATATTTTCTCTCCCCTGTCCAGCTTAGTAGGGGGAGTGATAGAGTGGTTTTTGTGGGCACCTGGCATCTACCCAGAGTCAACCCACAAAAAATTTTATCCAGGACATGAAAACAGAACAATGCAAAAGCCAATAGAAGGGATGAATATCTGCCTGAAACATTTATTTTGCAAACTGATGTCCTTACTTCCTCCACCTTTTCTTTAGCTAGTGCTTTACCAAGTTAGCTTAACCACTGCTCTTCAGATTCCCAGACCTTTATTTGAATGCTCATATTTCATTTAATGAAGACATTTGGGGAATATTCAGAATTACAGTTGACTCATAGTAAGTCCTGCTGGACAATTCTAACCGCTTCAACCTGTAACCAAGAACCTGTTAAAACGCTGAGTTCTTTTTGAGAAGAAATTTGGAAACCCTCCAAATTCCAAATTTTTTATATGATCAGTTGTTTCCACCAAAAGTACGCAGTAAAAGATCTTTTTAAAGTTTACTCTCAGGCTTTTGTGCTCATGAAACTAACTTCTATACATTGCATATTTGAAGAAAAGAAGAGAAAAACACATATACCACTTAAATAATTTTTAAAAAAGGAATATTTCTATCCTATAAAATGTTTCAAAAACCACAAAATGAAATATAATTACAATTCCAAAGGAAGTCTTGATTTTGTTGAAGTTGTATTTTTCTAACAGAAAAACATCATTGTAAAATGCTCTGTTGAGTCTAACAGACATGGAAGTTGCAGTTTTGAGTTGTAATTGCCAACCAGAGGGCTGAGCAGCAATATTTTTGTTAAAATTTGTTCATTGAAGCTAATTCTAAAGGTTCTGCCTGATTGTTACGAAGAATTATTTTTCCAGAGCCCAGAGATTCTGTGCCTTGTACTCCGCTATACATAGGGACAACCATGTTCTAGAATATCACACGTTGTCTCTTGAAAGACATCATTTGGGAACAATGGCATCTGGCAGTAAATGATGCAAAACATGACTTTATGTGGCAATTCAGGCATTGAATGCTGTTCTATTACTTTGAATGGCAATTGCAGTTATGAGTGAAATTTTTGAGAAGCTGAGATGCTGCAGAATATTGCATGATTTATCCCTTGTGCCTTCTTTCCTTTGAGCCTGGCGAAATAGTTCTACTATCTGAACTGAAGTCCTTGATTTATTCACAAAGTAGGGAGCTCTCACATTGAATTATTGTCTCTGGCCTGTAATGCTTGCTTGCGATTTGGCATAATTTGTACCACAAAAAACCCACAACTGTGGTTGTCTTACGTGTAAACGTTCAGTTGCCTTTGTAATAGATCCTTTTGCTTACGTAAAATTGCAAAAGCATATATAATTTTGATAGCTGTACATTAAAATTAAACATTTTTCACATATTACATATGCAGTTACATGATGTTTATTTCTCAAAACACAAACCTTGACTTTACTGTGATTCAATACAGTCTCATCACACCATCCTTTTTTAAAGTTTGTATCGTACTATTGTTCTTGGATAATTGTTTTCCTATGGATAGGTTTACCTCCTGGTTTTGTAAATTTAAGACACCGTGTGGCTTTAAGTTTTTTAGCTCAATGCATATTTTTGATGCAGTAGTCTGGATGGCATTGCTGGGAATTGAATTTAACTGTGAATATATGGAAAAAAACCAAACTGATTTATTAAAGGCCAACAATTACATTATATAATGACTCAGCCAAGCAACAGAAGTTAATGTGATATATCTGCTAAGAAGTGAATCTGCTTTCATGACTGGAGGCAGATAGCTCAGCAGGAGAAGGAAGCACATGGGAATAGCCTGCTCGCAACAGTCAGCAGCAGCTGGTACACTGCATCTAAGGAGACTGCAGAGGGGATTCCTACCACAATGTGCAGAACAGAACCATGACCACCTAATCTGCAAACTACCTCCTAAGCATAGACTCACAGGGACATCTCAGACCTAAAAAGCACTACCCTTATTTGCAAGGACTTTTCTCTGTGAAAATCTTAAGCATATCACAGGGTTCACAGTCCTGCCCTGCTCTGAAAAAGGGCCAAATCCCTCTTCAATTCTCAGATAAGATGTTTGTCCAATTGCCACCAGCATGTCTGGTCAGAGATTTGGATACTGCTGTATGCCAGCTAGTTGTTTAAAAAATGCAGCACCGAAAAGGAAATTAAATTCCAGCTTTTCACACTATTGTAGTCACTGACCTTAAGGACAACAGCTACAGGTCATTTTCTGCCATCTTTGCATAAAAACTTCTTACTGCTTTTATTAAACATTAGAAAGAATTAAAAAATGCAAGATAAATATTTTAATGCATAGATATTTGAAAAAAACTTTGCTATATCACTAATAAAATCTTAATACATAATTTGTACTCTAGAGATGGTTCATATTAGGATATATCTTGCTCTCTGATCCAATTGTAGTTGATGCTCATATCAGCAACAGATATATCCTCAATATAGATGTTCTACTTCCTTCCACAAACCTTTTCTTATCCACACAGCATCTCAGAACTTCTTTTTACACACAAATAGTAATACAGATTCTACCTGAGCTGACTTTCTTTGTGATATAGCAAAGGCCATTTGGAGGGGTTAAGTGACATTGTATTACTCGGTGTAATAAATATCAACTGCAAGGTGAGCTGACTGGTACTGACACTACAATAAATAAAAGGCAGAAAATTTAGTGAACCTCGCAGTTTATGAAAGGGGAAATCTTTAACATGTAAAGTTAGACCTTGTTACCTGGCAAGAAGACTCAGGGCTGATGAATGCATTTAAGTTTTACAACTATGGGAGTAGGCCAGTTGCTTGCAAATTTATTAGCTGATAAACATCAAACTTCAACAATCCTGTCTATTAAAAGTAGAAGTAGAGAAATTAAATATCATATTGCTGAAACCTGCCATGTTTAAAATCTTCTACAGAACAGAAATAAAAGGTTTAGTTAGTCTCAAACACATTAACTTACATTCTTTTACATCTGCTACTACTTCTTACTTTATGAAAGGAATTGGATTTTCTTTGTGGAGTATTTAACCCATGATAAAAGCAAAGAAGACGTTTGGAAACCATTTTTGATTTATCATCTAGGAAGCCTCCTAGATCAGACATCCTCTGAACAAATCTCTGTATAAAAGATACCAGCACTATGATTTCTGCCTCCCTCCATTACAAAAAAGGATAATAATTTATTTGAAGTTTTTATGCTTTGGAAATATCAAGACTTTAATTAGAAACCATCAACTCAACCAATGCAAACATTTAGTTTATATGCATATTCTCTATTTGCAAACTCATAAGTATTGGCTAGTTAAAGGAAAAACAAAACTAATATTTCAAGCCTCTTTTTTTCTGCACATAATAGTAAATCAAACATGAGTTCTGAAAAGTGGAACAACCCTTAGACAAATAGTTAAATAAAATGAAAGTCATATAATATTCAAGGAAATAATTCAACAAGACATTCAAGAAAATAATTTACTCCCAAACATAAGGTAAGATTTGCCCTTCTGGCTGGCTGACCTAACCACTTGGGTAAGCATATTTGCAAATATCAATCTGAAATACAATTAATTTCATTGTATTTGTTCACAATTCACTTTTTCATTTGATCATTCTATTAGGAAACTTACTTATTGGAATAGTCACGGAAGTTAAAGGAAGGCAAAGTACAAGTTTATGGTCTGTTGTTATCTAAATAGGACTTGTTTTGGAGCATTGTTTCATCTTGCAGACAGAAGCCTAATGTCCAATGATTTAAGGTGGAAGTCAGTAAAGTGCAAACTGGAAATAAAAGGCAATTTTTGATGGCGAGGACAATTAACTATTGCAACAGGTTTCCAAGGGATACAATAAATTTTTTTCATCAGTCATTGTCTTTAAATCAAAATGGGTGAGTTTCCAAAAGATATTCTGTTATGCCTCTGTGGGTTATTGTTTGCTACAGGAAAACTGGATTAAAYCTCTGATCTTTTTTGTGCAAGAAGTCAGACAACATGATTATAATGGCACCTTCAAAATGCATTAGTGTATTCATTTAGCCTTCTAAAATTTGAACTAATATTAACAGGGCTTTTTAAAATTTTATTTCTCTTTTGTAGTGTATTCTGGTCTAAAAATGAATGTCGTGTTTGTGACATTGATAGAAGCAGCATTCAAACACCATCATTTTCTTTTCTATAATCAGTCAGACACCAAACAGGGAGAGGTTTCCACCTTCTGCCTTGTTGCTGTATCAGCCACAGGTAATTCGTAAATAACAGTGACTGGGTACGCTAAAGTTTGTCCTTGTAACAAAAAGGAGACAGCTGAGGAAAGGAGGCGGGGGTGGGTGGGTGGAATTCTGCACACTYAATGGCAGTTTGGGGATCTGTCTGTGTCAAATTATCATTTCCATTTTGTCTTGTGATTGTAACCTTCATTGTGAATTAGAGCATTCATTCTGTAGCAGCATCTTGACACCTAGTGTGGGAGCCATAATAGTCTATGACAGAGCAATCAACAGCTTTCAGTAKTGAGTGGCTCTTACTTACTAGAGCAATGACATTCAAATTGGTAGAGCCATTAACTATGAATAACTATGGAGGCAATGAGGGGGACAACGACAGCAAAGGTTTAGAGCTGAAACCTGGACCTTTTCCTGCCCACTTCCAACTCTTAGCACATAATCCAGATGGGAAGAAAGCACATACTAAAAAAAAATTCTTCCCTGAGCAAGGCAGGCCAACTAGCAGCAGAGGCAATAAGATCAGGCAAAGCACCACAGGGGATTTGCTTGATCTAACTCGGATGTAGATCAATCTTAGGACTCCCAAGTGTAGCAATATCTAGTCCTATAGACCACCAATCAAGAAAATAGTGTTCTTCATACAACCAATGTTACTGCAAATATCCCTATTAAAGAAGATAAGAAGACGTGTTGAGGAAACGTTTCTTTTTCTGCCGATTCTCATTAATTTTGCTGTTTCAATGACAGCAACAAGGTTTTTCTCCCCCTTATAATTGTTACAGGGAAGCAACTCACTTCATCAGAACACATTACAGCTCAGTGCTGGGGAGAAGGGAAGTTTCAGAACTAAAAATGGCCAACCACCGTGTAACATTCTGTCTTCTGCCTGTTAATGTAACTGGAAAACCCCATCTTAATTATGATTGGAGCTTTATACAGTTAAATATACATTTGCTCAAAGTAGCTCACTTGTACGTTTCTGTACTACCCATTCTTTCTAACAAATACTATTACATATGTAAGATAGTTAGTCTAAAGAAACAAGAAGTATGTTGTATAATCAAAGCTAATTTTATTTTGAGTCAAGTCACCTATGCCATTTTTTCATTAACTTTGTCGATTACATTTATTAATTGGGAATTTAGCATGTGATGTACAGCAAAATGGTTGAAATGATCATTTTTGAATACTGAATACATAACTCATGAACAGATGGTGACTGTTGAAAACCATATATAAATAAAATGTAAAATAACTTATTAATTAGAAAACATTCCCCTATAAATTCCTTTGCCAGTATGCCAGCAAAGTTGCCATCTATAGGCTTGTTTAAAATGAGTTTTCTTGTAAATGAGATTTATAATTGTATAGTACTAAGAATTACTGCGGACTTCCTCCATTTTCAGCTGAAGAAACAGCAATAAAGTCATCAAAGTCCATGAAAATCTCTTCTTCTTAAATGTGTTAGCAAAAATCATCATTTAGGGGCTGTGCAGGTAGATGATATGAAAAAGCAAATTGCATAGGTTGCATAATTGTTGCATAATTGCATAGGTTCTGAAGCAGCACTTTCTGTAAAACAGGATAGACCACAACATAGCAGGACTACAAGCAAATGCAAAATTAGGCCACAGATTTAGAAAATATATTTTATTTTTCACAAGGAAAATATATGACAAAAGTACTGGTGTGATTGGAAGAAAACACTCTCCATTGTTAAACTAAGTCAGACTGTCTTTCAATGATGTTATAAAATCACTAGTTTTCAACTTCTTTCTCCTTTTGCACTAAATCTCTCCCTGATGCACCACCAGTGAAATCAGCAGAGTTTTGCCAGGGATATACTGAGCTCATTGCCTTTGAAAACTGTGTTTTGACATTTTAAAACCTCATTTACAAACTAGTATGTCTTTCTCAAGTTTCTTAGCAATATTTCCACTGAGACCTGAATATGCACAGAGGGCTTTTTTCTGGCTAAAGAACCAGAAGAAAAGGAAACTCTCCTCCTTGGATCAACAGTCCCTACTGAGGAATCCGTCCATTCAGCTGGCTTGATCAATTAGCCATTACAGACTTAACCATTTCCTTTTTAAAAAATGACAAATTCTTTAATTCTGCAAATCCACTGGACAAGTATACCCAAGAATATCAATATACGAAAATGTATGAGAAGCAAGATGACCATTTTAGAATCATATTCTTCCAGCCTATCAGTGCCTGCCTGCATTTTTTCCACTATTAAAAGTGAGATGACGATAGTGGAAAGTGGATGGTGGCTGGTGGTTTGTCCTGAAAATTAACCATTATCTTACGTTTATCACATCACAAAACCCCTTTAGTATAAAAAGATGGACTAAATTATTTCTGAATAGTTCCTGAAATATTTGACATCTGATCAGTTCAGTATAGTAAGGGGCATGACTTACATTTTTGGGTATCAGGTCTACAGTTCAGCCCACATATCACAAAATATTTACTTCTGCCATTATTCCTTCTCTTTAACATATATCTATGAAAGCATACCGGTGGCATCAAACTTAGATGTATATCTGATGTGGAAAAAATCTCTCACTGTTAATACTGTAGTACTGATCAGAGGCCATACCCTGACTGGGTCAACCTTTTGCAATGTGCTGTAGGTTTGTACTGAAAAAGGTCATCATTGCCCTCATGAATTGACAAGCTCCTCTCACTGGAACCCAATGTGTCTGGTGAGGAGAACAGGGTCATCTCCCTCTCAGATTTCTGAAAGAATTGTACATGAAATTACAAATCTGATACTTTTAGAAGAGAACTAACAAATGTGATATCATTTGATGGGAAGTGGGGAAATGAAGACTTTATGAAAGATTTTGAAGGAAAAGCTAAAAATTTAGAAATAAAGTATTAGTAGGTTAAAAAGCAACATGGGTTTACCAAAGCTATATTCTGACAGGATAACCTAAAAATGTAACCTACCTGATAGACAAAGGAAATGCAGTAGACCTCATCTTCATGAAAACATATCATATAATCCTACATTGCAAGATATTTGTCAAATTGAGGAAGGGACAAATATTATCAAGGAAATGGAAAGCCTGTCTTATGAAAGCAGTCTTTTGAGCATGGCCTTTGAGGCTGAGAGGAAATATGATTGCTGTCTACAAATATATCAGGGTGTACATGCCAACGAGGGAAAAGAACTATTTAAAGATACAATGCATTTAAAGAACAAGTGCTGATGCCAAAATCCATTTAGATTAGAAAACAGAATAAAGTTTCCAGCTGTCAGAACAGTGAAGTTCTGGGACCATCTTCCAATGGGAGAACATGGGAAAGTAACTTACCAGGAAGTTCGTTACRTTTCTGAAGGGAGCTAGATAATGCAGACCCTGCAGGAGCAAAGGGCTCCATGCAGTGACTTAGGAGGTTTCTAGTTTTACTTTCTGAACAAAAAGGGAAAAAGGAAGAAATTCTGCTAAATTTGGGAGCCATGCTTTTAAATTTCTTAAATATCTTTAAATTATAATTGGAAATATTCCTTTACACATACATACTTCAGCAACTTTTCTAGATACTTCTAGTTAGAATTCAAGGTTCTTCTTCCTCCTATCCATTATTCCCCCCCCCCCCAAAAGATACAATATAAGTATCTGAAAGAACTTACATTTAACTGAAAAATATCTCTTCCCTAGTACCAACACTTGTATGAATAGGAAAAAAGAACTTCAGTTGCTGGAAGCTGTGGTGAATGCAGGACTTTGCTGCCATGAGTTTCTGTTCACTGAGGCTGTCCTGGCCTCACCCTTGGTGGTGAAAAATCTCATTTTGTGGCCTTTTTTCAGATTCCAGAAATGAGCTGAACTCCTGTGAGCTAATCCACCACCCAGCAGGCTTTGTAACACATTAAATATAACCTATTCGTGTTGCTTGGCCTTTACCTTTAGCTGACTTGCTTCTTACTCTATAAAGGCACAAAATTTTGAACAAAGTTAACCAGTAGGTCATTGCTAAAAGTGCTATTGTTTTGTGTCAGAGCATGAGTAAAATTCACGTGTTATGGACAGTATGTTTCCTGAGCTGTTGAATGACATCGCTGAGGGAGGTGTGGAGGCTGCCGGTACCAGCAGCTGATGTCATGTGCGGGTAGTAAGAGATACTCCTTTCCTGCAGGAATTTGCAATGGATGGATGTGATAGTTAAACAGTCTCACAGAGTGTCAGCTAGAAGGATTTTTTTTAGTTTTACAATTGTGACATTATGGTATATGAAAGATATGCAGTGTGGGCCTCGCTTGACACACTATTAATACTATTATTATTATTTGTGCTGTACTTTTGCCTTAAGCCTTGCCCCCTGTCCCGAATAAGACCCCATTCCAACAGGCACTGTATAAACATATAACTTAATGGACCTCAAACAAAGGGGAGTCAGTTGAATAAAGGAAAACAAAAACCAAAACAAAAYGAAGCAAAAGATTACTTTTAAAATTCCCTTATTGGTTCATTGTTCTTCCTCCTACTGATTAGCTTTTCTACAGACCCTTACAAATTTCATTGCCTTTGCTAGTTTTAAGAACTTGCTCCAGGAATCTTAATTCTCTGGGGAAATCTTCCATTTGAATGCTATTCTATAACACTTTGAAAAAGGTTATTTTTAGAGCAAGTCTTGTAATTACAATGTTTTCTTTTTCTCATGGCACCTATTCAAATATTCTCTCTAGTTACCATTGCCATCATCAATCTAGATTTTCTACTTAGCTTCTCTGTTTGTTACCTAATAGCCAAGAGAAGAGGAAAAATAATTTCTTGACTATGACGACAATAACAGACATGTAACATCTCAACCATATTGAATTGCATAAGTAGCCAAATAATGCATCCCTATCCAAATAGTCCTAAATATTGCTACAGGTTTGATTTAAACAGATTCAAGACTATTTCTCCTTCCTTAGCAAAGACTCTCTAAAAACCAGCATTCCATGTCCTGGTAATTTTTGGTTTGAAAGAATGTATGTCTTTATGCAAATATCTTTCAAAAGCTACTTGACCAAAATGGCTTGCAAGGAGGTTTAGGATTCACTTCACACATTCTGAAGCTATAACATTCTGACATATTAGTTCAGTTGGGTTCTGAATGGTTCACCAGCCTTCATTTTCCAGCGACTCGATGTTTATGGCATGTGCTCAATTGTTTTAAGGCATGACTAAAAAGTGTAAAACTGGTCTATGAAATCACTAGTCCAGAAAAAATTCTCTGCTCTGTTGAATTCAATAAGCAGTATGTATATTCACTTTCTTTGTCTATTACTTTTTTTTTAACCTTTTGAGTGTTTCAGAATTGTAGGGTTGGAAGAAGTATTTATCCAGAAATACCAATTTTCTGTATGCAAACTTTATAGCACAGAAAATACTTTTTTTAATGTGAGAATGTGGATCTCTACAATAATTACAGCTTTGCAAAGCAGACCACAAAATTGTACCTACATCCTCAAGGCCACTGAGAGAAGGAGAAAGAGAGGAAAACACACCCTATCTCTGTATTCAGCATCCTGCAGTAGGGAAAAAAAAAACTTAACAGAGCACTGTAATTTGGCGTTTTGAGGACAAAAGGACATTAAAAGTCCATTTCCCTAGAATAGCACATACAAAAATACCTTTTCTTCAAGGGCTTCTTCAATCTGTACATCATGAAAGCACATTGAAATAAATCTTTGAAATATCATTTTCCCTTTGGATGTTAACAGCTTTTTCAAATAATCTGTTTTTCTTAACGATGAGAGAGGTACAAACTTCAAAAAAACTGGCAGATGTTTATGGCYGTTTTAAACTAATTGTATTGACTCTATTCTGTTGAATTGATTAATTGTATCCATTAGAAATCTCTTGTCTAGCATTGCCTTTGCTGAAATTTTCTGTAGTGGCAGTGGGTTTCCCTGACCATTTAGGTAACATTTAAAGTGAGATCAAGTGAGATATGTCAAATTCCTTTTTTGATCTCTGTTCTCCCCGGTTGTGAGGAAGACATAATAATTAAAAAAAAAAAGAGAAGTTGTATGAGTTGTGGGCTTTTTCTAAAAAAGCTGCCTTTCAGTTGTATTAAAAGTGTCAAAACCGACTAAATGGAAAAATAGGGTTTCTTCCTCATGATAGGTTAAAAACAAATTGAAGGCGAATGCATTTTCAGTTTCAGTACAGGTAGAAAGTATGATGTCTAGTTTTACACAGCTCTGCTAAGCAGGTATGTATGCATCACTTGAAATGGTGTCTAATATTCCACAGATGGCAATTACTTTCAGAGAAATGGCTAGGGACTTAATTAAAAGGCTAAAAGTTAGCAAACTAAAATGCTGGAGAAGCACATGAAAAATCTATACATTATGCAAGGGACTCTATAGAATATTTAGGAAGCTAGAAGTGTCTCTAAATTTTCCCTGTATTTCTTCACAAAAGGTTTACTGTAAAATAAAGTTTAGGTATCCTATGTTTAAAATTATATTTTAGCTAACTGAACCTACTACACAACAAAGCAAAATATATTTGACTGCACAATATTGATTTTACATGAAAGCACATCAGTTAGTGAAATGCAAAAACCAATAAAGCATCACCCCTGGCTGGGATAGATATCTCTAGACACAATTTATTTTTACATTTAAACCAATTATTGGGCTTGTTGCATTTGAAAATGGCCACCATATATCCTTACAAGGACTTTTTTATTCAATCAAATCAATTGCATTGATCTCCATATTCCATATTAAACACCAATCTTAAATTAAAGCTGACACATTTTGAAGGCCACGGTACAAGTTTCTAAGCAGAAATAAATTCTACAAGGCTTTCTTTGTGTGTTTTTATGCCTAAACATGAATACAAATATTGATTACATTTTAAGACACAATTTATAAGCTATTTCAATGCTTATTTCTTCCTAAAATTTGTTCAATAATAATACAACCTTATAGAAACAGAATGCTCCTTGAATTTCCTTCTGTTGCACTGGAATATGACAATGGTTTTCATTAATAATGGAATGACAGAATAAAAATAGATCCTTAGACATAATTGTTGATGAAGAATCTACAACTAAAAGGATCTATGACTAATCTACTACTTTTCCAAATGCAGATATAGGACAAGATTTGTTTCCTTTGTGCATGTTATTCAAAAAAGTTTACATCTACCATGAGCCTGACCAAGTTGTTTTCATTCCCAAGTGGTGTCTACAAAGAGGCAGCAAAACTGTAAACTCAAAGGGGCTGTTCACGTGGACAAAGCTATTATGTGTGTAGGCATAGGACTGATGCTAAGTATTCTCTTGGTAAAAGTCTTGGTCCACTGAAGACAGTGGCAAAGCTCCAATTTTGTACAAAGAGGCCAGTCTCTATTTATCCAGCTGCCTTTACCCCTGACTGCATCACCTCTCTATGCCTGGTAGAAAAACAACTTTGCTGCTTGGAAGAGACTTCTCGCTTCTCTCTGGCTCATCAGTTTCCCAGCTTTTAAAGCTGTATTGACATTGTTTGTACTTCGTAACTTCTCTCTCCCAATAGTTTTCAATTAGCTTTAGATGCATTATTCAACTCTCTGAAGCTTTCCAGAGTTTACAGAGTTTGCATAAAAGTGAAATGGAAGAATCCAGACTTTAGAAATATTATCAAACATTCAAGATGCTCACCATCCTGTTAACACTCCTCCATCTCTTCATATTGTTATGTGCATACCTTGCAGACAAACGAACAGCGTAAGAACCAAGGAGGGAATTTGTCAAATACTCCAAATAGCTGCACATCACTACAGATTATGACTGCTTGGATTTAGGGAACATTTTTTTGGCTGAGGAAACATTCCAATGGGATAGATTAATCTATGTAAACCACACAGCTCAGCTGAAACTGCTGTTCAGCATTCTAAATTGCCACCTTCGTCTTCTTTCGGCACAAAAATGTGCATTTCTTCCTATAATAAAGATATTTTATAATAGCAATAAGGCAACTCCAGGGTGTGCGGTTATCACGAGATAATCATACCCTGGAGGGATTGCAGATACTTGACTGTGCCTCATAACACCCCATGTGTGTGTTTATCTCATGATAACCCTACTCTCTTTTGTATCTTATTGCCTAATTATCCTCTGCTAATGCAAAATACTCATTTTTTGTCTGAAACAATATGTGCAAGAATGTATTGCTAACAATCACTGGAGGACATTGACAAACAATGCTGCCTCTACTTTGTACTCTCTTCCAGTCAGAAATTTACATAAAGAACCAACTTTGGATATTTTTTCTAAACCTGTTCAATTCCTTTTAGGCAACACCAACTAAAATATTGGAAGCAGGCCAAGTAAATATCTATAARAATTCCATGTTATTCTTACAGTGATTTATATGGTTTTACTTACATAAAATACCAAACTTCTTTCTCCTGTATTTACATCTCTTTAAATTTCTAATTCTAATACACAGAATGTAGTTTGCTGATTGTGGCTTATGGACCCTGAAGTACTCCATTTATATCCCAGGACGACTCATTCGCTATTTATTTGAGGATATCAATTTTTTTGTTGATGTGCATATGGGAAGTAATAGCTACATTTCAGATAACATTAGGAGATAATTCAGAGAGAGTAAAGACTCTGGCCCTCGCTTAAGCTAATGGAACTTTTGTTCATTGCATCATGCAACAAACCTAAGTTGTAATACCTGTGTTCCACTGATGTTGAAATTTGAGATATGAAATACCTACAAATAATGACCAATAACTCCTCAGTTGAATAAATGCCATAAAAATCACAACCAATCACAATCCATTGAAAGTAAACAAATGAAAAGTTAGTTTAAATTTTTAACTGATAAACTTATTCTGCAAGTTACATTGTGAACATTATAAAACATTGTAAAAGCTAACCTAACACATCAAAATGGTATGTCTTTTCTTCTTTTAATAAAAACTGTATACATTGAAAATTGGTTGCTGGTCAAATGATAATCTGACATATTAAGACGACATCAAACTGCATCAAATATAGTGGAGAAAAAGTTATCAAAATAGATAAACTCTGGGATTAACCTATCATTAAGTTATACAGATTTCATCATTCTACTTTGATATTACTGAATGTTTACTATGCATATTTTATTCACATATCAAAACACTGTATAAACTTTAACTAATTAAAAAGGGACTTTTTCCATGGGTAATATTAACAGAATAGAAAAAGAAACCTATGGACTATCCAGTAATGACAAGTAATTACAAGACAAATTTTTATGTAAACAAAAATAAGAGGAGAAGACAAAGAGTAAATTATTTTTGAGAAATACATTTAGTGCAATGCTAAAAATACAGTAAAAAAATGTAATCCTGGGAATTCAAAATTTAAGATTTTATATATCTATCTTATATATGCATGTGCATGTTTGTTTTATATCTATGTATATACACACAAATATTTGTTTATATTTTGTATTTTATAAGATATCATTCTTCTCCATACTGCTTACATTGAACAAAATTCTAGTTTTAATAGCCCCACCTGAGTAGATCTGCAGGCTTTGGCTTATTTCCTTTGTTGTGAGCTACAGTTAATGAAATCAAGATTTTTCCTCTTAGAATATCTATTTATACACACTGTTTCTATGTAAAATGCTTTCATGTTCCCTGTCCTCCCACTCAACCAGCTCTTCTGAAAAGCACGCATGTTTACCTCTCTTAACATTGCTTACAGACCTCATTTCTCAATCCTTTGATTATTTTAGATGGCCTTCTCTGAATTCTAGTTTCATGGTGCCAGTGGAAGCAAATTGCCTTAATACAGTTCTCCTCAGAAGTTGCTAGCTGTGCTGCTGTCTTGCCTGTGGCATTCCTGGCAGTGCTTTACACTACATTCTTGGAACAGGAATCAAGGGGCATATTCCCAATCAACAAATACCAAAAGAATTATAAAAAATACCATCAATACAGGATGATGTTGATATGCAAAAACCACACCAATCACAGCTGCTGCTGTTTTAGAACAAAGATCTGAGCTCACAATTTCTTTATCTTAATAGAAAAAGACCTATAAAATTGTGCAAGGCAGGAAGAAGCTTAGAGAGAAAGCTACATGCACTAAAATTAGCAGGATTTTCCCCTATAGTGACTGCAATACACTTATATCTTGATGGAAAAAATAAGAACAAATCCTTGAACTGATGTGAACGTGCTGCTGTGAAGATGTCCTTCATAAATGACAGCTAGAAAGAGCTTTACAAGTAAAGAATAGTCCATCATGCTATCCCTGTCTTAAATTCACTCCTTTTTTATTATTTATACCATTAAAATTCACATCTTAGTCTTCAAATTGGACATCAACTTGCCAGCAGTAACAGAAATTACTCTGGATAGCCAGACAAAAAGCTTTGTGCACTAGAACGTGGTAGGAAATTTATCTGAAGTCTTCCTGATCARTTGGTAACTGAGAAGAATTGGACTTCAGTTACTACTGTCAGATTTTCATCTGTTGTGTCTGCAGCTTTCCTGGAGAATTTTGCTAGCCTTTACCTTGAGGTAGACAAGGTACCTAATCGACAGACTGCAGGACTGCTCCTCCTCTATAGAAACAACTTTCCTCCTGYTGGTATTAGCATTAGCTGTCAGCTAACATTTAAATATGACTAAATGAAAATAGTCCACCAAGTTCCAGAGAAAATGTTTATCATGAAAAGTTTATCATGTGTATTATGAAAATAAATTTTGGATAAGAAATATTTTACTTCAAATAATGCATGTGCAGCTCCGGTAATTTTATTTCAACGTCAACAAAGATCTAAAATGACTATTCCTCACCTAAGTTTTTTGGGGGAACATATGATGTAAAAAAGTCACTTTTAATAATTTGTAATGGAGAAGTCYTGTTTTGACACATGCCATTTTCTATGGTCTTTTTTAATTCAGTAGAGTAATGGATATATTAAAGGTAATGCTATATATTATTTCTCTGTGATCAAACAATTCCTTATTGCTTTATGCTGAATTAAACCAAAGGCTAAATAATCTTTCATACTAAAAGCTAAAACAGAGCATGTCAGATTCTGGTTTCAGTCCTTTGCTGGTTTATGAGTTTTGCGTTAAAAAGCTATTGAACTAAAAACAAAATAAACAAAACAAAATTATTATTAGGTAATAAGTATGGGTTTGCATTCCATAAGTGCAGGCAGCTAAAAAAATCTTATATTACTTTGTTAAGTGCACCCTAACTATGAGTATTTGAATGAAAACAACTGCTGTGTTTTATGCTGACTTCACTGCTGTTGATGTGCGTAAAGGCCCCTGGGTCAGTTGAGCCAGCACTCTGGCTAGTGTCGTACATGAATTTAAGACAAGAGGTAGACAAGACTTTACCCAGGGTGCAGACAGAAACAGTTCCACTTTGAGCGGGAGGTGTTCTGGATGACCTCCAGAGATCCCATCTCATGGTCATTTCCATGACTCTGTAAGGCAAACTGCAGTCACTGTTTAGAATTTTCAGGTTACAGAACGTTGAACCTAGCAAACCTAGTAAATTTAATTGACTCAAGACTGTATGGATTTTGGACTGAAATTTGGGACTTTTAAATCTGTGTTCCAGAGTAGAAGGAAACTGTTTCTTGCTTATTTTTACAAAAGAAAACCCTACTACTATGTAGTCTTCCTTTTGGACTTTACAGATTCTTTTAGAAGATTATTATTTATATAATTTTAGATATTTTACAGTAATTAATATTTTGCCACTCTAAGTTGTTTGCATTTTTTCAGCTAGCAATTAAACATTTTTCTCACTTCCATTTATTATTAAAAGTTCACTAACTTTTTGTCATAGAAAATCTTTATGGGTTCTTTATTAAATTCTCCGGGTTTTGTTTCTTTTGGACGTTTTTGTTCGGAAATCTAGTATATTGGTTCAATTTTTCTGTTATTCAAAATCTCTGTTCATTGAAAAGTGAAGCCAGGAAACGATAGAAGATCAGATCTCTCAAGTTATAAACAAGACTAAAGAAAGTAGCTGTCTTCAGGGGATGATGTAAAATTGTCAAGGCAATAAGATCTATCTCATAACAATTTTAACTGATAAGATTTGCATGCCTCATGAGGGTTTAAAGTTGTCTTGACTACTGATAAGGTCCATTCATAGCTGCAATTCAGGTTCCCCAATTACACTGGCCAACCAGTGTTGATCATCAAGACCTCATTATCAAAGGTTAAAGAAAATTCTGATTACTGTCTAAATCTGATATAAACAGCTGTGGAAAGCAAGTCAAAGGTTCTGATGGTCTGTGATAAAGACCTGAAAAAGCATTGAACTGTATGCAAATAATATAACAAATGTAATATTTGAAGACTAGCATTTCTAGTCATCATCAAGTAATCTTCTGTGTGCATAAATTCCCTGTAGAAATGAAAGTTGAGTTACGTTCTAGCGAAGATTTCATCTGTGAACATGATTTTTAAACTAGGATCTCTTTAAGTGGAGGCAATTAGAATATCTTTGCACCCTATAAACTTAAAAATATGCATCTAAAATGCTGAGAATGATATGCCTCAGTGGGGATACTGGCAAAGCCTATAGACCCAAAAGCTTCAGTGCCACAGAACACAAACAATTATGCTTTTGGATGCCATCTGTGACTGAACATTAAAACAAATGGTTGGTTCTCCTGCACAAATCTCAAGCACATTCCAGATAGATTTAGGAAATTGGGGATATACTAAGAGCACATTTGTGCTGCAGTCGCACTATTTCAGTCTAAAAATATTCACAGTCAGCATCTCCCATGAATATTACAAAAAATATATTTAACAAAAGTAATAGCAATGGCTTAAGGATAAGTTTTTAATACCTCCTTTTCAATGTGAAAAACGGATTTTGAAATATCTGAGTTTTTCATCTTAAAATGGTGCATTTGTCATCATTGTTAATAAAAGGTTATTTAAAAAGACTAAGACATTTTTACTGAGGTCTTTCAAATTATGAAACTCTCAATTTCAACTCAGCTGAACACCGATACATGTTTAGGAGCCTACAAGAGTAAAGACAAAAAAAGAGCTACACTTACATAAAGTTCACTCAGATTTGCCAAGGATGGCCTTTTAGTTTGCATTTTMACCCTCGAGTCCTGCAGTAAAGCTACACTCCCCTTAGGAATGTTGCTTCAGCTTCAGTATGGCCAGGATTTTCTCCTATATTCTGTTACCTTTACATATATTTACTGTGTTGGCCTTATGTCAGCAAAGCACTTAAGCATATATGTAAATTCATTCCTTCCCAAAATGTATTTAACTTTGTGCTTAACTTTAAACATATCCTTATGCTGCACTTCCTTCAGTGAAATGTAAGTACTTGCTGAGGTACTTTTGTGGAACAAAGATCAAGTTAAGGTACTGCTGGCCATAACGGGAGATTAACATCAGGTCCTTAAGTAGGTTTTAAGAAATGAAAGACAACATTGTTTCTGAAAGGAACGACAGGCTCCAAGACCAAATTCTGCCCCCAATATTGTAATACCAATACTTTGCTTTTTATACCCAAAGGAAAAAAACGCAGACTGCTAAGTAAATACTAATAAATTAAGACTAAATTAAGGCTATGGAGCTAGCATTAAGAAATTCCATTCTGCACTGCAAGAGCTATAACTCTGGATAAAAGTTGGTATTTTCTGCTTGTGTGGCTCCCAATTCTGCCAGTATCCTAAATATTCAGGCTCTTGATTTATTCTTTTATTAATATTCGTTATGAATGCTTCCACTCACATTTTTGTCCCACATTGCTATTAGAATCAACTCGGAGACTGGATAAATTTTTCAATAGAGTTGCACACGCATGGTACACAAACACCCACATTTTTCACCACTGTTCCTACTCATGCTTCAAAATGCAGTCTTGTTTACCTCCAGGGATTGCCAGAGAACTTTGATTCTTGCAAATGCATAATTTTCACAGCAGATATCATGAAAACATCAGAGTTCATAGAAACTGCTATGATTCCTCGAAGAGATGCAGCAGAACCACATTCCTTTGAGTGGAAAGTGACTCCTGGTGAGACAAATACTGTCTCAGAATAACAAAACCAGCACTGCAGTAAAAAAAAAAAAAAAAAAAAAAAAAAAAAAAAAAAAAAAAAAAAAAAAAAAAAAAAAAAAAGAAAGAAAAAATCAAAACCACTACAGCAGAGGCTTCTAAAAGTTATGTTAGACACTGATTGTCACATTACTTGGGTGAAAAGAAATACAGTTTATTCTGCACAACACTGCCATTTATAACTTTTTGATAAGTAAATGAGCAAAGAGAAACGTGCATGACATTGCTGCCCATCTGCTCTCTGCTCCACTGCTCTTTGCTAACCAAAGAGTGGAATCAGGAGCTCAGATGAATGAGAAGGTCTACAAAGAGGGCGGAAAAAACCAAATATAGCAAAAGGCAATTTCTGTTCCAAATTAAACTCCATAGTTAGAGAAAAATATTTTAAAATATTTTCAATATATGGACATTTCCTTTAAGGCCTAGGATTCACCAGGCTGACAATACTGGAGAAATAGCCTTAAGATAGTATGCTGAAATTTTTCTGTAGTATTCGGTGTCTGGAATGACTTTCTAAATGTTGAAAAGGTTTCACTTCAGCATCTAAGAGCAACATCCTTTCCTTCCCTGGAACAAGTACACCACATCTCAAGACTTAAACTGGTCATCCCTAAAGCTAGTTGGGTTTCCCAGCATAAGACTATTTTTGACCCCTTTCCTTCAAAAACGTTCTTGCTCTTGCTTCTTCTTACATTACATTAAGAAATAGATCTTGCCATTTCATAATTTATGTTTAAAGGTTTCATCTGATTTTGCACACTAAAAAGTAATGCCTCCTTTTTTATCTAGCAATTGTTGATATATGATTTCAGATCACATGGCAGAGAGATGATTACAGTCTGTGTGATAGTCACACCTCCCTGGACACAGAGTTGCAGTTATTTTCTGCATAGAAGTCTTCAAAATGAGATGTGCCTTTCTGGGTAAAGTGAGATTTAAGACATGTTTATGTCAGAAAAAACTATTGAAWAGAAAAAATGCTTTCTCTCGAGCATGCAAAGCCATTTGCACCCTTAATTTCTGTGATTTCATTTCTTTAATGTGAGTTTTTTGGAGGAGTTTAGTAAATTAAAACATAAACAGTTATCTCAGAGATCACTACACATCGGAAAAAGAATGTGAGGAGTGTTCTAATCCCGGAGAAAAAACTTGTTTAAGTGATGAAATCCTTGCAGTGGAAATCTTGGAAATCTCGGTGAGTGGAATCTCTCATTGTCAGAACTTTCAATAAAAGAGCAGCTGCAGATACTGAAAACATTAAATAAAAATTACCAACAAGCTGTCTTACCTGTGTGCACTCGACAGAAAGGAAGGGCAAACATGAGCAGGTAGTGCTTGTACATCAGTCAAAACTCTTGACAGCTACTGTGTAACATCTGACAACACTGACATGTGCTGTACTCCCTAAGATATTCCTCTAACTGAACCATAAAAAGACAAATAAATTAGTAATAGTACCTCGCCTGTCAATGTCCTTTCTTGCAGACTTCTCATGCTGTTGATTAGCATTGTTTGAAGTGATTCATCAATACATTTACTTTCTGAGGAAAAAAAGGGATACTGAATTATTTTATTACTTTTTAAAAAACAGCAAAATAAGGGGCACCTGATTCCTCATCATCACTTATTCATTTCTAGGAAAAGGACAGACAAAAATCAGCATAATGCTTCCCTACTAGTCAGATATTACAGATCAGATTTTGTCTCCATTCTGCTGTGTTGCAGACAAAGCTATCTTAACCAAACCAGTATTCCTGTATAAGAAAGAAATCAGATGGTCAGCCACTACCTGTCAGATTTTGTCCATACATCTGCTGCACATTAAGCCAGGATAACATTTTTCTATAGTAGTTTATTTTTTTAGAAATTAAATACACTTGTCAGTGAATTTTTTCTTAGTCTATCTTTTTGCAGCTTGAGGCGTAATTGTTGTGAAAAAGGAGGAGACTGGCAGGGTCCTGAGTGTGCTAATGAGCGTTAATGGTCCTGACAAGCCTCACCCAGAGCCTCCACCCACAGCCCTGCCCATGGGCTCCCTCTGAGCTCAGGTGTGGTCCATGCCAATCAGAGAAAAGGAAATTTGTGTCAGAAAGAGGAATATTTGTACAAGTCTTTAAACCTTAGTTGACATTTAATTTTGATGTGAAATATAACTGAATTTGGGGTTTTCAACTGCATTCAAGCCAAAGTTTGTCTTTAGAAAACAAAAAATAATAATAAGAAAAAAAGCCCTGAATGGATTGATGTTTTCTCAGGGTGTCTGTAAACAGGCAGATGCAGCCTTTCATACAGACTCTGGTACTAAAAATATGGTTTATTCGTTAAAAAGCTATGCATGGAAATTAGGTGGTGCAGGCTTGGCTTTCAGCATATAATACAAGGATTGTGTCCTGGAATTGCCATAAAGCATATTATATATACACAGTTTACAGACATCCAGTTCTTACCTATGTTTTATATCTGTATATTATGAAATGGCTCCAGGCCAACACAAAATACTCCAAAACCAGTGTGAATCTGAGCCATTGTCAAAGACATTGTGTCCACATTTCCTTGTTCTACTCAGAGACCACCAAACAAAGGCAATTTCTCCCTGTTTTTTTAATAATGATCTAAGTTCTCMAAAATATATTTGTATGGCATTTCAATTCTTTTTCTTCTATCATATATTCAGTCTTTGCTACATATCATCCCGTTTAATAATGATTCAGGACACACAACCAGCTTTCTGCTTTCAGTTTTTCTGCTAATCTCTGGACTACATTATCATAATTGGACAAACCAAATGATCTTGATCTGCCTGGCTTATACAGAAAAGAAAACATTCAATTTTATGGTATCTTCTATTTTTATTCTGTTCTTTTATGACTTACAGTATCAACCTAAGGAATAGAAAATGTGATCACTGAGATTTGCATGTTACTTAGATGCCCGACCACCATTGCAGAATTCTGCATCATTGCGCTCCACCATTTAACTAGTGCATCCTGGAAACTCAACCTTTCTCATCATTGAGAAGTATCATTCTGTATAGCATAATAAGGTGAAAAATTGTTTAGTCCTTCCACTGGGTTGTGGAATGCTGCTTATATGTTTAAGGGGTTRTGCTACTATTTAGTAAGACATTCTTTAAGCAAAGTTTATTCAATCATTGCCTGACTTTCTGAAGTTTTTGCACTTCCTATCTAGGACAGGACTGTATTTATTATCTTTACAGAATCTGCATGGAGTCACACTAAAGCCACTGAAGTAATGGAATATCATACTAATCACTGAAAGCAGGAATGTCGCAGTCAGAAAATATAGCTACTTATTTATAGTGTCAAATAAATTATATGTGCACACTACTGTGATTTACATGCCTCCTGTTTCACAGCCATGTATCACTAACACTTCTACAACCACAGCACAAAAACTGCATAACTTGTTCTTATCTATACTTGGTTGCTTATGGCTCTTCTAGATTTACCTTCTCTCTAGTAGGTAACTCTGTTTCTTTTCAGTGTAAAGCAGGATGCAGTGCACGCTTATGTTTTTCCTTGATTTAAATTCAGTGAAAGCATTCATCTGGTCTCTGGAACTAGGAAGTGTTCCCAGATTTCCTAGTCATGGTTAGCCTCTGTAGCTAGTTCTTTCTCAGCTGACTTATAAATGTTGCTTTGAGACTGTTATATTATGAGGTTTTAAAATTTTCCCATGATTAACAATTGGTTAGCACAGTAATCGAACTTGAAGAGCAAGTGAAACACGTTCACTTAGCCATCATAATGACATTTTAGGAACTTTTAAAACTTTATTTTCAGATTACTCTGGACTGTTTGTATTAGTGAGCACTAATCTTTCACTGCCTTGTCTTACACATATGATTTCTGAAGATAACATATTAGCATCTAACAATGTCTCCAGGCTTACCTCACTTGAACTCTCTTAAATTTATGATGAATCTCCCACTGAGTAGCTATCTGCTTCCAGCAGCCTCTGAGTCTCAGCCTTATTTTTTAGGGAGTTTATTTTCTTTTCAGCTATGAAAAGATCTTATTTTCTCAATTATTAACTCTCAATTATTTTAGGCCTTGTTCTAAAATCTCACTTTCTTCATGTTAGTGAATGCAGAAGAAATTCTTTATTGTGAAAACAGATAAAGCCTTAAAAATTACTCACTTTTCTTATTCTTTGTGCATCTAATAAAGTTTCATGCATGTTAGGACTGATAGAAAAGTCTAAAGCTCCTAATTTGTCAGAGAAGTGTAGAAAAAAATCATAAATATAATTCTGATTTTCTGGATGTTTTAGGTCATTGGCTTATACAAATTGGAAAGTTTTGAAAGCCATTTAGCTACTTATACTAAGAAATGTTGATACGTGAAATTTGTTTCTCATTTCAAAGAAGAATTGAGGGATTTTCATAGAGTCATAGAATCATTAAGGTTGGAAAAGACCTCTAAGATCATCAAGCACAACAACCTTACGATCAGCATTTACAACTTATTCTTTTTGTCTTTACACAGATCTAAATAAGCAATTTACACAAACCAGAAYAAACTCAAAACAAACCCGAACACATGAATGCACATGTGTAAGAAATTTACTCAAGCCTACCTACTAAGCATGAAATATAGTTGAAAGGGGAAGTAAAAGAGAACAGATGTTACTGTTGTAGCGACATGACTAATCCAGGCTTACACCCTTGCTCTTCAGTTGCCGTTGGGGTTAGTAAGCATACTTTATGTTACAGTCCTATCAAAAGGATACGTTACAGTATGTTCTTGTTGAAAGACACTCACTGGAAACCATGCAAAAAGCAATCTCCTTCTCGACCTTTTCACCACCATATGCCCATCTCAGATTGCTTTATAAGCTAGACACTGCAGAAAATGACAAATATATGGTCTTTTTAAAGTGATTGTTTTAAAAGGTTGCTTTTCCTTGGAGCAATCTTTCAATTTTGTGATACTTGATGTAGGGTTTTTGAAAACTTGAAATTATTTTAGTTAGCAACTGAGGCAATCATGACAATATTTTGTGAGTGCATGTGAGGTGTGTTTGGTGCAATATGTGCAACCTATGTTTCATTGGTTAGAGAGAATGGGCTTTATATATCTTATTTGAACCTGTATCATAGGATTTTGCATGCCACATAAATGAAGCAAAAGACACCTTCAAACCAGTCAGTCATCATTCCTACCTAGATAGAGGATAYGGTGTGGCAGGACTCCAGAGAAGAATGAAGTACTCATCGAAGATTAAATATAATTTCTGTTTCTTTGCCAGACAGATAATGCAGCTGTAAAAATTCTTGGCCAGCTAGCAGCTGTAAAGAATATAATGCATAATAATATGTCAGTAATATTTACTTTAGAAAGTGAGTTTATGATTGGGTATTAAGTATGAGTGGTGTTCTCTTCAACTCCAAAGGATTAAATCCTTTAAATCCAAAGGATAATAAATTAAACATTGCACTCTTTATGAAGAAAGAGTAATTTTTAATGCCAATAACAAACAAAAAAGATCTGAGAGAGAAGGAAAAATGAAAACCAGAAAGACTGGAAACCTCAATTATTTTTAGCTAATGTGAGATTTTGATCTGCATTTTTAAAAAGATCAGACTCAGGAAATTTCTTGAAAACCAATTCCAGCAAATGGCTCTGTTCATCTTTTCTATGAAGCTGTGCTTTATTTTATGAAGCATTGTTATTTACCTAACAAAACTGAACATTCGAGATTAGTTACTTGTGAAGTACGTTTGATGGCCCTGAGGTTTCTTTAGGTGGTATTGGAGGCTACCCACTGTATCATAAATGTTGTGTAAATTTAATTAAAACACAGCTATTTCACAGGGCCAGTTCCATGCTGGTGGAGCTCCTTGTTCTTCATACCTCTTCTAAAGAGCTCGTGGATTCACACCTGAAAGAAAGCTAGAAAAAGTACCGTCATTTATACTCCACATTACAAATTCATCCATGAGATATTTATTGACGTCGGTAACTGAGAAGGGAATTTGGTTCTGATAGTCTAGCTTTGCCCCCGAGAATAAAACCAGACTGTCTCTGATTCATTTCTATTGTAAAAATGTGAATGTCTGGGGGAAGAATTCAGAACAGTTTTGGAAATAAGGATTCTACTAGTAGATAGAGACCCTTATGCAACTGCTTGTGGGCGTGCAGACATTTCTATGGTTTATTTCTTTGATACTTTCAAAATCAAATGAGGATGAGTTCTCCTTATTCAGGCTTCCATTTCTTTAYTGTTAAAAGGAATGACATGTTCTCTAGTCCCTTTAGAATAGATTTAAGGCAGAGGATGGTTGAACTGTTTTTTAGTTTATATGTGTCTTTGTAAGAAAAGCTTACTTATATCTGACTGAAAATCAAGGACCATTCAATCTTGGTCTGAATGTATTTGACCTCTGTCACCTTTCACTGAATGTAGGAAAGGCAAATCAAATAGACCTCCTCCACTATCATCCCTCTAATAATATGAAGGATATGGCCTCCTACTTGGGAAAAGAAATAATGATTTTCTTCGCCATTGTCTCAACAGTTCAAGAGAGACGTAGCTGTCCGCATCCTCCCTATTCAGTCATTCTCTAGTGCTAGAGAGCAACAACATGCCATGTCAGTGTGGACTTGTTCAGCTTCCTGTGTGCCACAGCTTAGCTCCTCTCCATAATCTTCTGAACCTCTTGTTCCTCATGAACAACCAGAACAAAAGTTTAAGGGAGAAACTAAGAGTGCAGGATTTTCAGCCCTGCAAGCTGGGCTTTTTCATGTGACCCAGGGTTTCCGCTGAAAGCACGCTTGACATGTTGAAGAAGTTCTGGGCTCTGAGGGTTTATCCTAGTCTGGGTTGAAAAGGTCATTCCCATTGTCTGAATCCTTGCAATTCCAGATCATTTTTTGCAGTGAGAATGTTATTGGGTTTTGTCCAGAATAAAACACTGTTTTCTTGTTGCACAGTGCGATATCCGAAGTTGCCTCAGTAACCATAATTATGAATAATAACTTTTAGCACTTTTTAATGGAGATTCCCATACATCCTATGCATTAATTGGGCATCAAACATCTCTGTATCTCAGGTTATCACTAGCAGATGAAAAAATTGAAGCAGTGAGGCCTAGATTCACCCCTCTAAATTGTTGATGCCATCATTTAAGTTAAAAACATAGGCATCTGTTACAGACAGCGGAGGGGACTGGGTTGTTCCAGAAGGTGATTCAGTCCTTAACTGGCCTGAACTGCAGTTAGATGCTTCAAAAGTTACACAGGATGAAATTGGATACTAAAGATTAAGTCACTTAACTATCCTTTAATTCTCAAAGCACTACAGAAGTTATGCAGCTAACCTAAGAACCGACTTTCAGACAGTTTTAATTGCCTTCCTGTTTCTTCCACAGACCATTCACACAGAGGAAAGAGATGCAGCTATGGATGGGACAGTCCTATCAAATCTGAGGCTTCCACTCAATATGTCAAGACGTATTTTAACGATAGCCTCCCAAACCATAAATTTGCAGAATCTAAAATGACAATACATCTGGTAAGGAAAAGTAAATCCCTCTTTACATCTAAAACTAATACCTAAGCAGCAAAAATAATTTTTAAAAGGTCTTTTTAATTATTCTCCATAGTAACCTTTTCTTTTAAGATCACCATATGTACCCCATTACCCAGTGATCTCACTTTAAATTTGTATGGCACATTAGGGCCTTATTGTTCTGGATTGCAAAGGGATGCATTAAAATGCCACATATTTTGCTATTTATGTTTCCTTGGCAATTAAGAAAAAAACAACACACCATGCCAYTAACAGTGATTAGTACTAAGGTCACCTTTTCATTTTAAGAAACAGAATAAAAGGCTCCAAAAGCTAATAAAATGCAGCACAGAAGTGTCACTGAATAGAAGTTTGCAGAGAGGAAGCTGCAGAAATTCAAACTTGTTTGCTGCTGATGTCATAACATGAATTAAATGATCAGTTGCTATAGCAATACCAGAAATACTGTCTTCTGTTTGTCATTAGGTGCCTTCATCTTCCACTTAACTTGCAATTATAGGCTTTAATATCTGACATTAGCTAGGATTTTGGTCAATCTATACAACACCAATACTTGAAGATAAGGTCCCTGGGTTAATCAGCTGGAAATCACCCCTGGAAGTTCCAGCTAATCAAATTTGTACATGCAATCCAGTGAGTATATTGCCACAGTAAGTTTTAGAACAGATGTCTGATGCTGTAGAAACCTCTTTATAGTAGAATTTAAATCCCCCTTGTTCAGTAATGACATAGTTATTAAAACACACTTTTTGGGGGACCTAATTAAAGCATTCTATCAAAAACAATGAAAACAGCCACCCTTCCACTGATGAGGTTCTTCAACCTCTAAATGCAACCCTGATGAAAGCACAGCATGAAGAATGGATAAAATTATGATATCTGCTGAGAAATTAGCCTTAAGCACTTGTTAATAAAGGCAAATAGGATCTCACACACCAACATGTAAACTTCGTAAGTGTGGATTCTCTTTTATTGCGTTTTGCAGCGGGTAGAGTAGACTATTATAATTATCACCCTGGTATTACTGTTTAATTCATTGTTAAGACTTTTGAGAGATGGAAAGCCTAGGAGTTAAACCATGGGCTCTTACTAAGCAAGCTGCCTGTCTCCTGGGTAAGCTGTGATTCCCTGCAGCCCTGTCAGACATTTGTTAAACACAGTCTCAGTCGTTCTGTAGTTAGAGAGTGCAGTTTCTGGGATCTGAATGCTGCTACTCAATGGAAGATTCATTATATATTTGGAAGCAGCAGTGAGGTTTACTCTGTTCTCTCAGATTTGGATTTACTGCCCAGTGAGATAAAAAGGATTATTTTCACAATGCTTAAATAGAAGAGATCCTAGTCAATCCCAAAAGGTCAGTCTTAGTTGTCATCCAGACTCTGCCTTTCAGACTATTTTCTGAAGGTGTCTTTTCCTTAGTTGATCATCATTGCTAGCAAGCCTAAAAGAAACTGTGGTACTCGCTTTACCTTTTGAATAACATTTTCCAAACAGAAAAACCCGATTCACAAAGATCTATGAAAAATTATTTGAAAATTAATTTAGAATTAATTTGCAATTTTGAAATATTCTTTTTTTTTTAACACCAGCTGGAAAATTGTTAGGTTTTATTTATTTTTCTTTCCTATACTTTACCTCTTCACTATAAGTTTTCTTTGTGGAAAAAAACAGAAAAAAAAAAAAAAGAAATAATTACTTTGACCATAAACGAAAGAAGCAAAATTGCAAAACTCCAGTTCATGTAATGAATCTTAATAGATACAATTATATATGGGATTTACCTCTGACTGTAGCTATCACTGAATAGCTTTTTATCTGTCTGTCTTTCTTTCCCAACCCCATGCCTAAATTAGACAGGGAAAATGAGTATTTCAGTGGGGAAAAAAGCTTTTTCAAGTCCTRCAACTAAATACTTTTTAACCTTTTAATAATACTTGCACTACGCCGGGTAAATCTCAGTTAAGAATATGTTGTAGTGCTGAAATTTATCCACTCCATCTGAAAGATGAGAAGCAAAAAATAAATTAGTGATGGAAAAAAAAAATCTTACATTATTCTTTTCTCAGATAATCTACTCTGTTCTTACTCACTTCAAAGATCTCCAAATAATTTTCCAGTACTTCCTTCTTTCCTTCTGTGATCCTGAGGCTAAATGGTTGTTAGCATGTTATTCTCTTACTGTGATAGGAACCAGATCTATTTGGAGCCTTGAAAAGTACACCAACAATGAACATCTGTAACTGAAGTGCTAATCAACGTTAAAAAAATCTCATTTCTAATAAAATTACAGATAAAAGTAATTCATTTAATCTGAAAATTAAATCAGAACAGGAACGAACAAAAACTAGATTTTGTTTTTGAGATAGGTGATCATTTTTACTGAGTTTATATTCACCACTGAGCCAGAAAAGTTGAACTGATTTGCACACAAAGAGAAACAGAACTGATGTGGCTGCACTGTATCTTACATTAGGTGAACAGAGAGCAACTGAACAGATCGTGCATGTGATTCATGTTTGTAAGATACTGTTGTCTTAACTCTTCTATGACATTTTGTATAGATAATTAGTAAACTGCCACATCAGTTGCAAACTAGCTAACTAGCTAAGATTTCAGATGAGAATTTTGTAAAAAGATTCCAGGTTAAAAATATCTATTCTGTATATATTCATTCTTTCTATGAGCTGGCTTCTCTTCTGACATAGCTTTTTAACAGCTCCTTGTAAAACAGCAACGTAATGCTCAGGAGCCATTCAAAATGCCCACTGGCAAGAAATGTCTCTTTCTAACATCAGATTTACATTGGACTTGAAAATTGGTTTGAGGGCATCCTTGTTTAGGGTTTTGTTTGCTTTGTTTTATGGAGAGGCAATATTACCAGTTTGTCGTATAAATTAATAGAGCAGACCTTCAGAACCCAGACAGATTTCCCATTCTTGACTAATGGGGAAAATGCCAGAAAAAAACCCATGAACATTCTGTCCGCTGTGTGCAAACTGAGTCCCTTTATACCTTTGGTTAGTTCATAACAAATCAAAAAAAAAAAAAAAAAAAAAAAGGTTGGTTTTGGAAGGAATTCCATCCTCTAACTCAGACACTTTGCAAACTCATGTTAGAGCTACACAACTACCTACAGTGTGCTGTATGACACACCAAATAGATAAACAAGGTTGCCAGATCCTTGTGCATGCTATCTACTTAGTGTTTTCTGAAAATAATGCAGTTTAATATGAGCAAAGCACTCTTGGGCAATAATGCATAATGGAGGCTATGCCTGACATCACCAGTTGTATCTGACACATGCACCCAAGAACGAACAAGCCAAGTAGCATGTAGTTCATTTGCAAAGCCCTCAGAAGGAGATGATTGTCTTCTCTGATGTCTTCCCTTATGTTTTCAGAAAAAATGAATTGGATGTCCCCATATTCTGAGCAAGCAACACAGAGAAAATGCACTAAGAGAAAAATATTGTTGCACAGATATCCAAAATAATAAAGTATGTGATGGTTATATCCATGTGCAACAGTAAGAAAAAAAAATTTTTTTTAAAACTTTCAGTAAAATTTTAACCTATTGACTTTTTGGTCACTTCTTTACTGTTGTCCTTTAACCCAGGCATTATTTGTAGAGTCCATCATATATAGTATAAGCTATTTTTTTGTTATGTACTTGTTTATCACTCTCAAAACTAACTTCCCTAAATAGTTGTTTTGAAGGATGATACATTTTATTAACATACTCTTTGACAAAGCTGAATTTTACAATTTTAAGAAAAGAAAAGGTATGAAGTTTAAACTTCAGACTCATTTTCTTCATCTACCTTCAGTGAGCAACCTTTAGGCATTTATGGACTGAAATGGGAAGTAGAAGACATGACATCTCAAAATTTATCCTCTGGAAACTCTGACCATATTATAGTCTCATCAAAAAGCTTTGTAAACATCAGAAACTTGATTCTTCCTGGGCATGACCTTTTTTCACTTTTTAAATTTAACTTTTTGAAAACTAGTCAGTGTAAGAGAAAACAAATACTAATACTAGTGTCCAGATCTTATGTATCTTAAAGGACATAGTATAGGCTCTAAATATAAGTTCTTAAGTCCTGATAACCCTAAAAATTGAATACTAAGCATCAGACTTAGTTGTGTTTTAGGGTTGACACTTTTGCTTACCTACAGGCTCTCCAAGTAGCATAGCTGCAAACAGTCTCAAGATGGAAACATTAGGTGAATGCTAGTAATATCCAGTGCATCTCCTTCAACCTTATTCAAACAACTTTTATCATGTCTGATAAAACCAGTGTGACTAGTATGTAATCCTTGACAACACTGGAAACAGATTACCAAATATAATTTGGATTATTCTGAGAGTTCAGAAAAAACCCACAATATAGAATGGAAAAGCTGATCTATGAATATGCTTTTAGAAGCTATTTATATACTCAATAACATTGGTGTAAATTTTCTGTGGGAAATTATTTGGATTTTTAGTTGTGGGAAGGTCTGAAACCTTTAGACTCTCAGTTTTCAATTTTTGGTTGTTTCTATTCTTTTTCCTTCCTCCTTCTCTTTTTTTGCATATTTTGCATATGTTACTAAGAAATAACAATATAATAATTCATAATTATTAGCAATATAGGTCTCAATAAAAAAAAAAAAGTTTGTTGAAACTGAAAGAGAATATCATTATCAGTGAATTCACTAACTTTTGGAAGGATGAAGAAGTTTTGAAATGTCCTACTTCAACACTTTGATATGCTTAATTTATTTTTCCAGTTCAAAACAAATTTTAGCTTTGAAATTTAAAACAGTCCAATAGATTACAACAAATGTTTTTGTAGCACTTTCTGGAATTCTTTCTCTTTCGCCTTTTTTTTTTCTTTTTTTTTTTTTTTTTTGTGTCCTAGTTAGAACCTTTTATGACCATTCTTGAGTCCCATTCAGGGATGTAAATGGCCATAGGAGACATGAAGAACTGGGGAATCCGCTTCAAGGTCTCCAATTAATACCTTACATTTTAAAGCTCTGTTCTCTGTTAGAACAGCATGGTTTGATAATGGTTAATAATTGTATGAAAAATTATTTTCCCTGTAAAATGAGTTCAAAGGTTTCTATCACTAGTGAAGAGTCTTCCTGAGCTGGCTTTTTATAAGCACTTTGCACATATATATGTGGGAAAAAAAAATACAGAGCAAAACCTACTCTAGCTATTTAGCTGTATATGTTTGTAAAATGTTTGTATGATGCACAAAATCTGTTTATCTGGGTGCAGAACAACCATTTCCCATACTCATTCTTAAGGCTTGTAGATTACGCATGAGAAAAGGTGTGCAATTAAGTTTTTAGGCCCTCTTCCCTGATGTTATTAATTCAAGTTAGTTGAGAAGCACACAGTGTATCTCTTATTTCTCTGTCCACATTACAAATGATCTGTATAGCACCTGTGTGCAAGTTTGTGCATATGTATCTATCTGCTGATACACACCCACATAACATGTGCCGTGCACTACATAAATTACTAATAAATAGTAGGTCAGATTCACCAATAAATTCCAGCTGCTTTGTACTGCTCCATCCAATATAAACCAGCTGTATGAAAGTCTCATCTGGCTGATGCAGATGGATTTACAGCTACTTTGGCTTGGTGACACTGCACAAATCAGTCCACGTATATTGATGAGACTTGGCCGATACCTCCTCTGAAAGTGCCCAAAATGCATAAGAAAATCTAACCTTTCAACAATTTGTTTAAACATCCACCTTAAAAATCAGAATCTGAAGAGATAAGGTCATATTAGTGAAGATAGCCGGTAAAGGTTAACCATTTCAATAGTACATCTGTAAGAAGTTAAAGTACACTACAGCAATTAAACTCATGAATATAGGTCAGCACTCTAATCCCATGTCTAGTTTAATCTGATCTACAAAAAGGACAACTTTTAAACATTACAATTTTTCCCAGTGCAAATTCACTGTAAAGCTCAATGTGAAATCAAAATATCTGAAAAAGGGATGAAATCCATTTTGTTAGCAAAACAAACTTTATCAGAGACAATCTTGTAAATGATCTGTAGCCTAAAAACATATTTCTGCCTATTCCTGAAAAGAATCTTCATAAGATCAGAGGCCTATTAAAAAGCAGAAATGTTCAACATCTGTTGCTGTGTTGCATGAAGGCAAGACAAAGATAAATTAATACCATATGTGGAGGAATATGATTCAAAAATCCAGATTTGTTGGAATTTCCCAAAATAGGTTGCCAGGTTTGTATAATAAATAAAATCAAAGATAAAGGATTTTTTTTTTTAATTCTATCCTGAAAAATTAAGAAATCCCTCAATCAAAAAATAGAAAAGCATGGTTTATATATAATATAAAATATCTATTACATTCAAGGAAGTGAACTGGTGTGTAAAATAAAAGAGCAAGTCTGAAAAGAATCATGTAAAAAAAGTATTTGGGTTGAATGATGTCTTAGAGGAATTAAGACAAAGTAACATAAGAATATTGCTATTTGCCTTTGGCATTTGCATTTTTGTCTAGTTTTGAGAGACCATAACATTTCAAAAAACTCTTCTGTCAGGAAAGGTTATGTCCTAGGCTATGGCCTGTAAATTTTTCTTTTCTTTTGCAGGGGAGTCTGCATTTGAGTATTCCCGTAAAGAAACAGACAATTCACATATCATGGGCTCATGCTTACGTTACATTTCATGAACAATCAGCTTCCAGGATGTCAACAAAGCAAGATGACGATGTACAAAAAAGTCATTCAAGTTCCATGCTGCTGTAGATACTGGCCTTTTCAGACTGCTGATGCGCTGTTTTGTAGATCACTATCCTTGTAGCTTGACATTATGTTCTGTTGTAGTGCTGCCCTCCAGATATGCTACTTCAAGGATACTTCAGCCATGTATTCTTTCTTAGCTATGGGTTTTTCCTTGAATTGTGTAGTCATTTATTGCCCTATATTCTCCCAGACAGAGGTCAGAATTTGCTCCAAGATATTTGTGGAGTAGGTTTGACAGTTCATACAGAAGTAACAGTCTCTTTCACCAGTAAAGGTAGTTCAGACCTACTTTGTGGCTGATCGAACAACATGAGTATCCACCGGCGTTGACTGTAATCCTAAACATAATGCCTAGTTACTGTCTGGGGTTGCTCTAAGACACAGGAGGAGAGTTTAGTACAAACATTGCAGCAGTCTGATACATACAATAAGCTGACATAATGTATTTCTGTAGCTTTGCCATATCTGTGGCCTGGAAAATTACTACAGGAAAAAAAACAGAACAAAAACCTCCTGACATTGTATCATATTTTGCAGAAGAGATGGTTCTCCCTGATTTCTTTCAGCCAGGGAGACTAAACAATCCAACTGAAAATGTTTATAAAATAGGGCAGTAACTAAGATATTGCCAAATTAAGGGAAAAGCTTAAGTTGTTTTAATAAGTTTAATTGATTTTGAAATTTGATGAGATTATAGGGAAGCAGAAAGAATGTTTGGCTCTTAAAAAAGTATAGTTAATGGATAAGTATCCTCTTACTAAAATGGTGTTCAAAAGCCAAAGTTCATACAGAAAAAAAAAAACCCAACCAACCACCATGCTCTGATGTTGCCAACAGTCCTGTGAAGTTACTGCCACTCTGTTCCAGCTTTACAAGTAAAGATAAGTGGTTTTCACAGCATATTTGTTTTCAAGCAGTGTTGCTTACAGGCCAGGGAAGGATGGAGATCACTGCTCTAGACTGTACCTTGAGACTTCTGTAGGGCCAGTCTAAGCCTCTTCAGCAGAAACAGGGCTAATAAATCTCACTCAAAACGACTAGTATGTTTCTACCACTTTCCCTTCCCTTTTAAACACAAGACCATGAAAAACAACTAAAAATTTCATTAGAGGCAACTGGATTTCCGTCATTTATGCAGTATAAGATCTGGGGGACAGGTGAGCTGTAAAGTTTAAATGTTTCTCCTTCCTACCGCTATACATGTGTTTGATCCATTTGTCCTGAAGAGTCAGCATATTAAGTGAACCTAGAGACATGTATAATAATTGTGGACAAGAAGAGGTTAGGAGAGGGTGAGTAATGAGTGGAAGAGAAGTCCCTGGTGCCTTTCTCATTTATATCAATGTGGATCCACAACAATAACTATCTTCAGAGGTGTCAATATGGACTTACTTACATGGATGTATCTAAGAGTGTTATACGATGCTCTCTTTTGAGAACTTGATTAAATGAACTGTTCTCAGAAGTTTAAAGAAACGTTTGAGAACAGTGCAAACACAGTATTAAAAGAATTCACCTGCAGAGTGAAATAATATGTGATTTTACAATGAAAAGTTATTCTGAAATTATTCTTTAAACAGTCATCAAAAAAACACATTGAATTTTCATTTATAGGTGCTAGATGACTTTAATTTCTAATAGTGCAGGATGTAATTGCAAAAAAGCTCTAGATTCAGAGCTTGAAGTTCAGACTGGACCTTCAAAGAAAATTCACATGGTTTGTTTTACTATTAATATATAGGTTTTCAGTGAATTCCTAAACTCTCAGTTTGAGGTGGAGGTGCCCTTTAGATGACCCTCTCCATCAGAAAAATGTTCATTTGCAGTGTGGTGAAACATATGGTTTTCTGACTTTTGGAAACAATATGGAAAACAAAACTTTCTCCAGTCATATTTTATTTTAATTTTTCAACTTTGGAGATGTGGAAATCTCACAGGCAACCCCCTTTTGAATTCATGAGACTGCCTATATTTCTTTTTTGTGTAGCTGCAAAGTATTTTAAAAGGCTCCCTATATAAATCAGGAAGAATAAGAAAGGTGAAGAAAATCAGGTTTTATATGCAAATTACAACATCGAGATATATAACATCTACTGATAGATCATATTAAGAATTTTTATCAGCATGTGGTGGACTTCAGAAAACAAAATCTTAAGAAACAGCAAAAGAACTTGATATCATCCAAAGTCAATACTTTGAAAGGCTGTATTATTTTTGTTGAAATTATATTTCATATGTAAATCTTGGTATATTTATAATTTTTTCTCACTGAGACCTTTTTCCAATGAAAGTATCATCTGATTTTAAAACATGAAATTTTCATCAGCAATTTCAGGAAGAAGTAAAATTTAAATCACTCAAGTCAGAATAGCAAAAGATTTAAAACACTCTGATCATTTAAACATGTACCTTAAATGTACTGTTGATAAAATCCTAATGTCACAACTGACATCAACATTAAAAATTTGCGCCTCTATCTTACACGCTTACAAAAGTAGGACATATGGCCATGTGACTGGAGTGAGCAGTTGCATGCCACTGTGAATCCTTTCCCTATATTTCTAGCTTTTCCACATCTGGAGGCTCCAAACTGCATCTGTTGGCATGATCTCTGAGAGCAAAACAGTTGCTTCTCCAATTTAGAAAAGACTATATCTGGTAGAGTGAATGACCCTATTGACATGACAAAGGCAGTGCTTGGAAAAGTGTATTATTTTATATAAGGAATTTGGTTTGTGCTCCATTGTACTCTTGCAACTTTGATTTAGCCATCAAGTCCTTGATAAAATAAAGATGGGAAAAGAAAACCAAAATACTGAATAATCTCTTCTATTTTTCAGTGTTAAATTAACAGCAGAAAAAAATAGTGGCAAAACTATCAATTTTAAGATAATCACAAAATATTGTGATGAAAAGTAAGCCCAAGTGCTTACTAACAAGACAATCTCTACATATATAATCATGTACACAGTGTACATATACTGACCACCCTCTAGTAATAAGAGCACAGTACCAATCAAGAGATTTCACTAACTTCCCATTTCAGTGAGGACATAAACCCTACCCCTCAGCTGGGCAAAAGCGGCAGCACTGGATATCATACTGCTTTTGCATACATGGGTGTCACAACATCTGCTGGTAGATCATCTTTACCCACAATTAAATAGCTGCAAAGCACCTAATCTCACTGTACAGAGGGCAGCCATTAATGCCTAACCTTCATTACCCAGGATAACTATCTCCTTTACTGACAGTTTATATGTGACGACTCATTCACCTGAGTTCCATTCATTCTCTCACAGCTAGCATTCAAGTCACAGTACTTGAAGCTGAGCTGACTCCTATGAATGATCTATAGATGTTTTGAATTCCTGCCAAAGATAATACATCTACAGAGGAAAGGAGAAAAAAAAAAAAAAAAAAAAAAAAAAAAAAAAAAAGGCAATAAAAGAATAAGCTTTATGGGAAGAGCAGCCTCTTTTCCCATAAATGATGAATCAATCCATTATATTTGTGATAATCAATGCCATGGATCCTCTTCATGTCAAGGTAAAAAAAAACTTGGTAAAGAGGCAAATCATTATTAATTCATTCATTGCAATAACATTAATCACGATGAGCTAATGTGATATTAATGTGTACTGTAATATGTACTTCCATAGGAATTTCACTGTAATATAGGAATTAACTAATGTACCATGGTTTTAAAGAGTGATGTAAATTGATAAATAACACTGAAAAGCTTCTTAAATAGGGGTAGGCATGAATCTACTGACATGCTACCTTCTGGTGGAGTCAGGAGGGTGCCCACATCCCACTCCCATGCCCACACTTGCAGGTAGGCTAACGCTCTGCTTTGCATTTTCCATGAGTTATTGCCTTCAGCAACAGCCCGTCAGCTTTTCAACATTGTGGTCCTGTTCCAGGAAATATTGATGTGGGAGATTAGTAGTTCTGGGAATGGAATCAAAGCTGTGATGATGCTCRCTGGTGTCTAGGAGGAGTTTGGGAATCATGTGTGCACTCAGTGTTCTGAACACCCTTGCACACCGAGGGAGAGGACCGCTTCACAGATATGCCTCCCATGAGAACCTTCAAAACTGACTTCTGCCATATTCTTGTGTTATGGTTAATAATTCAAAGCAGACACATCCTATGTGACCAGTTCTTGAATGCAGATGATATGGCATGGGGAACTGCATTAGACAATAGCAAAGGACCTTCTCCTTACAGAGTCCTTCCCACTCAACACAGCACTGAGTTTGACAAGGTATTGCAGCCCTCAGCTGCCGTTGTCATCAGTGCTGAGGACCAAACCTTAATGGAGAGCAGTCAAATGGAGGAAATGGAAAACTAAAATATGAGAATGTGTAAGAAAAACAATGAAACAAAAATAGTAAACCACCTTCCCACTGTCCTGGTTTTGGCTGGGATAGAGTTAATTTTCTTCCTAGTACTGTGTTTTGGATTTAGTATGAAAAGAATGTTGATAAGACACTGATGTTTTTAGTTGTTGCTAAGTMGTCTRCTAGTCAAGSACTTTTCAGSTTCCCATGCTCTGCCAGGTGCACAAGAAGCTGGGAGGAAGCATAGCCGGGACAGCTAGCCCAACTGGCCAACGGGGTATTCCATACCATGTGACGTCATGCTCAATATATAAAKAGGAGRYGTGGTCCAGGAAGTAGCGATCGCTGCTTGGGTATCGCTCAGCGGGTGATTGCGCATCACCCATTTTGTATATTCTATCATTATTATTATCATTATTTTCCCTTCCTTTTCTGTTTTATTAAACTTTTATCTCAATCCATGGATTTTACTTTTTTTTCCCGATTCTCCCCCCCATCCCACTGAGGGGAGGGGGGAGTGAGCGAGCAGCTGTGTGGTGTTTGGCTGCCTGTCAGGTTAAACCACAACACCCACTTAAAGCACTGTGTAGATCCACTGCATCCCTAATCTCACCTAACATTTGTATTCCATGGAAATTCTCTGTGCCATCCTGTACCTCAGGATCATTTTTCAGACCTCCAGATGTTTTTCTACCCTTTAAAATYCAATTATATACACAAATATCCAGAAATTTTTTAGCTCATGGTGGGAAGGCAGGGGGGGGAAACAATAGTTCCATAAGGTTAAAAGTCATGAATATAGTTTGGAGCCACCAACAATATTTGTGTCCAATACTGTAGCCTATTACCATGAGAAATTCTTCATACTATACTTTTAATCAGCAGAACTATTCAGTGTGTACAGAACTTCTGTACTTTAGCTGCTTATCATAAAACTGGGCAGTAACTTCGTGACTTTCATCTTTTGTCTGCCTTGCTAGGTGACCGATAACCCTCAGGGAAAGCACACTTTTTATAAGGGCATAGTACAATAAGACCTAGACATTGTTGACACCTTTACTGAGATCATATCAAATGGTCATAAGCAATTATTTGAAATGAATTTTTTCAATGGATGAGACTTGTGATAAACTGGAAAGATTAACATTTGTGTTAAAACCACAGACATAATCTATTAATTGTATAATCTGGATCACCAAAGAAATCCCACAATATTCTCTATTACAGAAAAAGAGAAGTCTTTTGAAGGTATTTTTGTTAAAAATCTTTGGTATATGATCACAAAAGATTTTGTCTGAAGATCATGACTGAACTGCTATTTCTCCAAGCTTCTGAATGGTTTTGTAGCGACAGAGAAAATTATACGCCTGAAGTTAAAGGGGCACAGTGGACATGGGGTAAAATTTGACTATAGTCTTAAGTATTCTTTTAACTTCAAGAAATAGCACTTTCGTATGCCTGTGATATTAATTTCAAATTATTTTAATTTATTCTATTACAAACCAGGAGAATAAAAAACCACAGTATCTTAAAAAATGTTCCATATTAAGCAGGGGTCATTTAAATCGACAGAATTAGCTTGAATTAAATCATTAATATTATAATATTGATTTTATTTCAGTTACCTGACTATTCCCCTTATTCTTTAAAACCATGACAGGCACATCAAGATAATAAAAACAGTGGATCACTTATTGTTCTTTCACCTCAATTGTTTTAATTTCGAGTCTTTTAACAATAGGCATGGTTTTCAGTCCATTTCTGATACAATGGCTGCAATTGGAAAAAAAGAAATGGAGGCTAAAGTGAACTTCAGTAACTGTTATTCTCATAATAAATCACAGGCATCTTATATCTTAACCATGTCTTGAATTTTCTTAGCAAATGGATTGGGAATTCACTTTTTTTTTGACAAACCAAACCAAAATGTAACATTCCTGAAAGCACTCAGTAAGCCTCCAAATCTCTTGATGATACCCAGAAACATGGTGTTTCTTGTTTTGGTTTGGTTTGTTTTTAGAAATGGAAAAATAATTATAAAACATATTGTGCTAATAAATCAAAAAAGGCGCTTGAAATAATCTCATAAAATGTTATGGCTTAAATAATGCCCTTCATCAGTATTCTTTGTTTAACATTTTATGTTTATTGATAAATGAAGATGCATTTAAATAATTCAAACAAAACATTAGCTGCAAGCAAGGAATTAATAATTGATAGGACTGGAAGGGCTTTTTTTCACTTGGGAAATAGATAATATTAGCTTAATGTGGGGTTGTAGGAACAGAGGAAATGTAATGGATCTGCCTGCTTTAAACTGATGATGGTTATTGTGGTCTGAAAGTTGCTACAAAGGCAAAAGCAGGACAGCTCTGTAACTGCAATAGATTTCACTCATAGGAGCTGACAATGCAAATTGTGGTTTGATATGCTAGATTTATACATGGGAAGGGATCTAATAAACTTAACATATGCTAAAGGAAAAAAATAAATGCTATTAAACTTAAGTCTGAGAATTTTTAAAGGACAAAAACACAACAGTTATGGTGTCTAAAAATATTGGGATTTTTTTTTTTCCACCAGTCTCCTCTTTTATGAATAACTTCATCCATAGTTTTCTTTAAGTCAGGGAACCACTACTAAGGATACTGTAATGTGGAAGCCAATGCATTCTTGAGGATTCTCAGAGGAAGACCATTTAGTTTAGAAACACTCGTAAGGTTTTATTTAGATTTGCCTGTAAAGAAGCCAAACTCTTCCAGCTGCACATTTGAACATGCCAGCCTCTTCTGTGGAGATGTAGAAAAACAGCTTTGTCAGGTCCTCTGTTAGGAGGCAAATTTCTGTTGGTGATCCTCAAGTTGTGTCTGGTGATAGCAAAATCCACAGAATTACTCTGACATCAGTTGTGCAGCTCCCATTTCCATTCGCTTTTGGAGATACTAGATTCATAGTGATCTGAAAGTCTACCAAATGACATTTTCATTTCTGTATGGTATTTATGAATCTACAATACAGATGTTCATACTACACTCTAGCAGCCAGAAATTTGCATTTGCACATGTAACTAACATTTGACTTCATTAGTTTGATATGCAGGACAAAATTTAAAATAAATAACATAAAAATACTGTAGCATAAATCTATAATAATTTCATAGATGTTATTTGTCCAACAATGTAAGATTATAATCAGGTATTTTACTACATAATTAGAAAATTAATGTTCTTCTAATCGAAGATCTTTTAGACAGTCATAAACAAGAATATCAAAAACTGTAATCTGATCTGAAAACCAATAGCATTTTGCAGGTTTTAAAATTAAGTTTAAAAGGTCATAACCTTATCATACTTGACCCCAACTACTAGAAATCATGGCATTATGATATCAGGGGGTTTTACTTAAAGATAGTGTTAGAACAGCCAAACACTTCTAATAAAAACATCAAATAGAACACTCTTCATTACTTACATTGGTTATATCTTGTGTCATCACTTATGAAAAATGAGTGTGCCATATTACTGAAAATGAACAGTTGTGTTTTCTACCTATTTTCCACAGGGGTAAATGGTTATAAAGGTATCAAGGCAGTGAAGAATCAAGTTCTGTATCTCTAGTTACGTGTGCCAAGTTCATACCTGAGCATCTCCCAGAATAGGTTTTCTTAAGCAGACAGATTGTAAGCCTGCACAAAATTGATTTCAGAAATGCAAATGGGAGAAAGCAGCTTTGTTTTCCAGCCATTGCAACACTCGACATGACATTTAGATAGACTTGCTTGCATTGACAGTAGGCACATATGTCTACTATTTTGTTTTAAAATATATATATTGCTTTTAATAACAACATTACAGCTGTTCACAAAATGACGCCTCTAGACAGAAGCACTACAATGAAAAGAGAGTATCAACAGAAGGACCGTATCTGCATGCAACTCTTACAGTTGCCAAGAAATGAAGATATAACATATGGTCACTTTGTAAAGGTGAGCTGAACAAAAAACAAGCAGCAACCTAGCCAATTTCTGTCATTTGAATTCTCCTGTTCAAAACCCAATTTAGTGGTCATATGACTCTTGCTAATTTGAATGATATATTTATTAAAATATGAAACAGCCAGCCCTGCAACTGGGAAAACAATTTAAAAATAAATTCGTGGAAGGATACATTGCCAATTTTTCACTTGTCTAGAGCTATCCTTTAAAAATTAATGTATAATTTTGCAGCAGAAGAATCGAATGCTATTAACAGCTTGCTAGTGTGAAGAGAGGAAGTTGTAACTTATATTAAATATCCCACTGTTGATATGCCTATGAATGTCTTCCCTTGATTTATCTGTTTATTGAACTGCCTTGGAAGAGCCACTCCTCATAGGAATGCATGGGGGAATGTTAACATAACCCAAGTCTCTTTGATAATCTTTCTGGACATCACCCAGAAAATGACAAGATTTAGGAAAAAAGTGATAAGCTTGGAAATGTTTGATTTCCCACCGTAACAATTTATAGACTCTGTAGGGAAAGTGTGGACTCCAGACAAGCTGCTGTTTTAGGCAACATTACTGCTTTTGTACCTGAATAACCAACAAAAATTCAGAGTTGCGTGGGCTTTTCTCATCAACAGAAAAAAAAATCAGATCCTTGATATAATTCTGTTTACTGATAATGAACATATACATCTCGGGCTCCCTGAGTGCCTGAGGAAAAAAACGGGAAGGAAGCTTTTTTTGTTTACAGCACTATATCCCCAGCTGCTCTTTCCTTTCTTTTTTGCGATTTCAGGTCTTTTTGCAGATGCATTCTACAGCCCCTTTTGTGCACGGTATTTTCTCAACATTTCCTCTCTGATTGCCTAATTCTCAATCTCCCACTTGTCCACAAAGGCAGAAACCTTTACAAACAGTAACCTACACTTATATATGTGTTGTTTGGGATTATGAAATATACCTGTGCTTAGAGTAGAAGACATCACTTTTCCAAATCCCTTGTTTAAGACTTTTAATTGTTATTTAAACTATGTCACACAGAGAAGTTACAGTTACTTGCTTTATTTCCAATGCATTTCAGCTCTGACCTTACCAACACTATTTATAATGTGGGCAACAACATATTGCAAGGTTGTTTAATCCAAGCTAAGATTTAGGGAGTTCCATAGCAAGACCCAGCTGTTATTTGGCCAGCACAGTCGGCTTAAAGAACTCCTTCTATCTTCATTGCACCTGAATTCTCGCTTCTCAGTTTCTGTAACCCAGAAGGTTGAATGATAAAAACAATAAAGGAATGAAGAAAAAGAAGGGGGGAAAAAAAAAAAAAAAAAGAAATTATGTATATAACTTCTCATCAGGATTACTTCTTCTCTAATTCTTCTCTGATTTATCTGTTGTATCCCTATTAATTCTCTGCAGAGGATTTCTTCCTAAGTATACTAGAAGTACTGAGTACACAGCCCATGCTGTGATAAAGAACTGGAAGAGCTATGCATCCCAGTTCCCTAGCAAAACTGTCGCAGCCAGTACCGTCTGTACAAGTACCTTGAGCAGAAATGTTAACTTATTACATTAAACTGGAAAGAAATCTATCAGGCAGGAAAAATAATTATCACTGCAGCTCTGACATAGTCCTGATGAAAGATGAGAACCTGTGAGAGAGAGAGAGAAAAATGCCAGTCTGCATCTCAGAGCAGCTACCTACTTTCCAGGAACAATTCAATGGCTGTGGCAGGGGTTTCTGCCCCAGCTGTTGTAACTATTTCAGACTCCAGAGTCAATGCCCATGTAAAGCTCCAGGTCGTCGCACTAGCTGCTGGTCAGAGCAAGAATAAGATTTGTTAAGACTGCTAACATTTGCATCTGGGTCAATAGGACACAGCAGTGGGAGGGCTGAGAAAAGATCAGCACTCACTAATTAGGACAGTGCTCAGCTATCCCCATCTAAGAAGCATCTTTTGGTTTAGGATAGATGTTATGGGGAATATCAAACAAAATATCCAGCAGTGCAATTTTTTGGTTGATCAGGTAGCCACCACATTTTCAGCCAATTCTGCAGCGGAATCAAGTACCACACCAGTTCCCCTACACGCTCTGCAGAGAGTACAATGAGACCCTCTCTTAAAATCTTTCTAGAAGAGAGCTTCAATTTAACCCACTGCTTTTCATGCCTATAGGTTGAAGGAGTTTGCATTTGCACTGGTACATTCCAAATATTAAACTGAACGCATGGTACTGTCAGCCTATTTTCTGAAAAGAATGTGACGTCTGGAGTCCACTGCGCAGCCATTGTAAGCGTAGCTCCTGTTAACCCACAGTAACACCACTTTCCAACCCATCCATACAAGTACAGTCACTGAAGTTAATCTGGTAATTAGGGGGGATGACGAGTCAGCCCTTTCTCTTTATGATAACAGGAAAAATAGCTCATGTAATGCAACACTGTATATTGATCCTTTTTTGATCAAGGGAAAAAGATTTTGCAGAGACATCAGATCATCAGGAAAAGAGGCGAGTGTATATCTCTACACAGCTTTGATAAGACAGTCCCTTGTGCATTAGATTCTGTTCTAATCACTTCAGTGCTCCAAAATATAGACAAATAAAAGTGAGTGCAGTGCAAGCTAAAGAAATAAAAGTAATATTGAGAGCTGTGACCTCAATTTAAGAAAAKCTGGATGAAAAATATATTACCTCGAGTGAGGATGAAGTGGTAACATGATAATTATCTTTCAATTTCTAAAGATTGTTTGGGTTGAAAAAAAAATATTTGTGGGGTTGAAAGGCTATATGAGAAAAAGATGACAAATTTTAGTAAAGGTAAATTTTTGCTAAATATCAGAGAAGACTTGCTTAGCTTTACATAGGCTATGAAATTCTCATGGGAAATGGAGAAAGTCTGGGACTTTTTAGAACAAACCTGAATAAAGCATAGAAAGATTTACTGCAGTGCTGTAGGTGTGACCACCTTTTAGCTCTAATCCGTTTTTTTTGTGTGTTACAAAACATCCTTTTGGGCATCCAGGTTATAGTGGGCACATGCAACTTAAGCTATTTTATGGTAGCTTTGTACAGTAGTTTCCTTATTCTTATCTAGGTTGTTTTGTTTCGTTTTGTTTCTAAACATCTCCTGGCAGGTATTTTTTGACTACAACTTTTTCTATTGGAAATTCAGTTCTGGAAAAATGAAAGAACATAAAAATTATTTCATATTCATTTAAAAAAAGAAAGAGTTGAAAGGTGTTTTTGATGAAGGTGATGATTTGTTGGAATGGAATATTTTGATATCGTGTTTTAAAATTATTTTCCATTTATGCTACTCAGTTTAAACTTAAATAAATCTCAGTAGAGATGAAAGATTTCAACAGAACATCTCATTTTGAAAATTGAAAACTGATTTTTTTTTCCTCAGAATTTAGATTTAAAGATACTTTGAGTTCTTTTATTTACATTTTGTAATTTAGGCCCTACCCCTGAACTTGCAAAACTTCCCAGGAAACAAAATAAACAGTTCTTATTCAACTTACTGGAAGCATACTTAATTCTTCTACTTCACAAGGTGCTGTTTCTTTTATACTGGCTTCAATGTATTTAGAAGCTTTCCAAGACACTCACTGTAGCTTCCTGATTTTGAAAGAATGTTCTGTTTCTCTGGTCTGCCTCCTTTCCAGCACTGAATAATGATAAACAGATTTTGCAAAAATCTTTTCACTGATGTTTAAATTGAGGAACAAAATTCAGAGAGAGATAAGGTATCACTTTTCACCAAACATGTTACTCCAACATTATATCCTACATCTTAATTTGATGCAATGTTTATAACAACACGTTTTATGTATAATGCCATGAAGCGATGACAATCTGCTCTACTGTCATGGTGTGATGTTGAATTAATAGGAAACAAGGTGAGGGCAGAGCAGGCAATCATTGTATGTGTTAACTTCATGATTAACCATTGGGTTCTTAACAAAGTCTTACTCTACAGAACTGACTGCCAAATATTTTTGTCACTTCTACAATATTTTGTCAAGATATATGACCTTGAAAGTCACCTTTAAAGTTATCTTAATATTTCATGCAACTGAGACTAATGCAGCTTTTATGAACTTCAGTGAGAACACACCTGATGCATAAAATAATCACTAATAGAAACTGGAATTCCTAAAAATAGATTGTATACAGTGAAGCATGTTGCAAGAGAATGCACTTCATTTCTTTCAGTTTAACTAAACTTAGTGTGTGATATTCATTGATTATGCTAGAGTGTTTTTCCTTAAATAGAAAGTAGAATAATTGGTGCACACAATTTCCATCAGAGTTTGTGAAATCTGTTTGGCAGATTACTGAGCTCAAAAGCCCTTGCTCAGTTTCAAGATCAACTGCTTGCTTCAAAATTATTAATTGCTTGGCTTGCTGCACTATTCAGTAAGAACATCACACATGCACTCAGTGCAGACTTGTCATGACAGAAGCTAGTCTGTCCTTCTAATCTCTCAGTGCAACTATAGACCTTTTGCAGCCATGGTATGTAAGATGATCACCAGCCATTCTTGCCTATGGACCATACTTTATCTAACAAACTCAGGATGATTCTCATTACTTGTTGATATGACTGTTGTTTCCACCATAAGGGAACTGTAGTCAAAATGCAGTATCACATTATACTAGGTGATGTAAGGGAGCATAGCAAACAAAAGGATTCCTGCCCCATGAAGCTTACACTCCAGGCATAAACAAGAGAGAGCAAGTAGAGTATAAACAAATAGTAATAGTGGTAGTTTAACAGTTAATCATCCCAACAACAACAACTTTTCTTAAAACTTTTAGACACCATAGTAAAATAGAGTTTAAAGGACATGTAGAGAGTAGACAGTAAAATAAGTTCACAGACATTGTTCTCAAGCATGGGAGTAGCAAAAAAGAAAGAAAGAAGGTGCCTACTTCAAATCTAACTAAATAGGAAATGAAGCTCTGAAGAGGAAGCTATCTAGAAGCAGGTGTTAATATACTGACAATAATTTGAGATGATAGGGTGGGGCTAGGCTACAAACAATCTGAAGAATGAGAGAGAAAAAAAAGAGACTTCTCTCTTCTCCACCTGTATGGCCATGCTCAATGGGAAAAAGGTTTGGGCAGGGCTCTCTTATATAACATCAAGAAAATTTTACCTGCTCATTCCACCTGAATTTGGTTAGAAGACTGATTAGGTAGTAGTGAGTGAAAGCACTTGCCCTCAAAAAGGAGCAAGCAATAACTAACCCAGATGTTCAATGCAGAATTGAAATCTATGTTTGGGCAGACTGTCATAGGTCAGGGTTATCAACAGTAACACAGTTTAATGACATTACAAGCCTTCACTTCCATGCATTTTGCAAATGTCTGTGCCTTAGTTTCTGCATTTGCATCATATGGCTGAGTATAGTCTTTTCTAACCAGCATTAGAAATACAATACCTAGAAAATAAGTTATTTCAGATATATTTATTCTCAAGCCTTTCAAGTTTGTTTGCGTTAGCTATAGAAATATCTTATTGCAATAGTAAGGAAACTAAATTTTGTCACATCCCTGGTGCTATGAACCAAAGTTAACTAAATAATTATTGTGCCCCCCAGAAATAAATCCAACTGAATCTATGCCACTCTGAAAGAAAAGCTAACAGTTATATGCAGAAGCCTACATTTTTAAAGGTTATAAAACATCTGATAAAAGTCAGATTTTCCTGTAGAACTGAAGGAGTTTTTACATTTATTTTCATATAGCTTCATACTCATATTCTCTAGGACTTTCCCCTGAGAATAAATTTTCTATTCAAGTTCTTATGTTTAGTAAAGGTTATATAGCATATATTGTAATTAATAATCCACAGCTGCAAAAGGAAATTTAGACTACCATTTACTACTACCCAAAAGCTTTATTTGTTCAGTTTCAGCAGAGGTTAAAATGTAAACCTTAATAATAGAAATCCTTCCCTTTTGGCCATCATTCGTTCACAAAGTACCCTTAGATTTTCCACACCATGCTTACAATGCCTATATGATCTGATTGAATCAAGGTCTTGAAATTCTGACCTGTCAAGTCTGCTGCTCAGCCACTTTCTGTCTAAAATTGGTAGCATAAATTCACTAGCATTTATCTATTACAATTATTTACAGTATTGCAATAGTTGATTGATACTTGCCCCTACAAAGCCACTATGGGTTTGCCTCACCTATTACTGCTGTTGGCCAGCAGACTGCTGATTTCAGGTGTSAGTAAGCAGGCAACCAGCAGGAGAGAGATAAGCAGCTGGGAAACTTTATGGAACCTATGAGAGTGTGGGAATCTGAGCGTTATTTATACTGCAGTATGTTCTCTCTGTTTTACTGACAATGGTTAGATGTTGAGTTTCATTGTTTCTGTACAGGTAGGCCAGTTTTCAGCTATCTGGCAAAGATAAATCATGTAAAAGTCTGCAAAGAATGTAATTTTTGCTGCTTAAGAAATTGTTTGAGACCTTGTGATATACAAGCTGAGCACTAGTAAGGCTGAGAGATCCTGGAACAAGGCAGTCCTGTGCTTGTAAAGGAAAAAAGACTTGATGACAAAAGGTATTTAAAATAGGCGAGTTCTATCTATTGAATGATAGCTCATTCAARTACTTCTGTTACAAGTGGAACTGAGGTAGGAAGTACATCTTCTGGAGTGTTGTCTACAGACTAGAATATGGTTTTTGAGGAAGTGGATGGTCAAAATCTCTATTTAGATTCTCAATAACACTTTCAAAATTGGTTGGGACTTGCAGTCTCAGGCTCTGACCTAAGCTTCCATGCAAAATAAACACAATCTTATCTACCTCCCTCTCTGTGACTTTCTTTCTCTCCATTTTCTCCTTATTCCAGAAGCTTATAATAATACTGGGACTTGGGTTCCAAAATAATAGCCTAAATAATACATCTTCCTCTAATGCAATGAAATGTGCACTTAATAGACCATGTTGGCCAGAAATAACATTGTTATTATAAATCAAATATACCTGGTTGTATTCTGATGCTCAGTTAATCTAAGGTTAACAGTTCTGGTATAAACCAATCAGTCTATTTTGCAAGCAAGACACATATTTTTATCAAAATCCATTTCAAATTCTCAGTTTTTTTCTTATTACACATAAGCATCAACTGCTACTTAATTAAAAGCCTGAAAACAAAAAACAATGTTAAGAAAATTACAGTCTCTGTGTTCCTCTCACTCCCACAACCTCTCTGTGTCTGCCTTTCCACCTTTTAGCTCTCTTTTTTTTTTAATGTTAAAGAATATATTTACGTGTAAGAAAAAGCCGCAAGAGTAAAAAAGTGCTGTCTGAGAAAACAAAGAACAATTAATGAAGAAATAAAAAATATCTACAATGGAATGCCTGTTATTTGCCCTTAAGTGATATATTAGGTACAGGAAATCACATTACAATTTGATGTATGTGTCACTTTAAGAGTGATTCTTGGATTGTGGAGGTAGCTTGTGTGTCATATGATGTAAGTACTTTTATTGAGTAGGTAAGTATGTAATAGCTAAAAGCCTCATAAATCAGCTAAATGTTCTCCCAATTTATAGAGAATATTTGATCTGAGAACATTACTGTCTGGTGAACCACCGAGAAAAAGAGAAGACATGAAGAGTGATGGAGAGGGATATATTGGATAATTTTTTTGGATATATCTGGGGCTGGCTTTTCATTGCTTGCATCTTTTGTACTCATTAACACCTGTGCAAGTGTAATATACTACCAAATTAAAATTTTCTGCTCGCTTACTTTAACACTTTTATAGCTGCTTCTCACGGGGGTAGAGTCACACAGAAGAAAACATAGGATAGGTTTTTAATCCAGAGGTCTTTCTCTTTTAAACAACAACAGCAGTTAAGAAATCACGTCTGAGGATTGTTTGAAGGATGTAAAATAGTCCAAATCAATCTAGCCATTGTTTTCAGCATTACAGTCAGCACCATGTTATTAAAGTGAAGTACACTTTCTTGTAATTGCAACTACAAATGACCAATGTTAAGTCTACCTCTGCATATTAATTTTTTATTGGAACAATGAGGGACTTTGAAAAACTATATTTATAAGTACATATAACTATATATATATAAAAACTATATATGTAAAAGAAACAATACCATATGGATTCACTTTGATTCTCCTTTACAAGACTCTTTAAGAAGTACTTAATAAATGCATTAAAAGTATTTCATATTTAACAGCATCTGTCAGTAGTATAATAATCTGTACGCTATGATGAGTCTATGTATTGACTGAAGCTGAACTTTTGAACCTGTTGCAACACAAGAAAGCAAAGAAGTGTTATTTATTTACCATACTGTAGTTATAAAATTAAATAACTTCTATTTGCTGTGGTTACTCTAGAAGAGTTGTTGAACATGCCTCTGATTACTAAATGGATGCTTCAACATATTTTGAAATTGTGATTTGTGGGGGCTCTGATGCTCTGAGGCATTGCTTGTTGGGTTGTTCACCTATTCATATTTTATACAGCTGAATACCTTCCACTTTAAGTCACATCAGAGACCTTTAAAAACCTTATTTCATTCAAAGCCGTTTTTCATCAGGAAAATATGGAAACAGTGGCAGTATAAAGTTTCTTTTCCTTTTCCTTTCTGGGCCACACAGGTGGCATATAAGGCATCATTCCCTGGAAAAATAAGCTATGGTAGAATTTATTGTCTGGGTGAAATGTTTAAAATTTCTCCTAATATAAGAATTAAAAGCAATTGTCTTTGCATTTATAATCCTTTCTGGATATTTTGGCCTGCAGTTTTGGCCTGATTAATTGAATTTTTGGGGGCTGAGAGCAAAAGATTGCCTAACAAGATATGGGAGCACACTGCTCCCTGATTAAACAAAGCACTACCTCAAGTACCTTATATTAGAATGCACAAAATGACTATTACCACAAAAACAGTTAAAAAAAAAGTGGRTGGTTTGATATATCTGTCCATGAACAACATAAGATGAGGAAAAGATGCTAATCCTAACAGAGGTACAAGAATAGAACCACCCTTTCTTCCTGATCCAACTCTTCTGGGTTCACAAACTGCTGTTCATTTGAACTGGTTGGTGCAAAGACCACAGAGCATCTAACTCAGCTGTGAGCTAGGCTTGCTTCAGCATCAGCAGGCACAGCAGTAACACAGACAGTGTCGCAGAATGCTTCTGTGTTCCTTTACAAACTCTGTCTCTAGGAAGGAATACAGCCTCGTCTTACAAATTGGATCCACGCTGCTAAAGTGACGCTCTGCTTCCCACCCCAAGTTGCATTTCTATATGCCATTCCACTTGTATTCTACCTGACCACATGTACTGGCTCTGAATGACACTTAAGTTCAATCTGCACTGGTATATGATCTGCTTAGCAAGGTCTATAAAACACTAACATGGTTAGTAATTCCTGTTGAAGAAYGGTCCTGTTCAATTATCCTAATAATTCCTCTTTGACCTTAACCTCTCTAGAAAATAAGAGATCATGCATTATGTCTTAATTCTAGCTTTCCCTTCTTCAGACTATAACCCAACTCTTTAAATTCCATTTTCCCTAAGCTTTTTCATTTTAAAATACACCTTCCTAAAAACTCTTTTGCAGCCCTATTTAGCTAGCCAGCCAACTCAAACTGCCATTTCTTTTTTTTCTCAAGAAATCTCCTTCACATGCCGAAACACATGCACATTGAAAACTGTAAAAAATTAAAGCATGACTTCTAAAAGAAAGTCAAGGCTTAGATGTCCAAAGTTTATAGAATTAGGCAATAAAAGGACAAACATAAGTCTGCCCCCATAAACCTGATGTCAATTTCAAGACCGTGATCAACATGAAATTGCCCTCAAAATCAAATGAGTATCAATGGCAGGATATTCTAATAAAAAAATCCTGCAGGTCACGTTGCTGTTATTCTTTGTTTTTATGTAGTCCTGAAGGATGTTCTATAAATCAGAAATCTTCAGGCATTCTTGAGGAAAAAACGTAAAACACTGAAATGCAGACTAAGATAACTACAACTGTCACAGTGACACCAGCTGTAGAAAGCGCTGGTCTGATCCTTCTAATCTAGAAATGAGCTTAATCATAGTATAGATGTTTTGTCATCAGCCTGCTGTCAAGATAAATAATCTTTCTCTACTGTATCTACATGACAAATGTCAGTCAAAGCAAGGCGGAATCCTTTGAAGTAAAATTGTAAAATTTACGTATTTCAGAAAGGATTAATTCAAACATCAAATGCAATCATTTGGCTTTGTACTGAAATACAGTTCATTTTTTCTAAGTGATACTCTTGGTCAGTCTTATATAACCGAGGAACTTGAAGTACTAGAAGTAACTATAAGATTGGCCAATATAAGAGGAAAGATCATTTTTAGGGCAAAATCTTGGTTATTTGTCCTTACATTTCTGCCTTATTTCTTTCCTCCTTGCGCTCAGGAGTCCTCATCCAACTTCTAGTGAAACCAATGAGAGCTGGAAAAGCCCATCACAGCATAAGCTTTGTGCCAGCAGTTTTTTTTCATCCTGATGTAAAAAGAATAGGCATATGACTTTGAACATGTGAGAGGGAAAGAACTGCTGCTTCGGAAACGACTATGGGGATATTTTTTTAAGGCATAAARGGACTTAGGCACCTAACTGTGACTTGTGCCTTTGAAAATACCTGCTTTGCAGTCTAGTAAGATGATATTGCCAAACTGTAAGTACAGATTCCTTCTCAGTAAGCTGATCTTGAAAAAAAAAATCTATTCTTTTTTCACTTAAACTACTTTGCCTATTCTTAGGAATTTTTTTTTCTATTTTTAGTACTTGTTAAGTATTCAGTACTATTAAGAGATCAATTTTTTAAAAGTCATCTTAGCAACTAAACATGGGAACAACACTAAACAAAAAAAAAAAAAAGGAAGAGAATTCTTCAAGTTCACTGTGGCAGCTTCGAGGGCAACAGAATACCTAGCATACCACAAAGATGCTGTGGTAGTTTTTTATTTCTTCCTCAATTCACCTCAGACATAACATTTGGACAGTTTTTCTCCTTGTGTATGTCGTTCTTCAGATAATGAATGAAAGCATATGTACTTTAAAGTAGGTTTGTATTTTTCATGTCACTATTACTATGGTCCTACTAAGGTCACCTATCTACAAAAAGTTTGGTTAGTTTCAAAGACACTAAAAAATGATAAACATATTTCATATTTCAATACTAAACATATTTCAGTACTAAACATATTTCACAAGATTTCCAAAGGAAAAGATCTTTGCCAGTAAATCCATTAATGCAAATTAGGATAACTGCTTGTGCAAAGGTTTACATTTTTCAAAAAGAAACAATTGATTTCTCTAATCTTCTCATAAAGATGTTGATCGTTAATGCATTCTGACATACCGTCTGCTTTTGTGGATAAAACCATCAAGCAATTCTGTTCAGATTTGGCAAAAGTAATATTACTAGACTTCTAGATTAACACAGATTGGAAAATCTTACTTCAGTTATGGCAGAAGCAACTATGCTGGAAAAAATAAGTAACATTTAAATCATCACATGCCAGAATTAACATCTGAAGATATAAGTGAAACTTTAAGAGGAAACTGAATTTTTTGATAACTGCAAGTTATCTGACCTCCAAGAAAGGCTGATCAGCTCCATACAGAAAAGATTGCTTGGCACTTACAATTCTGAATTATATTGTCTGCTTTAAATTTTTCTTGCTAAGGTCAAGCTTACTGGTCACAAGTCATCCAGTTGCTGAGGAACTTCCTAACCACTCATATGATTTCCTCCAGCTGTAAACACTGAATAACTGATGTGCACACTCTTGTTTTTCTTAGCTCAATAAAGTGCCTTTCTATATTTTGGTGACATTTCTACATTCACCTTTCATGAAGTGAATGATCACAAAATATGGAAGGCAAACTCTGACTGTGATTCCTTGTAGATCAGTTTTACAGTGGTGGATTTCTATTCCATCAACAGAAATACTTCATGACTTTCAGCAACATTTTGGCTTTACAGGCTTCAGAAGACAATATGTCACTTAACACAGTTTTATTTCAAAGATTTTTTTAATGTAGTTTTTTTGTTTGTTTGTTTGGGGTTTTTTTTGATTGAAGGTTGGCTGGTGGTTCAATAACACACTTTTATTCCTTTAGAATAAATTCAGCCCAGGGAGCATAAATGTACAACCATGCATGTTACCAGTGTCTGCAGGGAAAGCTAGGGCACCTAGTGGGGTGCATATATATACACCATTACCTAATGTGTAAATATTTCTCTATGTAAACGAACCCTGAGATTTTAGGATGAATGCTGAAAATCAGGCACTGTTTTCTGTTCAACCTTTTCCACCAGTGTCTAGATGGTGCTACATTCACTGAGGAAGGGACCTTGACAACAATTGTTCTAAATTTCATTTGAAAAGGATTATTGGGTATGGTCCATCATTTGTTTAGCATGCTAACAGTTCTGGCAGGAATGAATTCCATGAGTATTGCTTTTGTTTGTTTTTACCCCAGCATTTATCCTACTCAAACTCCAGGGAAAACGTGGATTAGCATCCAAATTGCATTTGATTCATAACTGCAATACTGTGCTCCTTATTCTGAAAATTATCTAATGACAGTAACTCCATCTATTCTGACAATGTCACACATTGCTCATTAAAAGATGGAAGATTACATATAATGATATATTCTTAGCTTGTCACAGAGAATTCTTTTCAGATTTGATAGCAGACCATAAAAGTAAAAAATTTCCAGACTTCTGTGTCTTAATTTTTTTCTAGAATGTTCTCAAGAGGCTACAGAAGAGAAAAAAACCACTCACATCTACTGATAATTTGTATTCCTTAAGGATTTTTTTTTTAATTTTTAAAATAAATAAAAGCGAGAATGCAAATTCTCTCTGGAGAATGCAAAGAACTTGCATGATTTGAACCAGCTTCTAAAATTTCAATCACAATGTTCTCAAGAGTAACATCTATAATTGCATAGACGAACACCTATGTCTTAGTATTTGGTATACCCAATTACAGATTTTGAGCCTGTAAATGTAGCAGCTACAGAGTTACAGCTGTCTGTGAAGTTGTGGCTCTGTTAGACTGCAAGTAACTTTTTATCTGCCATTTCTATCACCTTTCTCCTTTAATGCTCAGCTGCTTTAAACTATAAATGTTATCAGTACCTCCATTTTTTAAACTATCTGAATGTAGTAAAACAGTAGAATTACTAGTTGCTTTTTCTTATTGCCTCATACTAACAATGCATGCCTGTCATATGTTATTATACTCTCTTTCAGCTCTGCCATCTACTTCATAGCCCACATTAATGAAAATGACAATCGACTTGAGTCCTCTCTTCTTCCTTCAGCCAGCCTACAGGGGAAAATAGTTCTTCAAAACAGAAGGGAAAAAATAAAGGGAAAAAACAGGAAAACATTCAGAATCACTATGAAATGAATAAGTGGATTTAAAATCCCTCATACATCTCATGTACAAACAAAATACATTTTCCCTTTCATTTTTTTCAATTTATACCACAGACAGGCCACACAATGCACTTCTCTGACAACGGCAACCCTGTAGAATCATTTTAACATACAATCTTCCATAAATAAAATCAAGTGGTAAAAGGCAGCCTACGTCTGCCAACACAGGGAACCAAAGGCCATTCCCTACCAGAGGACCCAACGCTCCAGTGCTCTGGCTCATAATCCCTGAAGTGCCAATACTAGCAAACTTCCCTTCTCGGTATGTTGCTTGATGACATTTCTYATCAGGCCTTTTGGTTTTCTTCATCCAGTACTGAGTCTTTTAGGTAATGACAAAGATTTTCAGAAAATTAGAGGGTCATACAGTCAAAGCGGATTGACTTCTACAAAGAGTGAATTCCTCTGAGGACCCGTGCTGACAAGGCTCAGTGAGCTCTGACTATAGTTTAAGTATACGCTGCTTCAGTAATTCCGGGGAAAAAAAACACAACTTATTTCATAGGATTTAGTGTTCATGGCATAAATGCTGTATTTCTTAAAGGTATTTCATTACCCTCTGTATTGGCTGACATGGGTTTCCAATAAATGGTTTTATCTTGTTTACTCTGATTGTGCAGCAAATAACAAGACTTTAATACTGATACATCAGCATGCTCAGTAATGACTTGTGATGATTATAATACAATTATATAATACTTACTGATGTCATGGCACTATTAGCTTTTTTCTTATACTGCATTTGACATTTCCAATTTAGAGCCCAGGCTTATAAACACAGGTATAGTTACAATACTGTATGTGCACAAGTAGTTATTTACAAGTAACTCCTCTGTAACCTATATCATCAATAGCATTCACAGATTGCTGCTGTGACAACGACTTAAGTTGTTGTTCCACATGGTCACATGAAAAGTTTTTTCTCCTTTTACTTTTAGCTGAGGACAAAGAATATAAAGTAGGAATTTGTACAATCACCCTTATACATACTGAGTTACATATTGAGACCAGCAGCCACTTTACATTTCTGCTTCCCCTATGTCAAGGTCTAAGAGCAGCCAACAAGAGATGTCAGAGGAAAAGGTCTGAATATCTTCCTTTTTTTCCTGGTCTTATATCCAGGTTCTTTAGAAGACTGACCACAGCCCATGCTTCTGCTGTGTTTTGTACAGGTGTCCCTTGGTGTTAACTGCTTCCCAGGAGAGGATAATGCCACTTTTTAATGGTGGAGCCTGTCAAGCCATTTGCTCTGTTTTTGTGACTCAGGCAGCACTGCTCCCACTGCACGTGTGATGTGAATTATATGGTATTTACCCCTGTGCCATCCAACAGCCAGTTCCATCCAGTGGCCAATCAGTCCAAACTGGTTGCATTGCCTCTGCTCTGAATACCTTCTTGTGATCCTGACCTACTTTCAAAGGAAAATTCTGAAGTAAAAAAACTTTATTGAAACAGGCTTCCTACTAGTGGAAAGAGGACATAATTTGCCCATCCACATCTGTACATTCAGGCTTCAAATACTGTAGTGAATGCTTTATCATGCAGACAGTTTGGAATTAAATGTTATGACAAACCCTTTCTTTCTTCTGCAGTGGCAGAGATCCATATAGGGGGTGTCTCTGAGGTCAGGAATGGGACTCTAGGGAAAACCGATGCATCCCAGACCTTCTCCTGAAGATGTGTCCCCTCATTTTCCACAATGCTCTTCTATCTTCAGCAGGAAATGGTAATTCCTACCACCCCTAATCAGTGGCCCTTTGAAGCTCACCACTGGGTTCCTAGCCCACAGGTCTCCTGAGCCTTTTGAGCTTTCTGCATGAGCAGTCTGAATGACATCTGGTAAGTATAATACACTGCATTAATCAGATACAGGGTAAATTTCCTGCATCCTAATCACTAACRTTTAGAATTGAGATCAAGTGCTGAAGAGCAGAGATTTTAACTCAAACCAATCTGTTAGTTTTTTATACCTGTTGTTTATTTTCATTTCAGCCAAATTTTCAGTCTCAGTGTTTCTTGGCCTCAGTGACATCTTTTGCGGTGAGTTCTGAAGTGCAGTTGTGTGTTAAAGGAGAAAGGTATTTTTGAGCAACAGTGTTTTAATTGCTTCTTCCCACTTCTGAAGAATGTTGCTTTCCTTTATCATGAAACAGAGACCCTCAACCTGTCTTCTCCATGCTCTTAATTAAGATACGTAACTTGATTATATCAATTTTTTTTCTTTCAAAAATAAAAAAGCCCAAATCTTTCTATTCTCTTTCATGCAAGTCTTTACCATTTCCAAATTCTATTTCTTGTCTAAATTGTCTCTAAATTCATAGAAATCATTTGGCCTATATATGGACAATACTTTTTAAATGACAGAAAACATAATGTATATAAAAGTATTATATAGTTTCACATTATTCTCTACCACTTCTTTCACACATCAAATACTTCATTTGCCCTTTGAATGCAAACGCACATGAACTGAAGTCTTCATTGAGCTGTTTTCAGTGATGCTGAGGTTCATTTCCTGAGCTGATATGATTAATTTAGAAGCATGAGAGTGGTATGAACACTTAAGGTGTCTCCCTTCTGTGTTAGCTGTTCTTCTTTATGTTATCACTGCTGATTTTCATCTATCATTGTGTTGTTTGTTCATTACTATATACATATATTCAACAAATCCTTTTTCTTGATTAAAATTGTCATTTGCTTCTCTTTTTTCTGGTCTCTTAGCCAGTTTAACATAACATTTGCATCTCTTCCCATGACTATTTTGTTTTAGTAGCTTATAGTAACAAACCTTGTCAGATACCTTTTAAAACACTAAATACATTATATCAACTGATTTTCTCTTTCCTTCTCCTTTATTAGTACATTCAAAGAAATTGAACAGATTGATTCTCATTGCCAGAAATCATACTGGTTTAACCATTCTTATTAGATGATCTGCCAGGTGTTTTATTATTCTGTTTTGAAGTTTCATTTCAACATTTTTACCAGATACAGTTTTAAGGTTTACTCCTCTGCAATTCCCTGGATCACCTATACAGTATTTAAAAAACGTATGTGTGTGGTATATGCTACTTTCTAACCCTTCATTATAAGAGCTAATTTATTACTCAGAATCAATTAATGATTAACTGAGTAACCCTGAGGAGGAGCTGCTTACACGAATAGCTTCTGATTTCAGTGGAAACCTCATGTGAGGTTCCTATGATTGAACTACACTGAGTAATATTTTGCTGTACATATCCACTCATCATCCACACATCCATTGGTATCAAAGTATTACTTGACTAAAGGAAGTAAAAAACTAGTGCTTGTCTTAAAAGGATTACTCAGAGAGTAAGGTACTAGTCAAGATGTGTAAGGGGCAAATTTTTGCCCTTAGGTAGCATCTGCTTTTTAATCTTATGCAGTCACTATTGTAAAATTTAAATGAAGAAATAGAAGACGGTGTTCAAAGCTGGATAGCAATAGATGAGGGAAAAGTCTCTTCACTGACACTAGTCTTTGATGTGTGCTCATCTGAGAGAAAACTTGGTCCAGAACTGTATTTACATTTGTTATGCAAGTATTACTGCAAGAGGGCTTATGAGTGTAGGGAACATATGGAGAGGCTGGCAGGCATGGATTCCCTGGTGTGGTGGTTAGATTCTTTGCTCTGAAAAGGCAAGCTTTTAAAATTCATTTGAAAACTATAAAATACACAACCAGTATGCCAAGTAGGTCTGTATTTAGAGAAGAATTATAATTGTGAAAAGGAATCATATATTTTAACATCTAATGCAACTTTAGGCTTTAAATAATTATTCTTTAAGTCTGTATGATAGTCAAATATTACAAGTTGAACTAATTTTCAGCCCTGTCACACAATGAATGCATCAAACCTAACAAGTTTCTTTGAATTATTTTTTTTTAGCAACTGGGCCCCCCCACCTTTACTTATTTATCATTTATTGTAGTAGCTGCTCTTCAAAATCCTGAAAAATTTTCTGGTTCCATAATGACAGCAATTCACTTCCTCAAGAGGTCTTTCCATTGCAAGATGTCTTTCAGTTAGACTAAGCTTGATCCACAATCCATCAAAGTCACCGGGAGTCTTTTTATCAAATATCAGTGGACTTTAGATCATGTGTTGGAAACACGTGACTAACTTCTAGCTCCCTTGTCCTGATCATATTTAAATCATCAGTGCCATTTAAAATAACATATACACTTAAATACTTGATGAATCACAGACCGCATGTGTCTAGATTTCTTTACCAATGTCATATATACAATGACAGCTAAATATTTTTTCATTGAACTTGTCTAATACTGCAATATTTCAAATATTTGATATAAAAGTCAAGAATATGCCCTCTGTTAAACTTGAATTTATTTATATTTGAAATATATTCATCAAATTTATATCTAGATGCAGGTATAAAATTTTTTAGACACTCTCAGTACAATTAAAAAAAATAAACGAAAAGTAAACTGCAAGCAAAATAGATTATTTTTTAAAGATTGATCTTTAGGTATATTAACTTTGTATTCCCAGACTAAGGATGAGCACATTTATGAATATTAGACTTCCAGAAGAAAATTGAAGCAAATGAAGTCATTAGTCATTTGAGTATATATTTCTGCATGTAAGACCAGTTTAATCCAGTCTTCATGAAAGCTTAAGGAATATGCACATCACCTGGAGAAGCACAATATCTAATGCTAGAACTTCTACCTAAGGATCATGAAGAAACTACTCTCCTTCAGTGCAGCCATAACTCGCAATGGAAGTAATAGACTGTACAGAAAGGAGTATTGCAAATTGCTATTACAAATTATTAGAATTGTACTACCCATAGGATTTCACTTTCAGTATGTGTTATATTTTTTCTTTAGCACTCTAGAAAACCAACACCATCTATCACCTTCTTGTTATCAGAAAGTTATTGTTCTTGGTTTTATTTTAGAACACTTGTTTAAAAATGTTTGAAATCGATTTTGGCCAGTTGACCTGTTTCCTCTCCTCTCCTCTCCTATCCTCTCCTCTCCTCTCCTCTCCTTTTCTTTTCTCTTTTCTTTTCTTTTCTCTTTTCTTTTCTTTTCTTTTCTTTTCTTTTCTTTTCTTTTCTATTTGTACAACATCCTTTAAACAACTTTAGTATCTGACTGCCTTCCAAAAATGCATTAACTGATGTTACTAACATCTGTCATGTGTAGTTCATTTTCCCTCTCATCTTCTCTGCAGGGACAGGATGAGAAAGAAAATGAACCACACATTGTGTGTGCAATGTAGTGTTATATGCATATGCATTATGATAGAGTCTTTAATTACATACTCTCATCTTGTTTTCCCACAGGACCCCTGCCTCATTCAGTACACAGGACAGACACATGGGAGAGATTTAAGAGTACATAGGGAACCACCAATTTAGCAGTTCCTGACTTGGTTTTTTAATCTAATGTAGTCCTTTTAACTGTATGTTTCTTCTTTTCACATTTTTTTTTCTTCTTCACATGTTATTGATGTTTTCTACAGAAAGAATAGCAAGATAAGATAGTAATCATAAGACAATGAGATACAGATAAGCTATTAATTAGACATGAAAAAAATACATAGTTAATTCTCCAAGCCTCAGTGCACCTTTACATATAATCCCAAAGTCTATGGTTTCAGAAAGAAAAAACAGGGGGTGTTTTTCCCACCTGCTCCACCCTGCCTGAAAATTGGAGGATGTAACTGTGGATCTGTGAAGTTGGAGGAAGCAGGAACACTGCTAGTAGTGAGGGTTTGGAAGAGATACTCCTCTGTTTCCACATGGCTTGAACATTAAGTGCATCTGTGTCATCTCTGCAATCAGTTTCTTTTACATATAACCAGTTAGAGAAATTTGGAGTCCTCTCTGTTATTACCTGGTACCTCATATGTACCATTCTTTGCCTTACATTATATCATAAGAATGAAATTTAATTATTTGAAGCCCATTTAATCTCTCAAAATGCCTATTAATTTGGTACCAAGATGCTAAGGAATATTAAATGGTAGCTTGGTTTTTATTCCCCCAAAGAAAAACTGACTTTTTTTTTCAGTTATTCCTTATCAATGAGCTAAAATGTTTGTGGGTTGGTTTTTTTCCTTTTTTTTTTTTCCTTACAATGCATGGAAGTATAAGGTAAAGAATACTGCAGAGCAAACGTATATATCATATATTCTTTCCTTATTCTGCATACAAGCTTGGTTCCAATTCTTTTTAAACAAAATATGCTTCCATATTTTACAGCAGGTAACTATTTTGTCTTTTTGGAATACCTTCAAAACCACTTTAGACTGACTGCCATAAACATTTGTGTAAATGAAAGCAGACATGGCTTTCTTTTAAGGAAGTAATATTAAGACTTTATTTCTATCTGTTGATAGAAACCCTTTTAGTTTCATGAATGCTACTGCTAATTTCTGAAGGTAAAAGTTTCCCCTCTGCTGCTGCGTGCAGTAGTTTCGAACAAAAATGGGCATGGATGTTGGCTCGTATGCGTGTTTTGCAAGTAGTTGCCTACGGTAGTAGATTAACTCCATCTGTTAGTGCACAGGCAGGGCAATTTGAATTTTGCCTGTGAAATCTGAACCCAGGCTGAAGAGGGAGTCTGAACCCAAATCTTTTTTTAACTTCAGATCGTCTGAACCTATATAAATGTATTGTAGTATGGAAAACAGCCCTGTTAAATCAATTTCAGACCAAACTTGGAAATGTTTGAACAGCTTTAAAGCTTTTAACCTTGAATCTTATTGTAGTTTGATAGGGTTTTTTGTTTGTTTGGGGATATTTTTTATTGTTGGTGGGTGAGGAAAGTATCCAGATTTTTCTCTTCAGTTATGGATCTTTGATCTCTGCTTCTTTGCAGAGTGATTCCTCTGCTTGTTCCAGCTACAGTGCCCCTATCATATGAAGTAAAGGCAAAATTGCACTGTTTGTACATGTGCCTCTCTGTAGACAAATGAACAAAACTTACATTCACATTTGCACTGGAAGATTTTGTGTCCATAAAAGGTCAAGAGCAAATTTATCAAGCCCCGATATATCTAAATCCAGGCCTTTGGGAAAAATATGTTTACTACCTGGATTGCATATCTGTCTTCATGCCAAGAAGCCTGAGAGTCCGTTCCAGAATATTTGGATGCACTGCAAACAAGTGTCAAAGCAAGTATTACATGTCTGCTAATGAACATTTTCAGATCAGTTACGTGATGTTTGACAGGATTTATCTCTTGCTGAGTAACTCCGCTCTGAATGTTTGTAAGCATTAGCTTATAAGCAGATAGTGAGCTACACACCATAAACACAGCTGTTACAGGGAAAATATATTTCACAGGTCCGACACTGAGAATTTCTGATTGATATCCAAAAAAAGTTTTAAAGAATGTTGATGATGCTATGAAGACCTCATTCCTGTTTTACAGAGAGTAAAGCTGCATGCCTGTTTGATGGTCATTTGTCTGAGATGAGTGAAGCGGAATTTTGGCTAACTGTGAAAAGAACAGAGAAGCTCTTTCTGCCTTTTGATGTGGCAAATATTATGTGGAGAAGGGCAGGGGGAGGAAGTTTTGCTATCCAGCCCTCTTTTTCATTCCCCGAAGCCGTTGGGGATTTTCTATTTCTGTCACCACTCTTATCAGCATGAATGTACACATATCAGCACTCTGACAAAAACTACAGAGACATGCATACTACCTGCCAATCCTACAATCTCCCTCTCCAGTCTGATACTTACAAGTCATTCCAAAGAAATACCTGGATTAAAAAGCTGGTATATCATCYTATATGATCTCTTGCTGCAGGGTGCGAATTTACAATACAGCATTGCCATAGTTTTTGATACTTTATTACTTGCATTCATTTTAGCCTATTTCAAACGTGATATGTGTCAGTAGTGTGCTTACATTGCAGTTTTTATTGAAAGAATAATACACTGCTATTGACAGGCATATCTGGTAGTGCAATAGCTTTTATGCTGAGTTTCTTTGCTTCCCTATTTCCTTTAAAAAATTCTTCTCTCCCACTTTTGGTGAATTACWGTGCATCTTCATATACAGAGTTAGAAATCATTTTGCTAAACAAATGTTTCTTTTACATATATCCCATAGATATAGGGAAAAGCATACCACACCATCTAGCATAATACTTTATTTTCAAGAAAATAAAATCTATTTCTACTGTACTCCTATTCTAGGACTCTGGGGATCTCCTTTATTTTAAGAGAGCAAAGACTTTCAGGCAGCAAGTTAGTAACATTTTAAAATTATTTGTCTTCTGGATAATTCCATAGGTTCACAATGTTTACAAATATAATTTGTTGCTCATCAGCAGAGTCATTTCACAGCAYGGACTGTTTTTTTCAGCCCCTTTAGAATAAGTTATAAAATGCCTCTCTGCCACCTCTCAGTCTCATCATTCTAGTCAATTTTTTGAGTCTAACATCAGAAAAGGGTGGAAAAGCAGAAAGTAAATTAAATAGCATAGAAAGACCTAGCCAAGATCACTGAAGTCACTAGGACTGCTGACATTTTCCACATGTTGCAGCTGACAGGCATAAACCAAGATCACATACATCTCATCATTTAAATCATTACTAAAATCAACATAGCCTGATGCTGTTTCATCAGTCCAGGTATGTTTGTATGTACCACTAAATGAATTATAAACTCAGATCTTGTGTAGCACTTTTCACCCACAGAGCTCAAAGCCCACTTCGCAAAATATAGTATCTTTTTTTTTTTTTTTTTTWGTTTTACAGATGAGGAAAAGCTGGAGCAAGAAGAGAAGTGATTTGCTCTAGTGACCCAGAAAATCAGTGACACAAGGTAGAATTGGACTTCAATTCAGACCCATATTGACCACGTGAATTTATCTCACTGATTTGGTGGGAATACTGTTGTGAGAGGTCATTAATATTTATATGCATTTTATACATTTTACGTTGCTCATTTTACTGCTCCTCTGAAGACTTATGTGACTGCATGAGACCATCACTTTGGTTGCCCTTTCTTTTTTTTTTTTTGAGAGAGAGATTGTCCATATTTAGCCAAATAAACTTTCTAGTTTGGCAACATTTTTTGTAAAGTATTTTACTGCTTCATTCAATACTTGCTCAACCTGAGTATTACGTAAGCTACATATTCTCTGTTAATTTGAAAAATTTACTGTCTGGATATGTATTTAGTTATTGACTTACACATACTTTATTTGTACCACTTTTATGCAGACATTTAAATAATTAATATTGTGTATTTCCTAGGTTTGCTCACTCTAATGTTGCCTTGATAATAAAACTTAACAATTTCAATATTCTCAGATTAATTTATTTTCAGGAAGTATTGCACATATAAAGAGAAATTGTTGGGGTTTTTTTTCTGAATCTTAGATATATCACCGCAATTAGTATTGGCTTATGACAATTGAAATAATGAGCAAAGATATAGTTACAGATCTGGGCTATATTGTGATCGTCATGTAGAGTGTTATAGATTCAGTTAAATTTCTGAATCCCAGAAGTTACTTCTAGGTTTTCTCTACAGTAGCTGAAAGCAGAATAAACCTCTTTTTAGTCTTAGATACATACTGTCTGTTAATATGTTCACTATGTCATAGGTTGTAAACATTTTTATCTTACTAGTTTGTTTTCTAAAATATATTTGGCAACAAAAACACACTCTTTTGCAGATCAGCAAATATTCTCTACAGTTAAATTCTATTGCTTCATCAACAAAGAATGCAGCATGATTAAAGAAGGATATGAAATTTCAGTCTCCAAAGTTCACAGCTTGACTGGTATTCAACCCACTCAACAAAGTATGCAGCTGCACTGCAATTCAAACTACTGTATTTTCCATTTAGATCATCATGGTATTCAGTCCAAACTTTAAAATATGGAAGTGGAACAGCAATGCATGTAGTCTGACTCCTATGTTAAACAAATTAAAAAGTATGTTCAAAATCTGTGCCACAGCACACATGGTTAAATGTGTTCCTGATCCTGGACTTCAAGATCAGGAATATGCTCAGTCTGGTGACCAGCAGACACCATATGAACTAGTATTTTACCAGAGAGCCTGAAGTACATTGACATTTTAGATATTCTAAAAAATGGTAAACTAGATTAAACTATTACAGCTATAACGTGCCATATGGGAAAAGGCTGAGATCTGCATTTGTTCAGTCTTAAGAAAAGAGGGTGGAGAGGGAATCTTACTACTGCCTTCAGTTGCCTAATGGGAGGTTATAGAGAAGACAGACCAGACTTCTTGGAAGTGCAAAGGACAACAGGAGACAGACACAAGTTGCAACAAAGGAAGTTCTGATTAAATATTAAGGAAAAAATCTGCAATGATAGTGGTTAAAGAATGGTCTCTTTGGGTATTTTTTTGTTTTGTTTTGTTTTTAAAATTGGTTTGTGTTTTTGGTTTAATGGCATGGATCATTGTGGTTGTATCATTAAGCATCTATTGACAGGAGTCTGCCCATTTCAGTGGACAATTTAGCCTGAAGGTGAATATTCTCCCCACACACATTCTGCTTTTGCAGATTTGTGAAGGCTTGTGAAGGAAGACTAGGTCCTCAGCTTGTGATTTCATCTTGGAATGTGTTTATCCAGACATAATAAAGCTCGCTTTCTGTTATTTTTAACATCATAATTACCTAAAGCAGCAGTCCTTTAGGTTGTGCCAATTTCTATCCAGAATAGGTAATGTCTCTCTGTTTGAAGTATTTACTAATACTTCCCCATAATTTTATGTAGAAAATTATCTCTGTATTGGTAGTTGTCAAGATATATGAGTAAAAAACTGTCCGACATCAGTGGCCAAGTTTTAAAGATGTTAATCAGCTATACAAGTATCTACGGGACCCAATCATGTACTTAAGGTATGTTTCAAAGCCCAGAATAGTAAAGAGAAGTTTTATTATTGATTTTATTGGAAGAAGAATCAGACCTCTAGGGGATGAGTTTGAACTAGCTAAATGACGAAAGAGAAGCTTCTCTTTGCTCCCTCAAACTATGCTGTAATAAAACATTAAGTATTTCCAGACCAGTTGGTATAATAAGAAAGCAGATGAGTGAGAAAACACTTTAGATTTCAAAGTAGTTTAAAAGTATACTTCTTCTCTGATCTTGTTTTAATTCATCATGAAACCTCTCTTTTAAAAATACTCCTATTTCTGCAGAATACTGTAAGCATTTCCATTTCCCTCCTTTCCCACCCCAAAGAGGAAAGGTGATATACTTGTAGCACTCATGCTTATTGACACAGAGGGGAATGGAATATTTTGAAATTCTCTAGTTTTCCATTTTCAAATGTTTTCTCTGACATGTTAAATGATTAATTGAATTACATTAACTGCACAATTATTTGATAGTTGAAAATGTACCAACAGAAACACGGGGTCTAAAAAAAGAGATTTAAAAAATAAGTTAGAGTGCAAAATCACAGCTATGGGTGCCTTTACCACATGCAATTGTTGAGTCTGTTTCTTCCCCCAACAGATTCCTCCTAGCTCACAGCTTTCTAAAAGTTCTTTTCTTTCTCATTTGCCTACAAAATACAGCAAGGTTGTTTGCTAGGGTTTGGTTTGTTATTGTTGTTGGTTTTTTTTTTCCATGGCAGTTTGGTTGCATTGATGAAAACATGTATAATACGCGTCTAGGAAGGGCATTAGTCATAAAATATTCCCCTTTCCAACAGCTGAGATTCAATGACACTTGGGTTCAGGTTGCAAATATTTAAAAAAGACGAGCTCATATATTGCACATCTATAGCATTAAAATAGTTTCAGCTTACAAACAATACACTCAGGTGAATAATCATGTTGACTGGAGAAAGAGAAAAGTTTTCCACATACGTGTTTGCAGGACAAGGGCTTCTAGAAGCATAGAAGGAACAGAGTATAGTTTGTGCATTAAAAATGAAGAAAGGGCATATTTTTCTTTCCTTAATCAGCTCTCTCATGACTGCATCTTATCTGACATTTTTTCACTGCATGCCGATGAAAAGATGTGCCCAGTGTGCAGGAGTTACTTCCTTATCTTAGAGTCTTCTGTCATCAAAGGCTATGTTGTACCAGGAATATTGCAATCCACTGCATAGTATGCATCGTAACATGAGTTTGCCAGTAATATCACTGATGAAAAAAATATGAACACTATTTTTTTAGATGTACATTCTAATTAGTTTCCATCGCAATCTGTCTCCTCTGCATTACAAGGATTTCCAGGACAAAACAGGCAGCAGGACCCCAATTCCTAGRGGTCTCAGTCTCAGTGAAGCAGAACCTCTGTATATAGTTAAATAAGTATATATTTTAAGATACGTAGTATGTTAAGTGTGGATGCCTTATAGTGCCTTGGTTTATAGCAACAGCATGGTGATGGAACTTGACATTGTACTCAGCAACTAAGGAAGATTTCAGCAGAATAATAAGGCAAGTCCTCTTATAAAACCCTTGATTCAACAAATTACACAAGTGATTTACTACTGGTAACCTGTCAATTGAAACAAAGCATGCTGTGACCAGGATCTGACAAATGGAAATAAATTAAGCAGATAAGAATGTACAGTTACCTTAAATTTTATATTCTAAGAACTGAGATAAATTCTGAATTCTACAAGGAAACATGTTCTCAACTTTCCTAACAGATTCTGAGGGGTAATAAGGTACTGAGGCATTATGTGTTACTGTTTAAATGATCCACCTCTAAAGGAGTACAAAACCAGGATGCAATCTTAAACATGAGATGCTATCTGTTCTTAGGGTATGCTTATCATTAATTTTAATGGAAGTTACACATACRTATTAAGGGAAATACAGCCCTTCAGTTTCTCATTCTGTAACACAGTAAATGCCTAGCCATACGGTATTTTTTTTAATGGAATACACATTTGATCATCTCTGTTCATTTACATAGATTTCCTAAGACATATTTTAAAAGCGAACACATCAGAATACATTTGCTAAAGAGAAAAATCACTACTAATTCTAGGCATACATTTAAGGAATGATTTTTAGTAACTAAAATATTTATAAGCTGTGCTACACTTACTTTATATAGTGAAACTGTGTTTGCTACTAGATTCCTAATTTTAGAACAATCTCATTTGCATTTTAGAAATTCCCATACTAAAAATATTTTTTACTTTTCAAGTTTACTCTAAATTGCCATCTTGGACTGCCATCCTTCATAAAAGGCAGGAAGTAAAAAAGCCTTAGAAATATAGATATCATCTTTTTTTGAGAAATTGCTTTTAAACAGATAGGATGCATCATCAGGATGAAGTACCACATGCCGTTAATTATACACGGTTCAAGTTCTAAAATTTAATCAGATACAGATTCAAACTCATGTCTTGGTCTGTTATCACAAGCAAATACTTCTTAGGTGCACATGCATGTTGTGCTTTTAAAGATATGCTTCACATATTTGCCTTCACTGTGACAACTTTTGTAGCTATTCAATTGCAATCATTTCTGTTTCGCAGCAGAGTGAAAAAATAAGGGGAAAGTTTAAGCGATCCTTCAGAAACAGGCTCTGCTGCTGCTGATGGAGATCACAGCATAAGCTACTTGCTACAGATAGAAACAATAATAAGACTGTCATTCTCATAACAGTCATAAAACTGTTGCCTTTAGCACTGGGGATCACCGAGGCCCTTGTAAATGGCCTGAGAAAACACAGCTGGTGGAAAATTCCAGAGAAAATTAGTGTCAGAATTCATATAGCTTTCCTATTAAATCAAAATCAATCAAAAATTTTCCAAAATGCTATTGAAACTTCACCCTAACATGCTTATGAGTTATATCATCAGAGAGCTCATTGGTGCAGAAAGAGGATGCTAGTCTGATCAAAGAAAAGAAACCTGCTGATACCAGTCCTACCAGAGGTGCATATACATAGGACTCCAGCAGTGGTATCTGGTCAACAGAAAGTGCTGTCAGTTTAGATGTGAAATACCTTACCAAACCTTCTGTGTGTAAGTTACATATTGTAAGCAAGATACTTCTTTTCATGCTAATACTCTAATTTCTCTCTGATTCAGTAAACCTTATTGAGATTAATGGGTTCTGTCTAATCTCCTAAAGACAACCCCAGAGAAAACAAAACTGCACAACCTCTAAGAGGATATGCTGAATTATAAAGGCTGAATGCTGAATTGTGCACACCTCTCAGTCTTTGTCAATGATCATGGACAAAGATATCTGCTCCCTAAGAGTTGTGCTGTTGTCAGGGTGTGAAGATTAGATGATGTACATTCATTTTTCACAAACAAGAAGCCTGATTCATTCACTACCAAGACTGACTCATCTCATGGAGTGTCTTAGAAAATGTTTTTGAAAATACGATTTTCGTTGTAGCCCATTATGCTGAAATACTGGATAAAACTCAAATTCGGCATTATCCTATTACCAAACACAGCTCATGCTTAAGATATATAGCTGTACTTTATTTAAAGACAGGAAATTTAAAAATCTATGAGAGAAAAAAGACAATTAACATGGATGATTGAAAACAGCAAATTAATGATATATGCCCATTAGGACCACCACAGTTCTAGCAAAAAATGAATGTTTATGAACAAACTACTGAACTGAAATCATCCTCAAAACATCATTCAGAAGACAAGGTCTTCTGTGAAATAGATGAAGTCAGTTGGCAGAGAACCACCTACAGAACCATGATATCAACACCAAAACATGCAAAGAGGAAACTCAGGCAGTGATCTACAGGAATTCTATTTAATGCCTCATGTCTGAATAAAATTGAATTTGTGGATGTATGTATATATATAATCATGCATCTTACAAAGGCATTGGTATTTTTTCCAGTATTGAAACTAATCTAAGATTTTAAGAATACCAGTACAGTGAGGTCTATGTGCAATAAGGGGAAGCACACTGATGGCTACTGATAGTAGTAGGTCATCTGAACAAATAATAGGTAAGTGAATGACATGGAAAATAAGTAGTTTTGAAAAGGTGTGGCACCACAAACTTATTCTTAAAAAAGCCTCCCAAAACCAACACTTTATGGATTCCTGGTTTTCTACTCTAACAATTTCTGCTCCTCATTTCATTGCAACATTAGTAGAATCATAGAATCGTTTAGGTTGGAAAAGACCCTTAAGATCATCGAGTCCAACTGTTAACCTAACACTGCCAAGTCCACCACTAAACCATGTCCCTAAGCACCACGTCTACATGCCTTTTAAATACCCCCAGGGATGGTGACTCAACCACTTCCCTGGGCAGCCTGTTCCAGTGCTTGATAACCCTTTCGGTGAAGAAATTTTTCCTAATATCTAATCTGAACCTCCCCTGGCACAACTTGAGGCCATTGTCCTATCACTTGCTACTTAGGAGAAGAGACCAACAGCCACCTCACTACAACCTCCTTAAAAATATTAGTAAAAAACAACACCCAGAGTTAGGTCATGAATCTGTGCCTCAGTTTTCCATTTACATGGCTGAGATGGAGACAAACTGCTAGTTAAGAAAATGATTCCATGTTACATACAAATGAAATTTTCAGTCAAAGTACACTGGAAAACTCAGGTGAAGACTGAGAATCTGACCCATGCCTTTCCTGGCTAATAGGAAGAGTTCAGAAAGCTGCAGTATATCTCCTCCACAGCAAAAAAGTGACTATGAGCATGATAAGCAATTGGAAAACATTAGGGTGGTCAAAAAATCTCACTAAGTGATGTGAAGTAGAGAAAGCTCAAAGGGAGTTRTATTACTTAAGATAAAATCCAATCAAACTCCAAGTAAGAGTTTCAGCTATGGAGAAATAGAAAATGGACTTACAGCCATGGAGTACAGAAAAAACACATAATGGGTAATCTGAGATTAGGGAAGAAAGGAAAAAACAGGAGGTACAAAACAAATACATGGAGAGTGAGAGAGGAGAGAAGTTCATAAAGAAATATTTAGTTTATGAGACTAGCTCATTCAGTTAGGTAGGCGGTGAAAGTGACAGGCAATGCTTACTGCTGTATATTTTTTGGCTGAGTTTAACAGGCAASTTTTCTGATTAACAGCAGTTTGATGTGGTAAATTTCTATAGTATGACAATATTTTCAGGAAGAACAACAGCTTTATATTGTAAAAACTGCTATTCAAAGCGAAGCTATCATATATGAAGTTGATAAAACAATTTTATTATGTGAAGGTTTTTTATTACTTCATTTATAGAATATTCTTTTGCTAGATGCTTAATTTAAAAAAAAAACAAAAACAAAAACAAAAACAAAACCTTAGTGTAAATCCATCTTTTTTTGAGATAACATTTAAATTGCCAATCTCACAATTTCACATGTGTTTTAAAACACTATTATGATCAATCTGATGTATGAATATTCACTATTTAACATTATATAAGCTACTTAGTACTTACAATCACTATTTTTAGGACAAAAATGAAGGGATCCAGAAATAGACTATAATGAAACCAAATACTCAGTGAAAACTAGCAGTGCTTTGCTTCTTGATTTACAAGTTTTGGTACAGGACTGTAAATGCTAGACATCTGTACTATTTCCATTTCCCAAGCAGTAACTAAAATTGTTGATGAAGTTGAACTTCACATTCACTTTAAATTTCCCAAAGCAGTGAAACTCTGCCAGTTTCTGAATTTTAGCCAGATGTGATATGTGGCTTGCCCCCAGAATCTGTTGGATTTCTCACTGGCTTATTTAATACAKCCAAGAACCTATTTCTGTTATGGGTTTGGAGAATCCAACTTGTTCCAATCCAGAACTAAGTCTGCAACTGAACAGTTTACTGCTTGCATTTACCTTTATCCTGTTCCTTACTCAGATAGAGAGTTGAGGGGAACAAGAAGAATGCCATCTCGCCTTATTAAAGGTACAAAAGAAAGGGAAAAATGTGGGAGTAATTCTTAAATCTGTTTTCTAAAATAACAAATGAAGGCTAGATCAGAACACACTTGGTACACTACCTCATTCACAGCTAAAATATTCTCAAGTACAGTTCACTATTCTGCCACATTTCTAGAGCAAAAGGTCTCATTCTTTCTACTTAAAAGTACCTTGCAGTGCTGAAAGACAGAGAAACTAAAGAACTCAGTGCTTCCTGAGGGTTTAAGGATATGGGAGGCACCAAGTGTGTCACAGCTTGAAAAAGAAGAAAATGTATTGTCTCCTTTTTAAGTGTTGCAAGTGGTAAAGCTACTGGCCTGATACTGAATAAGTTCAAAACTTTCCTGACAGTATTGTAAGTCATGGTAAGAGCTGGCCTGAAACATTTTATATATTATTTATGTGCCATAACACCTAAGAGCAGTAATCACAGAAAAGGATTTTGTTGTGCTAGATGTTGTTCTAGCATGGAACAAATGTGTAAAAAGTTCTTTTTCGGACTGTGATTCCTTTTCTCCCAAAATAAATCCTTATATACTGGCCAGAGACAACAAATCAACACAATCATACTGCAGTCCTCATTAGCATACAAGATTTGATCTTTAGGATGATCCGAAATCCTAAAATAGAGTAAATAGAAATGGAATACATGGGAAAATGAAGCCTCTTTATCCATAAAGATCCTACATGCATTTAAAAATACAGACCTAAACCATACATACCAGTTCAAATACATGTTACTATCAGCATTCTCTCTAGGATCAGATCTATTGCAGCCCAACAAAATGTTGTCATGCACGTCAGGAGGTTATAGCCCAAAGATGATATTATACTAGGAGCCAGAAGGTGGTGGTTCTGTGACTARGTGTTATCCTTCTGAGGCCTTTCATCAGAGGTGGTGGAATTTGGTTAAACTGATCCTATACAGACAAGGTCCTTCCAAACTGGGAGACTGCTTCACTTGGGAAAACAGGCAGTTTTTGCACGTTGTGAAAAGGAAAGAGAAAGTAACTATGAATTCATGTCTACTGTCTGCTTAATAAAGAGAGGCTTAGTCAGCCATTGTCACGTCTGTTGAAGGTGAACTTCATGGTGCTTCCCTGCATCATTCTTCATCACCTGGTGACAAAAACTTTTCCCAGAAAAGGAAAGACTGAGTTCAGGCAATATGTTGATGACAAAACAGAGCAGGTGGAGAGGCAGACTCAGCTATAGCTCATCAACAGAGTTCTCTGTTCTTGTAAGTATAGTTTTCTCTTTTTCTTCCCAATATCATTCTGAAAGTAGACCACAGGCATTTTACTTTTTAGTTTACATGGTTTAGTTCTGTATGAGAAATTGTTGGCTCTTTGATTCTGTTACATAAAACAAACCATGTGTTAGAGAAAGTAGTGAAAAAGGGAGGGAAGACACCATAGGAAAACAGGCCAGACTTGCTCAGCAATGTGCATTTGATGAAAGACTTGCATTGGAAATGACAGAAAAGCATACATTAATCTGTAAACCTCTCTCACTATGAGGTCTAAAAAAGCAACTTATTCCGCCTCAAAATAATATTATACAAGGTCTAAAATAAATATATTTGGTAGCTTAGCAGCCACAAATATTTATATATACATAAGTCTGGTCTGTCAAAATATCACGGAAATTGTATACCATGAAAAAGATTTTATAGACCGACAAAATTAGTCTTGTTGTGCAGGGTTGCCATAATTACCCTTCATGGCAGAGTGGAAGTGTTGTTTAGGTAACTGGCAGTAAGCGCTAAGTGCCTAACAGTCTTAAGCTAAAAACAAGTTGTGCAAAGAGATGTGCCTCGATTGATACTGCCTATGCCAGTAACATTTGCTAAAATATTAAAATAGTCTCTGCCAGACATAAAGTCCTGGATCATCTAATGGAAAGCCTGTTCTGACATGATAGAAGAGCTGCAATACATACCCTGAATGAGAATCAAGTAGTCACAACATTGCTATTTCTAGTAGACAGTGGTTGGCCAAGATTTAATCATAGCAAATGTTTCCAAAGTCAGTCCCCAGCTTAATTTTCATCAGAAATAAATTTTCATCCTGAAGCATTTTGCATACTAGGTTTTAGCTATTCAGCTAGCATGCATTGAATGTTCTGTTCCTTGACATAAATAGCTTTATATTAGTTAAGGATCTTTATATAGGCTGTTACCTTAATAACCGGTAACTTAAAAAATAGTTAAATAGTTAAAACTAAGAAGGGAAGAATTCTGTTTTATGTTCTGATGGGTAAGAAGCAAGATACCGAATATAAGACCTGTGCTTGCCTTTGCAAGTGGAAGGTATTTAGATCATAGAATCATAGAACAACCCAGGTTGGAAGGGATCTTGAAAGATCATCTGGTCTAACCTTTCATGGGAAAGGGAGCCTAGATGAGATCTTCTAGCACTCTGTCCAATCACATCTAGAAAACCTCCAGTGATGGGGACTCTACCACACCCCTGGGGAGGTTGCTGCAGTGAATGGTTGTTGTCACTGTAAAAAATTTCTTTCTTATATTGAGATGAAACCTCTCCCAGTGCAACTTGTACCCATTGTCCCTTGTCTTCTCCATGTGACTCCTTGTGAAGAGAGAGCCTCTTTGTCTTCTCCATGTGACTCCTTGTGAAGAGAGAGCCTCTGTCCRTTTTGTATATCTGCCCTTTAAGTACTAGGATACTGTGATGAGGTCTCCCAGAGCTTTTTCTTCTCCAGGGAGAAGCGATTTAGCTCCTTCAGTCTTTCCTCATAGGGCAGGTTCTCCAGCCCTTTCATCATCTTCGTGGCCTCCTTTGGACCCTTTCCAGTCTGTTCGTGTCTTTCTTGAATTATGGGGAGCAGAACTGGACACAGTACTGCAGGTGTGGCCTGACAAGTGCTGAGTAGAGTAGGAAAGCGCTGAGTAGAGTGGGAAGATGAAGATGGTGATTTTAGAAATTGGCACTATCATTCCAGAGGACAGAACTGGGACACAAAATGCATAGAGTTCAGTATAAAGGTGAAAACATGCACAGCTCCCAGCTTCAATCCCCTCTTTTCAAAGGCAGAAGGTCCATGAACAGATTTAGCTGAATGGTAATTAAAATATATTCTTCCTTCATATATAGGACAACTCCTGCTCAATATAGTTTGAATGAACCAGTCCAGCAAGATGCATCTGCACTGTGCAGGGAAACAAAGACACATCTCACAGGTGCCTTCATGACAGCCATGGATATAGGCTACCCGTGTTGCCTAACACACAATTTATACTTGCTTGCTTTACGTATAAATCTTAAAACTTTTTGAAATCTTTTGTACTTTGACAGTAAAACTAATTACCCGTTGCATAAATCTTTTTCTGCAAGGTAAATTTCTAATTTGGAGTTTGGTATATTTGGGCTTTATTATTATTATTTCTTGCTTTTGCTAGCTTTAGAACGCTGTCATTCACCAAACTTGGAAATTATCACAACAATCTAAATTTTCACATAGTAAAAATATTTATTGCCCTCAGGCACAAAATATTTTGTCATTTGTTCAAAATCTCATTTAAATGAGAAATATGACCAACATTTAATCATTTCTTTAGAAAATAACATTCAGACATGCCAAATTTTCAATGAACTTATTCATACTGATTCTAATAAGCTGAACAACTTGTTTTGGCTGCAGCTCTCTTTTTTCCATATGGAAGTGCTTCTACTAGCTTTCTTCCAGATTATGTGGTTGAGAGGAGGATGTGGAGAAAAGTCCTGTGTTGTTTTTTGTGGCACAAATTCATTTTGGGGACTGAAACATGCAACATAAATTGCCCTCAGTAAGCCTGAATCCCGAGGGCACGTTTTGGCACTATGACAACCAAATCTTTACCTTAACAATCTGTGTCTAAATTCACAAAGTATATAACAGATTTAAGGATGCATCCACTTTACGCTAAGCATACATCTGCAGAGACAGCATGTATTTTCACTTAGGTGTATTGCACTACAGCCACTTCTTCAGTGTTGTGCGCAAAGGAATTTTAGCAAGGTTAGGAAGGAAGACACTGGTGACATTACAGCAAAGAGAGCGCACAGCTCAGTGCAGTGAGAAGAAAAACGGATGTCGTAGAGAGTAGAATAAAATCACTATCAAAGAAAAGAAAAGCTTGTTTTCTAATTACCTAAATCAAGAGAAAAAAATTGTCTTTTGTACCAATAGAAATAAAATTATTACTAAGAAAAATCCATAGTTAGAGTGCAATAACACAAGCAGAATTTAAGTCCTTCTAAGGCTCAGCTACCACCAAACGGAATATTCCTTACCTCTCCATAGCTTCAAATACAAATTTCTACAACCCCTTTTGTGCCAGATCAGTGATGTGATTGGCTGAAAATAGGTCACTTATTTTATTAAATTCATTTTCAGTAGCTGTGTAATGGCCACGCAAGCAGCAGCACTAGCAAAAGGAAGTAGTGGTAATGTACAGCTAGGACTGGGGAAGATAAGACTCCACTTGGCAAAAGCACCATCCAAAACTGGTTTAACCTGCTTGTAAAACTTCAGCCACAGAAAAGAATGGTCAAAGGATGGGAATTAATGTAACATCAGAGATTAAAACCTTGTGCTTTCCAGAGAAGTTTATACTCAGATACTTGGGCAGAATTTTTTTCATGAATCCAGATTTGATACATTGTAGAGGAACTTTAAATCATCAATTCTAATCAGAGTCGGGGACCTGTTTATTTGATCTGCCCTTAGCAACCAATACACTGAGCCAAAAGTCTTTGAGAGAAGAGCTGGTTGTTCACTCAGCTGTTAGCCTGAATGAGCACCTTGCTCTTGTCTTTGTTCTGACCATCCATCCAGGACACTGGTCCTCCCTTCACACAGACTCAATGCATGGTGGAGAAGTTAGGACAGAAAATGTGCACTAAGAAGAATTTATTGTTGAACATAGACTTTCCTATGGCCTATATGACAACATTTACACAGACCTCAGAAGAAGAAATTGAGACTGGAGTCAAGGCAAAAGGTAAAAAATTTGCTTCTGTAGCCATGCTGGAATAAGGGTTTTCTGTGTCATCTCCTTGTTCTCTTCTTTAGATTTTGAATTATCAACTGTCACACTACGGGGAGCAGAGTAAACATTAGTAAGTGAAGGAGATCATCTTGAAAAGGCCAATCCCAAATGTAATAAATCTTGGTGGAACAGAGACCTGTAAGGAAAAGAACATCTTCTGGATGACCATACCAAATTTCTGACACACACATGAAAAAATAGTTGTGGAACCAGATAAGAGAACAAAGCAATGAAAAAGTTCAAATAATTTCCTAAATAATTTCCTAAATGCCCCAAGTTATCTCAATAGATTATTTTAAAAAAGGTATAGAATCATCCAGATTACACTGTATAATTGTTTTAACAAAATGAATACAAAAATGAAGCAATTTTCAAGAACTGGAACAGACTTCTTAAAAGTTTATGTGTACTGAGACACAAAATGGAATATAAAAGAAATAGGGGAAATTAATAACAGACACAAAAGCCAGTCTACTGAAGGAATAAACTTTTACAGGCAACAAGAAAAAGGAAAGGCAAAAAAACCCCAAACCACCCTTGCTAAAAAATAATTCTTTAAAGTATTTTTCATGTGCATCAAATCAAATTATACTTAACAGAACAACATTCATATGTGTATATGGAATAGAAATAGCTCTGTAACTAATGGTGGTAGAAGTGCAAAAGCTTCAAAGACTATGAACAATTTCTCAAGCATTTGAATTCTAGCAAAAGCTTATCTGAGCTATTTTGAGTTACTTCTGGATCTGTAACACTGAGCAGGAAACGTCTGAAGAACAGCCTCTCTTGTGAGAATTTCAGACTCTTTTTTTGGTCAGCTGAAAACACTGGGATGGCTTTTCAAACGTCTTCATTGTTGGCCTGAACTCTGAACCTTGGAAGGTCAATGGAAAAAGCTCTCCTATTGACTTCAGTGGGAGGGAGTGAGATCTTGTAGCAAGCATTTTAGAAAAGTTCTACCCACTGTGAGAATGTTTTTAAGGTATTTCGGCACTCTTTATAGCATCAGCCTTTTCTCTTCAGGTTTGAGTAATTTTCCAGACAAAGATACAAGGGGCATAGAACTTTTCATTCGATCTAAAAGCTTCTCCATTCTCCATGTGCTTAAATTAACTTCATAAAGTCGATATACTGAAAGTTCCTCAAATTATGTAACACTAACAGATCCTAAAGGTCATTATATGAATCTTCAATTTTTTTAGCTTGGAAGGTGAAATCAAAGTTTAAAGTTTAAATGCCTGCAGTGCTTTCCCCTTTCTTTCTCTTTGAGGTCAGAAAAATAGCTGGACAAATGTGTTGGTTTATAGTACACATGCAAAAAAGTACACCTACTAGAACCCACAAGTAAATGGGTTATTTAAGAAAAAAAAATCAGTTGTCAAATATCATGATCCAGTATAGTAAGTTCCTGAAGCCATTTCTCTGTGAAAATACATTTTTTCCTTTTAAAAGTTTTCATTCAATAAAACATGTGATGAATTCCATGTAAGGAACTTGGCAAATACATAAATACCGCATGTCATTTTATGGCACAGGTCTTACTTTCTTCAAGTAGGATGTCAGAGGCAGCTTAGGCTGTATGAGCTGCGCTGTCTGCAAGTAACTATGATACAGAAGCAGATTCAGGCAGAATATGCACAGCTGAATCAGTATATATTTCCAATTCAGAAGAGTTGTGGCTGAACACCAAAGGGGCAAATAACATCAAAGCATTTTACAAGCAGAGTGAGGTGAATGATAATGATCTACAACAGTTTTTCACGTTGTAGTCCAGAAGACAGCCCAGTCCCTACAGGCAGCTGGCATCAGCAAGGCCCAGGAAACACTTCAGGTGATGATGCTTCCTGTTGGTTATTTTGGAATGGGTTGAGCCAGTGACAGATTACATCAGTGGTGCCCTGTTGTGGGTTAACCCCAGTAGGCAGCTAAGGCCCACAGAGCTGCTTGCTCACTCACCCCAAGTGGGATGGGGGAGAGAGTTGGAAGGGCAAAAGTGAGAAAACTCATGGGTTGAGATAAAGACAGTTTAACAGGGAAAGCAAAGCTGTGCACTCAAGCAAAGCAAAATAAAGAATTCATTCACTACTTGCCATCGGCAGACAGGTGTTCAGCCATTTCCAGGAAAGCAGGGCTTCATCACGCGTAACCACTACTTGGGAAGACAAACGTTCCCCCTTCCTCCTTGTTTCCCCCAACTTTTATTGCTGAGCAGGATGTCATAAAGTATGGAATATCCCTTTGGTCAGCTGGGGTCAGCTGTCCCGGCTGTGTCCCCTCCCAAATTCCTGTGCACCCCCAGCCTACTCACCAGCAGGGCAGTGTGAGAAATAGAAAAGGCCTTGATGCTGTGCAAGCACTGTTCAGCAATAGCTAAAACATCCCTGTGTTATCAACACTGTTTTGGTGACAAATCCAAATCACAGCACCATACGAGCTATTATGAAGAAACTTAACTTTATCACAGCCAAAACCAGCACAGGTCCTCAGTTCTCAAAGGCAATGCACCCAGAGGAGTATATTCAAAGTTCTCAGCAGGAGAAGGAAAGCATCCACAGTCACTGTGGTGGGTTAGCCTCAGCTTGCAGCAAAGCACACGCATAGCCTCTTGCTCATTCCCCTGCCTCCAGCAGCATGGAGCAAGAAAATAGAAGAACGAGAGAACGAGAAAACTTGTGGGTCAAAATAAAGACAAGGAGATCACTTACCAACTACAGTTGCAGGCAAAACAGACTTTTGAGAATTTAATTTATTGCAAATTAATATAAATATTTGAGGACAATATTTGGGTATTGGGAAACAGAAATAACAACAGCAAAAAAGAAACAAACATTTACATACTTAGGGAAAATGCCTTTCCTCCCCCTTTCCCAGGCTCAACTTCACTCCCATACTCATCTTATCTCCAGGCACCTCTCCTCCCCATTCAGAGTCTCAGCCCCACTTTTTCACTGCAGACACCTCTCCTCCACCCTTTGATATCACCACAGGTTACACTCAGTCCCTTCAGTGAGACAACAAGCAGTGCGTGCAGTCAGGACATAGTGGTTTTCTTCTGCAGTTCCTTCCTTCCCCCTTTTTTCCTGTGCTCCAGTGTGGGTCCTCCACAGGCTGCACTCCCTTCAGGGAAGTACATGCTCTGGTGTGAGCTCATCCACAGGTCTCAGTCCCTTTGGGGATATATATGTGTGCCAGAAGCTTGGCTGATGGGGTCAGCTTTAGCCTGTGGTGGGCACATTGTGGAGCTGTCTGGAACCAGCTGTGTCCAGCGCAGGGCAGCCCCTGACCTCCTCCCACAGAGGCCATCCTTGAAGCCCCCCCCACTCCCAAAACCTTGCAACCTGCACCCAATACAGTTATGTATCATTATGCTATGTGGTTTGTCCATTCCTGTTTGCTGGTTTCCCTTAGCCCAGATAGATGGGAAAGCTAAATGCTCTTCAACACTCCTGACCCCTATCAGGATCTGAATAGTCTGCAATAATGAGTAATCAATTTCATAATTTCCAAATGTAATACCCATGTACATGTGGAAATTTCATCTAGAAGTCATAGTGTTCCTGTAGAGAAAGTTCCAGCCCATCTGACATACATCACTGTATTTTCTCATATCTTTAACCTGTCATAACTGCAATAAAAAACAATTTTCTCTGAAGGTTTTGAGGCTTCCCTGCACCATTAGAATAATGCTGTAAAACCCTGCCTGGTTTTACTATTGGCATTATTATAAACAATGCCTAGTCTTAGAGTATTCAACATTTGAATCAGGGACTTACTTGGGTTGAAAAGAATGTTCTTATAACATGAAGTAATGGCAAAAGTCTTCCAAGGAACTTTGATTTTAATAAGTCTTGAATCACACTTTTCCAAAACTCTGGACTTTTGAGATTCTGCCATCACTAAAAACCTATTTCTATAACATCTCAGATAATGGGTCTTGGTTATTTAAATATATGTCTAAATTGCTACTGGGTTGCTATGCCCTGCGTGCATTTTTGTATGAAATCTTATTTTTTAAAGGAATATACTTCTATTGTAATATAGGCAAATGCCACTCAAAATCTTCAAGGACAGTGATTACTAGTCCCATTCGAAGACACAGTACAATTTCTTGATTCAAAGTGAGTATTAGAAATGTCCCAGTCTGCATTTTCCTTCATTTATGAATTTTCTAGGAAATCAGAGTATGTTTCATAATCTTCCAACTGAACACTATGATCCAGCAATTTTTGTGTTATTGCCAGAACTAGGTTCCTCTGAGAATAATTTTTGTAGTCTGTAGACAGTCCTGTCTGATAAGGTTGTAAATAGAAAAGTTCTACTTTATACAGATAAGGAAGAACTCCCTTTCATTGTTGACTGTGATGTTTAAAATACAGGGAAGGATTATTATTCAAAAATCCTATTTCTGTGCTGATCACATTCTCAAACACATGCAATTTAAGCCACAATTACATTTAATATGCAGACACAGTTACAGTTTAATAGAAGTACACAGCTCAACAAGGCAAAAGAGAATACACCATTTTTTAACAACTGGTGTTTACTATTGAGAGAGTGATACAAATTATTGTTATATGACATTATACAAGTACATAAATGTATCGACTTACAAATTAGGAAAAATGCAGCTGGTAACATGGACAGAAAGCAATATTGACTTCTCATATAGACTTCCTAGTTTCAGAGGGAAGATACAACACAAGAATAGGCTTGTGGTCATTTTAGGACTAGAACTAGCAGGGCACAGTTCTGCTCTTGCCTCAGTGTTCTTTTTAGATCACAGGGCAGTTGCAAAAGGCAACATTTTCAAAACTAACTAGTGAGTTTTGACTGTTCAACTCAAGCTTCCTGATATTATCAGGCTTCATATTACAGTGATGTCAGAAAACCAAGTCCCTGAGAAGTATCTCAGCTACTGAAATACTCCATATCAATCACTTGAGAGTACATACTTCAGATCATTATCGTGTGAATAGTATTACTTCCTTTTTTCCTGTTTGTCAGCATCATCTTCTTAGTCTATAAAGTCCTTGGAGAGGAGTTATTTCTTACTGTATATTTTGCACAGTTCTTGCAAAAAACAGTGGGGCCCTGACCTTGCTTAGGATTTCTGTTTTCTTCAGTATGATTAATTACAATTAGCAGCTAGAACAATAACGGAAACACTTTGATGTTCCATTCAAGACTTAAAGGCAGATAGGCATTTTCATTTGGATTTGTGATGCGGGGTTTGATCAGTTAAAAAGTAATCTACAAAAATCCGTCTGGAGGGTAAAATAAATTGGTTCCACATTTGTCCTGTCACATAAAACTGCTGTAGACATTGTCATATGAAAAACAGTCCAGTTTGTGTTAATTTCTGATTTGGCATAAGGCACCATTGGTTAGTCTTGGTGATGGCAACTGAGAATTTTACACTAGGAGTTCCCTAATTTAAGACATCTGTGAACTCTGAACCATGCAAAGGTACTCAGAAATTAATGCCATTCTATGTAGTTAAAATCCTGGATTCCTTTAAAATAGCCCTTCAAAATCTTTTTTTTATTCAATAATAAATGAATTCATGGTAAGGTGTGTATTTTATCATCTGTAAAAATGTCAATAAAATCTGCATTATTCTGAGGAAATATACATGCTATCAAGAACTTCCTATGAATCACAGCATCTGCTCTCACTCCCTCCAAAAATGCTTTGTAGGAAAACATGTTAAAGAGAACAGGACAAAATACACAAATGTTACAGTCTGTTGACCAATATATACACTGTACCTGATAGACATGGGATCTAATTTTGCCTCGTGGGATTTTGTACCACTGACTTCAATGAGAACAACACTGTATTATCATGAAGATATATCATTGTATAAATTATCTTGATTAACTAATTATCTTAGTAATAACTTTGACAGAAACATTGTGGAGAAGGAAAAATTCAGAGGCATTTTACCATGAGAAACATTCACATAGAGAAATTCCTTCCATGTTACTTTGTGTACTGTGTCAGTAAAGTGCAGTAATTTATAAACAGGAGTTTCTCAATCATCTCCAATGTTGTTCCTTTTAAAATGGTAACTATAGGTAAATAGGAGAAACCAGTGTTTACTTTCCAGCTACATGTATTGCAGATAATGATGCTTTGAAAAATAATCAAATGCCCTTAAGAAGTTTACAAATTTATTTGGCAAAGTATACATGTTAAAGTAAAATAATATTTTTTTCCTATGTAAGACACAAGTTCAAAGTGTTGTTTACAGTAGCCTGTAAAAGAACATGATTCCTAACACATCTCTTCTGTAAGCTACCTCTGATAAAAGATTACCATTGCAGCTCATTGCAGCATCTTATCATCATCCATTACAATATTCGTCTCAACATTTTAAATCTGTGTTTCTCAAGCAACCTTCTACAGAGGGTTTTGCTGTGATATCTCATCAAAACAAAAAAAGAAAGAGCTAAATGCATGTTATGGTTTGTCTGTATGACTCCAGCTCAAATAAAATGTCACTGTAGATTGTACAAATCACTATGAACAAATACAGTCTTCAAGCCTGGTGTAAAACATCCCCAGATAAGACTCTAAGACTATCAAATGCAGCTTTGGGACACGCTTTTGTCCCCTTCATCTTTAAGCCCATAGCTCAATCCAATTATCCACAATTTAGCTTCTGCCAGCAATTTGTGTACACTTGTGTTGCAGAGGAGGATTTATTTGTGTGACTGGAGTGTAAAACTTTAGCTTACAAGCCAAAAACATCTTCAAAAGAAACACATGAAATGAAATAGTAAAATCATGAGACAGGACTCTATGATACAAAAAATGACAAAAAACACAAACAGTTTCAAATCACATATATTAACTTTCACCTCAATGATAACTTCTTTTAAATGAAAGCTGCAAAACAAAATTTGCTTATTTTGTTCATCAGTAAGAAAAAATAATTGTATGTAAAAAATTTTCTTCCAACAAGAACAGGACTGAGGAAAATTTTGGGTAGAGCTATATAAAGTTCTGAATTCCAGAACAGAAACCACTAGGACTTAAAACAAGTCAGCAGTTTTCCAAAAGTTAAATGCTTGTTTCTATACTACTTTTCAACATTATTTCCACATCCATTGGAGTTAGAAACATAGTATTAGATCTTTGGTTCTATCCAACTGAAGCCATCCAGAACGAAGACTTCTAGAATATTAGTCTAGTCCTTAGGATACAAATATTTTCAGTTTTTCATGGCACACATTGTTGCAAGAAGCCATTCTGGCAACTGAGGACTAAGTGACCAAGAAGCTTTCTCTAGCCCTCTTTACATTCTAAATTTCTCACACCAAGTGAGAAGGCCAAGTGAGTTTCTGTTGACTTGATTCCGCTTGAGGATCCCTCAAAATACAGCCACTGGCCTTAAATAGCTGTAGACCACCACTAGAACAAGACTGTTTTGTTTAGCTGTTGGCATCATTCTGGAATGCATTTCAAGTTCTGACTCACATTATTTTGGCTTCGTCACATGTTTTTAGTCACATGATACCTTAGCAGTTTTGAAGTCACATTTATTCTAATAATTTATTCCATGGAAAAATATCCAAAGAAGTATCAGAGGATTTTCTATTAGCAATGATTCCACTTTCCAGTGTAATGGTTCTAGTCTTGGAATCTCATCTTGAAACAGAAATTATGTACTAGATTTTATTAACAGCATTTCATCTTGCATAGCATTTGAATACATAGGCAGCAAAAGGAGGTTTCTACTAAAAAATTCAGATTTCAACCAAAGTACTAAGTTATTTGATAGGACAACACTTGAGGGGCTAACCTAGCTCTGCTAGGATCACCTATGTGAAAGAAATAAAATTGGTGGAGTCCAACAGTAATTTCTTTGCATTCTATTACTACTTCAGGGAAAAATGAAACTCTGCCTAGGAAAAAGGGCCCAACCAGGATTACACTGTGTCACACTAACCCCTGGCTGCTGTCAGAGTACATCAAAGCTGTTAAAAGCACTGTATATTACAGCAGACAGGCCAAGTGGCCTTAACCTGGCACTGGACACCACAAGAAACATGTGACCATAAGATCAAAGGATGGAAAAATAAGGTTTCAACCACAGTTCACAACGATAAAATCTCAGCACATATCACATGCCACCTGAATGTCTTCTGTTCCAGTGATCTGGTCATATGGGGTAAAGGGTGTGTTTCTATTCTAATCAGTTTGAGTGTCTAACTTTAAACAATCCACAGCAAAACCACCCTGTTTTAGAGTAAAAATTAGTAGTCATACTTATTTATGTTAAGTAAAGGTAATTGCATTTAGTGTGATATGTAGTGAAATGATAGGCTATACTCTTCTCTGATATTACATTTATTTCCCCTTCCAGAATTAAAGGATCCATAATTCTAAATCCTAAAAACCTAACAAGCAAACATAATACATGTACAGCCTTCAGGCCCAGGATAAAACATAGTACCTAAACACTCAACCCAAATACTCCTATTGTTCCCCCAACTGAGTGCCTCCCATCTMCTTGTTATACTTTTACCATCTCTGAGTTACCATTATGAAATGATTTCATGACTTATCAAGTCAAGTATGGTTATGCATGTTTGCCAGCTTTCAGATATGCAGTACAAATGGTAATTATAACCATTCTAAATGATACATCTTCCCACTGCTTCAGATTCAGTGAATTAACCTTAAATGCAAGGCAGATTTAAAGATGAACAATTTACTTAGATAAAGGAAAACAGAAAATATAATTAATCATTTGCCTATCCTTCAACCCTAGTTTACAAAACCATGGTGCAACTTTATTGAGCTCAAAATTGAAGGGTGACAAGGTTAATAGGTAGCTTTAGACCTCATGGTTTCATTAGCAAACACATTACAGACTGCAAAGCTGAACTGACAGTAATGCTAGGCCCAAACAAAGTAAATAATTACTGGCTTGGCAAATGAGGAAGCACTTGCAGAGTTTGTTTACATTTGGTTTTTGGAAAATTCATGTTGGCAACAAGTCAAATACAGTTTGACTAGTAACTGCGACAATTGCTCACAGATGCAGCTGGAAGAACAACAAAAGAATGGATTTATGGTTCTTTTCTCCCCTGCATTTTTCCCCTTTGTTGCCTTTTTTCCTGTGCTGTTTCTTCTATCTTTCTCCTTTTTTTTTCCTCTCTTTTTTTTCTTTTCTTTACCATTTTTGATCAGTAACAAACTTGTAGCCACAAAGATAAGTGGGTTTTCATGGCACATGGGCCTTGGAATGTATAAAAATCTCATGTTGCATTTTGTCTTTTGGCCATATATTGGAAAGACACAGCTGTGTTCAAGCTGCACTCATAAAAGCCTTGCTCCCTGACAAAACGTATGAGTGCCCTCAATTCTTGTAGGCCTGTGCTGGATTTTCAAGAGGAATGCATCACTTCCATGCTGGTGCACTGTTAACAAACTTTATCAGATGCCAGGGGTACAGAATTGTGTCTAGCCTCAATTCCTTTTATGCAATTCATTTTTTTGTCTATATAGGAGAACTTGAACATATTGCTTGGAATTCAAATAATAAGGCAACCTATGAAAATGGAAAATAATTCAACATCCTGTAGTTGATCTAGAAAAATTGTGAAACTACAGTTCCCTTTCCAACATTTTATACAGAATGCAACTATTCTGAACACTGAATATATTCAAATTCCTAATATGCAGTAGTATCAGAGGATAAAGAATCAGTAAGAATCAAGCATTAATAAAGAAAGCTCACATAGAATCAGACAATTATATAACTTATAGTCAACTAATTATATACAGAAAAGGACTAATCATGTAAACTCAAGAAAAGTTTGCAAGCAGAAAACAACAGTAATTGTTAGAGCTCACTTTTAGTCAAAGTGAGCTGAAAGAGTTTGATCAGTTCTTGTCAGATCAGATCATTTCATTAAGTGCATCTCACATAGGAAAATTAAGATTCCTAGTCCGATCAACAGAAACCTACTTTATCTCCCCTGCCTTAGTGAACTACCAAACTGAAGTCTCCTTAACCCATGATTCTGAACACTAGTAACACCACCAAAATAATTTGAAATTAAGCACATAAACCACAAACAGAAACTTTAGTGATCACTTGTGTATCTTAGTTATTTTGCAGTTATTTACAATGTATTGTTTATAGTATATTAATGTCACTACATTTTTATTAGTCTGAAAATAATTAAAATACAAACTGTGTTAAATTACATTTCTGCATTTCACAGAGCAACTATAAAATAACATAATAATTTTCAGTGCTCATTGTGTTTGTCTCAGGAAAACAGAATGAGAAAGAACAGTCCTCTCTGAAGAGTAATCAGGCCAGGATGTACTAGACATATATACTCCTTCAAGACCTTGGGTAGATGACAAGATTTTCTCTGCTTGCTGACATTCAGTGATTAAGGACCAGAAGGGCCATGTGTGCTGTCTTTCCAAGCTATAGATGCATTGACATCTGAATATTGCATAAGGGATTGTCCTGTGACCAAGATATGACTTTATTTTTCTTTAACTGTTCCATTATTCTCTGTGCAGGAGAGAGCTTGTAGGAGCAGAGACAAAATATCTGTGGAAAGCTGCAACATATGAGCATTCTCAATTGAAATAAATGAAGCTATTCAGTAAAATTGAGTATTTTTAATTGATATCATCATCACTAAGTTTTCCAATAAAATGCTGGAAGAAAGTGAGATAAAAAAAGTTTAGAGATATTAAAGTTCTCAATGGCTGCAGAAAAAAGTACATTTGTAAATACGAATTTAACCAGGGAAAAATCCATAACAAGAAAAAACAATGAGAAAATGGCATGGTGGAAAGTACTTCCAGACGGTGTATGAACAGAGTGCAATATTGATTAAGGTATATTCTAATCGATATACAGATACTTCAATGCTTTAAATGCAGTGGCTTTGATAGCCTAAAGGGAACATTGTTCCACTGAGTGCAAAGGTTAGATACCTATGCTCTAACAGCTGTGGAGATGTGATACAGTCTAATTATTATGGGGAATCAGATTCTTACACAAAATGCCAGAAGTACTAAATATCAAGGAGGTAGGCAACACTGGCAGAAATGTGTTGTTTATTTGATTTTAACATGAACACTATCTGAGTAAACCTTATAATGACATTTCAGCACTATTGCATTTATCACCTCGATATCAGTAAGTGTCCTCTAAATTTATCCCTGCTAATGTTAGTGAACAGTAGAGAATATTGGTGAACTACATGAAGGTTTGAATTTATTTGCAGAGAAACATCATCATTATACTCARTGTATTTTATACAAAATACTTGTTTTTTCCTTACCTTTTGTCCAAAAACCGTCAATATTATTTGGACGTCATAAAATTTGCCTTACTATGGGCACTTTATTGAGAAATAATCAGTAGGGAATGACCCTAAAGCTCCTCCAGAACTCACAGTGTTCTGCTGATGCCCAATGGAAGATCTGTGCGTAGAATAAGTGACTGTGACTCAGTGAGTGACACCTGCGTCGGCTTTACTTTTTCCCTCCCCAGCATAGGAAACCGGCTTGAAATAGCACCTTCTAAATCTGCACAGTTCTTAAAACCATATCTGCCATGAGGTGACTTATCTTTGATTCTCTGCAACTGCCTTTCCAGGTTTGATGGGAGTCTCAGCAATTTGGCAGAATAGTGATGTCAGTTTTCACAACCAGTGTCAATGCCTGTTCATGAATTTGTAGCTGCCCTACTCTCCACAGACCAAAACCTGTTTGATCTCAGTCTTTACCATCTGCCATCTCATGACTAAACCAGAAGAATCATTTCCCAAACTCAGGTAATCAACATCTACATTAATACAGGTCTGCGTTTGAATGTCCCAAGAGCATTTTAATCTTTTCAGAGATCTGAAGTTGTCCTCTATTGTTTGATATATAAAAAAGGTTTTGTAGTTTATTCTTTTACACTGATTTTATTTTCAGGAAGATGAAAATTGAAATGCCTTGGTAGAAACAAAAGCCGTAGAGCTTTATCTGCACTACATATAACCTGACCAGAGTTTAAAATGGTCATCAACATCACCACTGTATCACTTTGTGCTATGCAACCTTCATTTGTTGAATTCAGTGGTAACTAAAGATGCACAACATCTCTTAGTATCAGGCATATACAAAATAAATCTTCTGAACAAGCTATGCATACAAATACATATATCTGATAGAAATCCAAGATTGCCTCAATAATATGCAATGTGTTCCACCAATCCTTTCCAGTGATAAATCCCAGCTAACAGTAATAAACATCTTTGGATATGCATCACAAAGTGTTTAAAAGTCAACATAATTTTTCATTTTTAGAACAGTTGTTAGCTTTTTTCCAAAATTGAAAAATATTTGCAAAAATGCTTTAAAGTAAATCTAAGCAATTTCTGTGTTCATCAGCAATTGATAGTTGTGACAGTATGAGAAGCAGTTTTTCAGGAGTGGCTTCTGATTTTGTAGACTTACTTTGAGATGTCAGATAAATATATTATATTCGGACATCCAAATTCAAGTTGCAAGCTCAAACAGGAAAAACATAGTCAAGGATGACTAAATGTAATGTCTCTGTCTTTACTAATATAATGCATCAGTCCAGTGTAACAAAATACTAACAAAAACATTGTCATGGCACTGATAGACAGATTCTACATTTACTCTAGGATTACACTAACAATTATCAGCAAGGTCTAGGTTGAACATGCCCTGAATAATCTGGAATGCCTGGCAGTTAGACATTTTTACATGCCAGAGGACTTTCCTAACTAGAGCAAAGAAAATAATTTAKGATGGTAAGAGACTGTTAATTGTTTTAGAACCTCAGAGTGTTTCTAGAGCTATTCTACCTAACACTCTGGAGTTGAATATATGTGAAATATTGAGACTTGGAGTAAAGCCCTCTGAGCTAAGGGAAGGGCAGTGGAAGTGAACGCTTTGCTCAGGGGAAAAAAGAATGGCATTTGATCCCACTGCTCTGTCTTGTGGCCCTCACAAAGAGCATTTCCAAAAGACAATAAGTACCAATAGTACTTACCGTGCATTGGTGAGATCTTAGCAGAGTTTATCTGAGATTAATTCATTGTAAAATGAGTGGAAAAGAAAATAAACTTCAATAGCAATTCATGTATACAAAGTATCCATATATGTAGTACTGCTTGGAGACAGAATAAAAAGTGCTGTTGCCTGTAGATGTCTGGTAGATTAGTTGGTTGCTTTAAAGATTTTTTAATTTCCTCAAGAAAATAGGCCTGAGCTTAATCAAATTTAGCACACTACCTTTTAAGAAGCAGAATGCATGAGTTRGGCTTAACATTTGAGAGTTCTATACAGTTGCACTGAACTACCAAACCCACAAAAGACCTAGGAAGCTAAAGCAAATTACTAGGATTCAGACTGCTGAATTTTAAAGCACTGAAATTTAAGTCTGAATGTTGCACCCTAAGACACCACCAGTGAAAACAGGAAACAACCTGACAAAAATGAAGAAACTACTCAATGTGTCCATCCTTTTTACTTAAAATGTAGTTTAATTTGTCTCTATAATGTGATCACATCTTTGCACATTCATAGTACTAGTCAGGATTTTGAAGTCTAATGTGAATTTTCAGATAATCAGATACATACTTAAATAATATAAAAACTCATGCAATGTGAACTTAAAATATTAATTTCTCTTTCAAATATATCATCAAAATCTAAAACATAAGAACAACAGTTTTATTTTTTCTTACTAGGGAAAAATAAAAAATGGGATAAGGTCAAATAGCTATATTATAGCAAAATACAGATGAAAAATGTCTTGATACAGAAAAAATTAAACCAATTCATTGCCATCAAGATCCACTTTTGCTGTGACTCTTGCAAAGCCATCACTGAGTAAGTCAATAATGTATTTTTAATATCACCTCCACTTTCTCTCTGCTGTTGTCTTTTGCTTTCTACTGTCCTGTTGCTTCTGCATTTTCCTGTGAAGAATTAGACCAAAATACCATTGAGACAGGGACCTCACAGAGTTTCTGAATACAACAAACTGCCTAGCCCAAACTGGGGAAGTGTGAAATAATAAACAAGCCAGCCAACCAGCCCTCACACTTCTTCATCTCCCACTGGCTTGCAGTAATATTTGAATGCATTGTTCCATCTCATAAAATCTGGCCATAATACAGTGCTTTGGGGAATCAGGAAATAATGAAATTGCTGTCACTGTTGGCTCTGTCTACATTATACCAGGGCTGAGCCTGATGTGGCTAAGGGACACAGATACCATGTCTGCTGTGTTTCCTCAAACAAAAGCAGTCAGGCAGGTCAAAGCAGATATTTCCCACTGCACCTCCATGATCTTACATCTTACCCTTCAGCAGACCAAAGGCTTACCTGGCCAATCAACCAGATTTTGACCTTCTCTTGGTTTTGTTGTCAGAACAGAAAACAGCAAGCTAACCAGAAATTCTGTTCTAGGACAGCTTAGCTAATAGCTGAGAGGTAGTAAGGAATAAGGAATAATACTGGCTATGGGTTTAGAGCGCCACATGATGCTGCTCATTGAATTGGTGCAAGCCTACTCTGTTGGCTCAAAAATCTATGAAAGGGTAACTTTGTCACCATATGTTTCATGCCATACTGAGTATCGTTTTTATTTCTACGGTCAATATAAAAGACAGTGAAGGTAAAGCAGAATAAAAATCATGTTGTATGGTATTTCAAGAGAAAAGCTTTGCCGCATTTACCTCAATGTGAATCGCATTCCTAATGACAGTTGATATTCAGGTCAAAGAATATCTTTTAAGCCCGCTGTTACTGATCATGTAAGCACACTAATATAGTATAAAATCAAGCAGATTATCCCAAACCACCTTCAGCAATAGCTTTAAGAGACTGAAAGTCTTCAGTATGAGTCCAGAGACCAGACAAACCACACACAAATGTTCTGTATTCCTCAGACTCTGGGAAAGTTTAAACCACAGTTCTCATGGAGAAAACAAGATGCAAATCAGTGGACAGGCTTTATTAATTCAGCTGTTAACTTGTTTTGTTTGCATACTCCTGGGCAGAACAGTGAATTTCATTGGTGCTGTTAGATTGAAGCTGTGTTAACTCCAGGTACATACACCAAATCAGACACACAGAAAATGAAAATGCTGCTTCCAAATTTAAAAAAAAAACCCAACCATAAATCAACACTGACCAAAGAAAGTCATTGACGAGGATGGTCTTTTTAGTAGGACCTGTTGTGATAGGACAAGGGGGAATGGTTTTAAACTAAAAGAGGGTAGATTCAGACTAGATATAAGGAAGAACTTCTTTACAATGAGGGTGGTGAAACACTGGCACAGGTTGCCCAGAGAGGTGGTAGATGCCCCATCCCTGGAAACATTCAAGGTCAGGTTGGACGGGGCTCTGAGCAACCTGATCTAGTTGAAGATGTCCCCGTTCGCTGCAGGGGGGTTGGGCTAGATGACCTTTAAAGGTCCCTTCCAACCCAAACTAATCTATGATTCTATGATTCTATGAAAGTGGGGTCGAAAAGCGTATCTGTGGCAAAATATATAGCATTTAGTAAGATTATAGCAAATATACATACTGGGAGGGCTGTGGGTGGAATAGTGATAATCCATTAATAGTGTCTTTAGAGATGAGTTATATGGGATGTCTTTCTAAGCTTTGAAAGCTGTAGGCTTTCCCTCATATAACCCAAAGTTGCTCAAGAACTCTGGCATATCTATAGTAGGTGGGAAAAAGATTTCACTCTTTCAATTAAAAAAAAAAAAAAAAGGAAAAGAAAATAATAAAAATACACCCCTTAGATGCGGGAAAAAACCCCACTCAACTACTCTTTCTCCCTCTCTCTCAAGAGTTACCTCATAATTTTTCTTTATTTCTTCCTTAGTAAGCTCCTCCCTCTTTCTTAAAGCAGTAATAAATCACACTGTTTATTGATCTATTTTCCTCACATAGAGGAGTTTCTGAGCATACTTTATTTTTTAAAGAAATGTATCTGCATAACCTTGTACTTCATTAACCATGCTAGAGGTATCACTGGAGTAACTTGTTTCTTGCGAACTCTGTTTGGGTTTCTCAAAACAACAGAGAAACCTTTATTTCAGCTATACCATGTCTCCTTTGTTCTTTGTAGTCCCTCTGGGCTGCTTAGAAACACAGCAGAACCCTACTCTGCCTCTCTAACTTCACCCTCTGGATCCTGAAAGGCCAAAACACAGATATCTAAATCACATCCATTTTGACTTCCTAATGAGCAAATTTATCTAATAGAAATGTCAGCAATTACAGAATCAATGAATGAAGAGCATCTAACGTATAAATAAACAATAGGTTTCAGTTTATATAACCACGTAATTATGCACAGAAGAATCAAAATATAATTACAGCAAAGCTAGCAAATCATGAGCAAAAATAAGTCATCAAAACCTTTAGATTCCACCCCCCAGTTTTTTAAATTTAGGCAAAGCTAATTTATGACCAAAAGCTGTTCCATAGTATTTTAATGCTTCTTATATTAGACACCAGATCTTAGTTTTGCGTTTCAGTGTTTCTGGCCCATGTTTCAGTTTTAACATGACAACAACACATACAATTTTGCATAGTATTGATAGCTTCAAATTGTTTAAACAGATTACAGTATTTTGCATATTTTACATATGACTATGTAAGTCTGATTTTCACAATCTTGTAATTCATATTTTAAATTGTTGGAAGCATGTATTTTAAATGTTTATATGTAGTTCTACATTACACATGGATTCTGCATACCTCTGGATTCCATCTGTGGACATACTGAGACCAGCTATTTATTATGAAAACTTTCACCTAGCAAAACATTAGGAGGCTTAAATTGTACATCAGGAACTATACTGTACTGGCTTGCTATCAGTTTCTTTATATAAAGGCAAGAATTTTAATGTCTTTTTACAGGCATTCACCTAGGTGATCACATTTTGCCAAAATCAGTGGATTTTTCTCAGATACATAAATAGTGTAAGTCAAGAATTGCAAATAATCTTAGTGCAATTTTTAGGCACACTGCTATCAACTATGTTTTCAAGATAAGAAACCAAAATTTCAGCCTTAATTAATCTCTCTTATCCATTGTAATGGGTCCCTTCTATGGACAAATCAATACTTTTCCCAAATAAAGGTACTCAAAGCCATGTCACAACATGATAGACCACCAGTCATGTTGGGACTTAAGACTAGGTGTAGCTAGCAAAATAATACCATGTAATAATACCACACCTGAGTTATGTTTATGGTCAGCTACAGTCCATTCCTAAGGAAGAAAACCAATTGTAGACCTCTTGTTTGTTAATATGCTGAGCTATGAACCTTCAGCCAGACAGGACCGAGTACAGCTTTGCTCTGCAGGTACAAAGTAGCCTTTTATAGAACAGCGCATGCTGGTGTTATTTACTTCTTTCTTAAAATGCAACAGTAACAATCTAGCAGGCTCCTAATCTGTTTAGTGGCCTCCAAATGCAGGGGATTTATTTAACATTTATCATCAGGCTGACCTGCCTCATAATGACACATCATATTGCAGGAAATGAAAGAATCATATTCCCCTGCTTTTTCTGTGAAAATAGAAATTTATGTTCAAAGACTCTACTTTTCTCTACTCGTTAGATGTAAATATATCAGACATACATTAAAATGGCATTCAATATAGACTACTATTTTTAAAACAAAGTTGTCATTCTACTCCTGCTGAATTGCTCATAAATTCAAGTTTGAATAAAGAGATCAGATTACATTAAATGCATTTTGGTATCTATAACTTTCTGCAATGAATTAAAACTGGCTGATCATGTCTCAAGTGCATTTCATTTTCCATTGATTCATGTACTGCAATATAACCTTCAAAATTCCCTTATGCCAACAAACTCACTCAGATATGCTGAGTGCAGGAGCAGATTAAAGTGGCTATAAGATTGAAAACTGTATCAAGACATCAGATAATGCAGTAGAGGTATAATGAAAGTGTAAACAAAACCTGTAAATGTACAAATTACTGTTCATATAATCTACTGCTGAATTCAAAGGAGAGTTTTGGTGTAAGAAGATATATTAAACCAGAACAAATTGATAAGGTCACTATATTAAGATTGTTTCATTCTGTTCCATTTAAGAATTTTCTATTCAGGACTCAGCACTGAAAAATATTTACTCTCCTGTTCTCTGGAAATAAACTTTATTCCAAAGTCAAATTTAAAGCTAAGGCATTTTAAAGGCACGACTAAGAAAGCATTGCATCTCTCTCTGTCACCTGCTTGTTTTTTAAGTTACTTTCAGAAATAACCTTTCATACTTTCCTTATATATGATCTTTTTGTTCCTGTATTGTGAAATCCAATCCATCCTTTAAAGGCTTTTTAAGCTAGCAAAAATGCATTATTACTGATCTAGTAACTTCTATTGTTTCAGTGGTAGCTATGGTTATGCATGAATGCTTTCAACAGAAGTTAAAAGAGATAATGAGTCTTTAATGATACAAAATCAGAGCCTTGTGTGCTTAGTGAAGCCTAACATAAGCTTCAGCTTTCGGTTAGCAAGGAGAGCTTACACAGTATCTTAGTTTTCCACAATGAAAATATCAAAAAATATGTTTTCTTGCAGAACTTTTTATCTCACAAGATACTATCAGCAGAAGTTATCTTTGATGCTAAATGGTTAAATGACATGAATTGGGGGGGGGGGGGGGGGGGGGGGNGGGGGGGAGGGGGGGAAGAAAAAAGAAAAAAAAGACACATCTGCCAGTGATGAAAATAAAACTTAGTTTGGTAATTCAGTATCTCTGTTTATGGATCTTCTGTTGTCATCCTTGTGATTTTCCCATAGACTTCTCCTCCCCAAAGATACGAAAAAATTGCACTCATCTAACACTCCAGCACAGCAACACTGATACCAAAGATGCCTCCTTACATACCTGGTAAAGGATATGTTTAAAGAACAGGATGTTCTTAATCTGAGCATTGATTGTAAACTGTGATAAAATGTGTGTATCTTTGCCTTGTAGCTGTGTGGGTCCATTGATTTTGAACTAGATTGGTTTTGCATGCATTTACAATGCACTGTACATGATTTGCGAGTGGGAGGTTGCGTATCCAGAGCAATGCATTTGCACTAACTGCTGCGTCCAGGCAAACCCATTTCCATGCATTTGACCAGTCTCATGCCACTGTATCTCTGTATTGGTACAGTAATGTGTTGAATCAAATCCACCACAAAAGGCACAGGATCAAAGAAAGAAATACTTGTACCATTCACCCGAGTGTCTGCCCTTTAAATAGCTTACCTCTTGCACCAAGTAGAAGATTAGCAATGATAAATAGATTGACTGCAATTTCAGTCACAGTAACATGCTATGAAAACATCTTGCATTCAGTGGCTAATCCAGACTTCTCCCTTCTCTGCCAGACCACAAACCTTTCATCATAAACTTCTCCATTCATCTTACACTGGCATGAAGAGGCGGCCCATATTGAATACATCTACAGATGTTTTATTAGGAGCACATGTTTTAGATGCTGGAGTTATATGAGAGCATACTGTGATTCAGCTGCAGGTGTTTACTAAATGGGAAATAAGTAAAAATATCATGGAGACACTCTAGGAATGAAGCAGTTCAGTATTAATTTAATTTACTCTGTGTTTATATTAACTGATTTAAATGGAAATCTGCTGTTCTTCTGAGTTTATTCTGATTTCCCATAACACAAATTTCCCTAGATATGCCTACTTCCAGTCCTCTGACCACCACTTCTACACTGTCATTTTTAGTAACGAAATGTCTGTTCCACACTAAAGGGAGAAATATACTGTTCACATATTGTCGGGGTTCCATGGGGGCCGGGGCAGTGCTGGGGGCTCCCCATGGAGGGCCTTAGGGCAGGGCCTAGCAGCCAGGGCCTGACCAGGAGTGGGGCAGCCAGCGGGTACTGGGGCAGCCCCAGCCTCAGCATTGGGCACTTCCCAGGGGACTGGGACAAGGCTGGGCTGGGCTGTAATCCGGCACATGGGCCTGGCTCAGCAGGGCCCATGCCCGGGCAGGGATGGGCTGTTGGGAGCTGGAGACGGGCCCTGCTGCGGCATCGCTGGGTCCTGGGGGTCAATGACGGCCCTGGGGGGCTGACATGGGGTCCTGGGCCAGGCAGGGTGGGGGGAGTCCCATGGAGCTGACATGGGGTCCTGGGCTGTGGGCAGGGTGGGGAAGCCCCAGGGGGAGGCTGAGCAGGGACAGTCAGGGCTGTGGGTGCCCTCAGGGCCATGGCAAATGTTGAGAAAAGGTTTAGATGATTCTGTATTTAAATTTATCTAAGTATGTAATACTCAATTCCTGATATTTTTTTCTTATAAATGGTCCCTACATGTTATACAGAAAGCTAAAATTGGGTGAGGAGGTGTGGGGGTAAAGGGGAGCAGAAAGAGATGTTTTAATTCCATTAACCGGTTATTGAGTCATGGTTGTTTCTGTTTCAAAAACCAAAGTGATAGGAAGGGAATTCCAAGTGAATCGTCACGTAATTAGTACGGAGAAGTATTCATTTCCTCTTATCACTCATAGTAGTAATCGGTTTATCCTTCCTCCATATGACTTTTGTTTGTCTTCTATAGTGTAGCTGTAATTCTGAAGGAAGAGTAGAACATAACCTTTGTAAATTTATTAACAAAAAAAACCATGAATAAATATCACATCTCTTCTGGAATGGATACTTTACACTAAGAAAGACAACTATAAGCTCCTAAATATCTGGAATCTGAGGTAACCGCATAGGTTATAGCAAAGAATCAAATTACCATGTTCAGACTCAGAGCCATGTTCAGATACAGCACAAGAAAGCCCACAGATAAGAAATCAAAGGATAAAAAAACAGCACTTCCTTTCACTTAATAGTTTTAAACTTGAAGATCAGGTTATTTGCAGCTACTAAAGGTTTTTGGCCCTTACTGGTTAGCAAAAAGGAAAACATTTCCATTTGTTTAATATGCTCATAATGGAGGGTTTATATTTTCATTCACTAACAACACAGTTAAACACCCAGTTAATTTCGATCATACTGCAAGTCCAAAGAACATATATTAAGAAAAAAAAAGCAATTTAAAATCAGATTTAGTCTTCTTAGAAGGTGCGTCCTGTAAGCTGTCAAGTCATGTAAGAATGTGGCAAAATATAAATCAGTGCAGTGAGATATGTCAGAAGTTTAACAAAAACACTTTTCCTAGGGTTAAAAAGTGTTTAAACTGCTGCTATTAACAATAGTTTCTGATTATTTTATGGACGCATAATAAGAATCTGTACTTTCTATTCAAAACATCCACATTTAGTTTTTCAAGTACATGTTTATAATATATCTAACAGGTATTATCTTAAAGGGAAAAGGAAAACATCTTTTCTAACAAGAATAGTAAAGACAGGTATGGATTGGGATTTTCAGAAGTGTCTTCACGAACAGGAACAGTAAATCACATACATTTTCAGTGTGTATTCAGATTAGCTTTGCATCACAAATAGTTCAAATGTATATAATGCAACTCTCACTATTACATTTGGATTCTTCAAATTAAACAGCCCCATTTCAAAGTAAGATCAGTTGATGATAGCAGGTTTCTGTCAGTTACCATCTTTGTACTTCGAAGCAAATATGTGAATACTTCATTAGCATCTTACCAAATCTTACCTAACCATGTGTTTATACAAACTCCTGTATGTGGGCACTGAATAGCCATTCTGCCTCTGGACTACCCTCGGGAATGAAGTAAACTGATCAAAATTCAGCAATGAGTTGTGTTGCTAGTCTTTACAACATTTTGTTCCTTATTCTCCTTTTCCACACCATTCATGAGTTTATAGCTGTCTATCCCACCCACATTCAACCATTTCCAGATCAAGAATACTAGTATATATCTTTGCTTCCTTCTCTGCAGTTTTTCTATTATATGATTCCTGACATGGTGGTAGAACTGTACACAGTATTCAAAACGTGGATACACCAATTACACTATGTTGATCTAATGATATTTTGGGTTTGATTTCTATTTCTATTAAGATAATTTACAACACTCTATCTACCTTTTTGACACTGTGCATTGAGCTGAGCTGAGCTGAGAACCAAGCAATTCCAGACCTTCTAGAGGGGCAACAGGTATTTTATATTCCATCACTTTTATCCATAATTAGGTTATATATTTCTTACATGCACTATTTTTCACCCAGTTATTCTGAAATTCTTCTGCAGCTCTTTGAAGACTTCTCAAGAATTGGCCGTCTTGCTTAATTTGGTATCATAGACGAACTTTGTCACTTTTAGCGCATTTTTTCTCAGTGATATGCAAATAAGTTAAACAGAGCAGAGCTTGGGAAACATCTTTTCATTTTGAAAACTGCTAATGAATTCCTAGTCTCTGTTTCCTATCTTTAGTCTGTTATAAGTCCAAAGATTTATAGATTAAATTATAAATGAAATTACAGTGCTAAAAACTGAAGGGGAAATTAATGTGTGAAGGCCAAATGTATGGTAACTGCACTATGAAGTTCCAGATATAAAGTAGGAATGGTAGAAATTTTTGACAAGTTAAGACTTGTCAAACTCTTTTGTCTTTAATTATTTCCTAAGTTTTACAGCTGAGTTGCATAACTTGAAAAAATGCTGACATCCTGCAAATGTCTACTGCAGTTTGTAGCTTGAATCCAAGGAAAACGTGTAGTGCCAGAGGTCACTTAACAAAACTTGGTAATGTCCATATTTGGGGAAAAAGTATTTTAAAATCTTCCTGTCCAGAATAGATAGATAGATAGATAGATAGATAGATAGATAGATAAATGGAATAGATTTTGAGGCTTCACTTACCTTTTGATATCCCTTTTGTACCGAAACTAGAAAAGTACCTCCTTTTTCTTTCTTTTCTTTTTCTTGTCAGTGGAAACTTATTTGTAAAGGCACAAGACAGTGACTTTCATCAGTCATGTAGAGTGCCACGTTTAGTGTTCAGTGTCATCAAATTGCTTTTTCTTTTGTGCACATCCCCCTAGCCTATCTGTTTTTCCCTTTGCCATGCAATCATTTCCTGTATAAATTTACAGGCTGTGAGGGGAAACTTTCACTGAACTTAACAGTATTCTACTCAAAACTTTCACTACAATAAGATATTCTAGGTTAAACTCAGTAAAACGTTGTTTAAGTTGCATGTACAGCTAGTTGGCCATGTACTATTAAATTCATAATGGATACATGTAAATGGCATTTTCTTCATGTATAACTGCCAGATTTCTCCATACAAATGCTTTTTTCTTCACAAGAAAGATGTTTTCTGTATAAGCGTATGATTACTTTGGCATAATTGCATGTATTTATTTGGTTTATATTGCATTTTGAAAATATTCTTTCGTTTAAAAACTGAAACCTTACTTACGTATTGCAATATGATAGATGTGAAAAATTTAAATGATTTGATATCATTCCTTCTTATTCCACAGCTTGTGTTGCCAGATATAAATGTAACCTTAAATAAAAAGTACTCGTATAAATGTATTATAAATGTAATTTTGTTTTGATTTTTAAAATATTTTCTTTTTTATAAAAAATATATCATTAAGACATTAAGTAGTATAAAATTTGACTCTCAGGTCCTGTTTAAATGGGTTTTTTAAACTTCCCCACTGGTGTAACCAGGAGAACTAGAGAATTTTGCTATATTTGTTTCAGTGAAACATTTTGAAGGACTGCTTGTTGATAAAAATGACTTCTGAGAAACATTCTGCCTTTTGTTTTGAAACCATCTTCTCTAAAATGTATGGTTTTCATCAACTTTGAAAAACAATTTAGTCTCAGCAATCTGTGATACTTTACAAATACTCCATTGGAGGTGTTATGGTTTCTTTCAATGTACAATATTAATGGAGTTTATTTTGTGAATAATTATTTACATAACATGATCTAATCCTAAGAAGACACATATGAGAAAGTTTCAACACTAGTATTTTTACAGAAATACATTAGAACACTTCTATACATAAAGTCACTCAGATGTGTAAATATTTTCAGACCAGAACAATAAATTAAAACTATAAAGGCTGTAAATGTCACAAGTGTCTATCATGTCACACTTGACGAGTAACTCTTCTGAAATACTGATATCTAAATTAAGTTAAAAAGTCTCTGTTGAAATTGTTACAGATCTTTGTCAGTACACTCCCCGTATTTAAATTCATTTACTTAATTTTCATGCTCTGTATTGCACAGGTGCAATCATAATTAATGCCAAAAAATGTTCAACAACATAAACTGTTATTTATCTACAACAATTTGGGTTTTTTAACCTTGATATCAATATCTATTACTCATTAATTAAAAAATAAAACTCAAAAGCATGAAGAAAAGGAGAGGGAAGTGTGGTGAGAAAATGTATATGGAAGAAATTTTATTCTGTTTATTCTCTATCATATTTGACAGCCTCAGGGAGCACTGCATGATACTAAAAAAGCAACTGGCCACTTACAATACAACGTCTTTAAAATGTTGGAAGAATATTCTGAAGATTTTGTACAGCTATGGAAGAAAAACAAACTTCTTATAGTTTAAAAAATTCAAATTTACATAGTATTCTTTCACAGCTAATACAGGAATCAGGATTATTAAACGTTGTTTACTTCCCTTTTAAAGGTAGACAAACTGTTGTAAGAACCATTATAATCAGAATACTTATTTACCGGAAAAATAAAACCTCTATTTTTTTGCCACTCATTTAAAATTAAGAAGTAAGAGGATATGAGAATCATTGAAATTATATGAGCTAGATAAAGTTGATGAGAAATAAAGTAGTGGATAATCCTTCACAGGGAGAAATCCATACCATGTAAAAGAATCTTTTCCTTTCTTGCAACTGTTTTTGCACATGGAATACCTGTACACTCTTTAAGATGAGAATGTTTCAGTACTACTGTGAAAAAAATAAATTTTCATGAAAATAACCATGAAGTATGTTTCATTTAAAAATAAACATTTCTTAAATATATGATGAAAATTAATACTGACCTTCTATCTATCAATACTAGACTTTGTTGGATTTTTTACATTTACACTTTTTTAAATTCCAAAATATTTCATTCAGACACTCAGACCCAAGCAGTATAACTAATTACATTTGTATATTTTACATAATATTGAAGCAAACAGTAGCAACAAGAGCAATATGTTAATATGAAAAAAAGTGTTTATTTTTCAGTTCAGAGTACATTTTAGCTGGCTACTAAAGCTCTGAACATAAAGAGCTATAATACAATATCCTTAACGAATAGCAATTTATTTATATAGCTCATATATGCCTACTACTATAACAGTTTGTTTTACAGTATGCAACAAACATTCTCAAATTGCAGTTGGGTTCTGTCATGAGCTCTCCAGTCACATGGAAGTCTGTAGAGTATATTGAAAACTTTCCTCTGAAATAAGTCACCTGAATTTGGACTAAGAACATTTATTACACACCATTGTTTTTCAAACTGCTTCTTGGAATGGCACATGGGCTGAAGATTATAAACACAAGCAAGTAGGAGAAGGGGGAGCTGAAAAGTATCCCGCAGAACAAAATAATGGAGATTTCTTTTATGGTGTTTAGAAAAGATAGCTAGAACAATGAAATTATAATTCTTGAAGTTTTAGCAATGCAATAGGCATAAAAATAAAATTTAAGTATGGAAATTATTTAGCTAATGACTTTTCTCAGCAGACAAAGTTCACATTACATAAAAAAGGGAAATTGAAGAATTTGCAAACAAGTTGATATATTCTATGTAGTGTACAGTTATATGAATATGTATTGTAAACAGCTCATCTTGACTTTCAGTTAAAATCAATAGACATTTGAAAAGGCAGCTTGCTGATTGTGGGTAGAATCTTCTATGCTTAAATTAGGTGCTTACTGAAATTACAGGCAGTGAGCGCAGTTAGGACAGTTGATCCACCTAAAATAATTACCTCTGCACCAAATGGATAGAGATAGGGAGTTCTGAAGATCTGCCAACTTGCCTAAGATAGGCATCTCTCCCTGTCTTTCTCTCTCCTCCCATCAAACATGTAGGGTGCTTAGGTATCTCAACATGCCAGTCCACCTAATAAATTAATGATGTCCCCCTTAGCAAGAAAGTCTAGTAGTTAGGGGAAGAAGACCACTATGCTATGCTAAATTTACCTTGAAAATGAACTGCTAGATTCTACTTCCTGACCACAGAAAACCAGATATCTTAAGAAATACTCTTTAACCAGTATACCAGAGTGAAATCACTGCACAATCAGAAATTCTTGGAACCAGACCATTCAACAGACAGGCTCATCTTAACACTCTCTGGTCCTTTTCCATCATGAATTTAGGTTTTAATCAATAATCAATGTAGAATAGTTGTACATTTAAAACATGGAACCATGTCCTTACTAAAGATGAAGATTAAGTCATCTTCCTCTGACTTGTGTGTGGTCCCATGACTCAAGCATGTTCCTGGATAAACAGAGGCTCTACTCTCATATGGGCAATGAAAGAAACTTTCACACAGGCAAGAAAGACATTTCTCCAAAGCTGCTTCCTATGGAAAGCTTTTGGAAATACAGGTTCACTACACTCAGAGGGGAGAGTAGAGAACCATGTGCTTACTAGGTGAGTGATCAAACACTATGTTTCCTTGGGGAAGGTGAGAACTACCTGCACACCAAGTTGGTCATAAACTTGAGAACATTAAACCTCATAAGTTTTAAACAGAGTTAGGATGTTAATTTTCCTAAACATGGATCTCTCCAAAGCTTTTATCCTTCCCAACTGACACTTTTGTGTATACATGTATCCAGGGCATTTTCAGGCTATGAAGAAGATACCGAATGAATTTAAGTTCTTTAGGTTCCTAGAAGTATAAGCACTCCAGGCTATGCAGAGATGAGTGGGGTTTTAAACATGAGTCCCAGCTTTGGCTGGATTTAATCATACTGAATCGTGCAATGTATAAATATGTTTTCTGGTATATAAAAAGCTAAAAGAAAAATTATTTGACTTATGAAAGCTTTAGTTTCCATATTCATAGAATCATAGAATCATAGAATAGTTTGGGTTGGAAGGGACCTTTAAAGGTCATCTAGTCCAACCCCACTGCCACGGGCAGGGACATCTTCAACTAGATCAGGTTGCTCAGAGCCTCGTCCAACCTGACCTTGAATGTTTCCAGGGATGGGGCATCTACCACCTTTCTGGGCAACCTGTGCCAGTGTTTCACCACTCTCAGCGTAAAAAATTTCTTCCTTATATATAGTCTAAATTGACCCTCTTTTAGTTTAAAACCTTTACTCCTTGTCCTGTCGCAACAGGACCTGCTAAAAAGTTTGCTGCCGTCTTTTTTATAAGCCCCCTTTAAGTACTGATAGGCTGCAATAAGGTCTCCCCGGAGCCTTCTCTTCTCCAGGCTGAACAACCCCAACTCTCTCAGCCTTTTTTCACAGGAGAGGTGTTCCATCCCCCTGATCATTTTTGTGACCCTCCTCTGGACCCGCTCCAACACGTCTATGCCTTTCTTATGCTGAGGGCTCCAGAGCTGGATGCAGTACTCCAGGTGGGGGTCTCACCAGAGCAGAGTAGAGGGGCAGAATCACCTCCCTCGACCTGCTGGCCATGCTTCTTTTGATGCAGCCCAGCATACGGCTGGCCTTCTGGGCTGCGAGTGCACGTTGCTGGCTCATGTCCGTGAAAATCCATCAGTACCCCCAAGTCCTTCTTGGCAGGGCTGCTCTCAATCCCTTCATCCCCCAGCCCGTATTGATACTGGGGGTTGCCCCGACCCAGGTGCAGGACCCTACACTTGGTCTTGTTGAACCTCATGAGGTTCACACGGGCCCACTTCTCGAGCTTGTCCAGGTCCCTCTGGACGGCATCCTGTCTCTCAGGCGTGTTGACCGCACCGCTCAGCTTGGTGTCATCTGCAAACTTGCTGAGGGTGCCCTCGATCCCACCGTCTATGTCATTGATGAAGATATTAAACAGTACTGGTCCCAGTACGGATCCCTGCAGGACACCACTCGTCACCGATCTCCATCTGGACATTGAGCCGTTGACCACTACCCTCTGGATGCGACCATCTAACCAATTCCTCACCCACCAGACAGTCTACCCATCAAATCCATACCTCTCCAGTTTAGAGAGAAGGATGTTGTGGGGGACCGTGTCAAAGGCCTTACAGAGGTCCAGATAGATGACATCTATGTCCCATGTCCACTGATGTAGTTACTCCATCCTAGAAGGCCACCAGGTTGGTCAGGCAGGACTTGCCCTTGGTGAAGCCATGCTGGCTGTCTCAAATCACCTCCCTGTCCTCCATGTGCCTTAGCATAGCTTCCAGAAGGATCTGTTCCATGATCTTCCCAGGCACAGAGGTGAGAATGGCTGGCCTGTAGTTCCCCAGGTCTTCCTTTTTCCCCTTTTTAGAAATGGGGGTTATGCTTCCCCTTTTCCAGTCAGTGGGAACTTCACCGGACTGCCACAACTTCTCAAATATGATGGATAGTGGCTTAGCAACTTCATCTGCCAGTTCCTTCAGGACCCACGGATGGATCCTTCAGGACCCGCGGATAGATATTCATTATTATCACAAGAGATTGAAGCATTAGACAATTGAAATTATTGTCAAGAATAAAAAAAATAATTCACACTACTGAGGTAAAGGTGCTGAAGGAATCTACATATCATCTTGTTCTGTTCATTGGTCAAACACCCATCCTTGCGGTGTTTGCCAGTTCTTAGGGCAAGATTTTCAGTGGACTTGACTGTGCTGTCAGCCCTAATCTGGAGAAATCACTTTTGAGGGTATGAGCCCTACACAGTAGAGACCTAAATCAGCCAGTGTGGAAAAGAGTAAAAAGTGGAGTCCTGTGCAACCCACATTAAAAAAATGAAATAAATTAGTGTCATCCACAAGAAAAATGAAATATTACCATGGTAAAATAGTAGTAAATTTACCAATTCAAATCTCAAATGGCAAATCGTTATTTCAGTGTGTGATTCCATCCTTTCTCCTCTTGTCTTCTAATGGACAAGGCTTTGCCCATTAACATTCAATCTGAATTTACACAGATTATGAATAGACTAAGCCTAGAAGCCAATACTTGCATAAATTAATTCTATTTCTTTGCTTTCAACATCACTAATGGAAAATATTTATCAATTTAGGTAATTCTGTGCTGTGATTTACTTGAAGAGGAAAACTGGCAGGAAGTTACGCTGACTTTGAGTGATGACTTCAGATACTATTTTGCAGAGTAGAGAAGTTTGGGCTTCCTTCCCTGAATATCCAAGATTCAGAAGTTGGCTGCAGAACAGGCTAAGTATTTTTTTCGTAAAAATTATTTTTTGCTCAGAAAATTTCCCAGTTCTTTTTACATTTTCTGCCAAAAGTGTGATTCATAGCATGTCTGTTTTTGAATAAAGAAAAATCTTACGAATGTAAGGATATTAGCCCAGGAGCTTAAAATCCTTTGCTCATCTATACAAAGGTCCAATATCTTTAGCTCCATTCTATCCATCCTTTCCTGTCTTGTGGAAAGGAATCTCAGCTTTGTAACAATGGAGTAATAGATTAGTCCTGTAGGTGGTTTTTTGCTTTGTTTTCAGTTCCCTCGTTGTGTCTTAGTTCAAGCCAGCTCTAGTGCTATGATACAGTTGATACAGAGCCAGTATGACCAACACAGAGCTCCTAATTTAGTCACTTAACCTGAGAGAGGAGGTGGAAAAATAAAAAGCGTATTCCTCCCAAATTAAATGTCTATCAGAGAGAAATCGGTAATTCTAAAACCTCAAGAGACTTATCCACTCTGTCTAAATTAGTTGGATATATCATACCCAATAAACTTTTTATTCTTATCTTAATGCTGCTCCAGATATCTCCATTCCAACTATATCTAAATTTAAATGGAAAAATGACACACGTAATGACTTTTGACTCAGTATATTGAGAAAAAACCTTTTGCAATGTTAGATATAAATTAATTTATGCTCATGGAAGATGGCAGAAGTGATTCAAACAGGGTGGAAGCCTCAGCTGACTTCCTTGGCATCAAAAAAACCAAACTGAGGCAAATTCTAAAACTGAGGCAAATTATACTATTTGTAGAGAGACTTAGACTAAGGACACATGATGTATGGGAGCTGAAATTAAATGCCAAGGGTCAATAAAAAAGTGCAACTTTAAAATAAACTCCTAGCTCTGGAATCAGACTACTCTTATCCTAGACATGTGCAGAAAACCTGTGGGTCTAACTATGTCTGTGTGTGGTTTGAAAGCTCCGGGCTTTTTCTTTTTCTGTTGTTAAAAATATTACTTGAAAGAAAGACAATCCCTACTTCTGAAAAATGATCCTGTACTATTATGAAAGAGAGGACCCTAAAAGTGTTGGACTTTTGGGCTTTTTTATAATACTGACCTAAATATTGCCCGTGTTACATTAAGACATGTTACAGTGCCTAGCTTTTGTTCAGCAAGAATTATTCTGGAGACTTCGCTTGATATCAGCTATAAAAGCATATTCTTTGTAGAATTTGAACTGCTAATACTTGCATGATGGAACAAAACTTGAAATACCTTTTTGAAATAGGCCATTTTTACAAACCTGGCATTTAGGCATTTCCAAATGATACCATAAATTTATAGTTGTAAAGGAGTTGCTAAAGAATTGGAACAAACAATAGCAATAACAGTACTATTAACTATTTATGAGGTTTAAAACATTCATCGTGAAATACTGTGACAATGTAGAAGCCTTCGTAGACCTTCAGATTTGTTTTACAAAACTGAAAACACACTTTTAGAGTATATATGTAGTGTGTATGAAAAGGGCTTAAATTAAGCTGTGCAACCTCTCATGAGCGACAGACCCAGGATATGCACTGGGACAGTTAGTGCACCTTACCTGATCTTTGGTTAGTTTCATAAGCTGCTATAAGTTAGTCATACACCTGGACCTTTTAACAAGTGATGATGTAACAAATGACATGTACAGTTAGTCAACAGGACATGCATTTGTCACTTGTATCAATGCAAACAGTAATAGTGTGTGCAAAGTGTGAATCCAGGTGTATGTGTAATTTCCTAGTTCTCTGGACTTCTGTAAGTTCAGATCAGATCAGGAAAGAGGAGCAAACCTGTGTCCAAACAGTAGCACTATTTGTCTGGCAGAGGAGATTGGTTAGAGCCAGGCTAGCTCCATCTCCAGGTCCCACAGATTTTCTACAGGCTTAGACTGATTGGTTCTCTCTACTTAACAACTGTTGAAGTCCGGAGTTCTAAGTAGCAAATCTTCTCTTTGTCAGTTCTGATTCTATGAACAGTGAAGAACTAATTGACAAAAATTCTGCAATAATGACTACCCACAAAGTTCTGTTTGTGTAACAGAATACGTATATACATGTTTATACATTTACACACACTTTGGTTTGTGCCAGCAGGTACACTCACTAATTTAGAATTTTAAGAATTTTAAGTCCGTTTGAACAATTGAGCCCTGGAGCTGTACGTGATGTCTAAAGTTAACATGAAGTCTAAGTTTCCTTTATGGGTGACTGCAAAGTATTCTAAAATAGCCATGCCATCAAAAGTAATATTAGGAGTCTTTGTACTTGACCTCCCTTTTGACAAAAAGGGCAGCATTGTACAGCAGCACTTTACACCAATAACTGCAGATCTCTAAAATTGATTATAGAGACCTAATATCACAGACTTTGCAAATAATATATAGGACATATARACACTGCTTTGGATTACCAATAGCCCCCAAATTAAGACTTTTGTCCATTTCTTTGCATCACTGCTCTATCTTGTAGTGACTGCTTGTGAAAGATTCACAAGTTTCTACATTACCTTAAACTCTGGAAACATCACATTTGCTCTTGTCTGAAAAATAATCTGTAATGTTTCTGCTTGGAGAAGATTTTCCACAGCTAAAGAGTTGAACATGAGCTGCAAAAGACTAGATTTGAAGGAAAACTCAAAATACCTAAAATTGAAGAAAGGTTCCGAATCAGAATTCAGAAGCATAAAAGGAATTTTTTWAAAAAATTATAAATTAAAAAGTTAATTAAATATTCTTAATATTAAACATTCTTCTTCAATCATATCTATTTATTTATTCCAGTACATGTATCTAAATCTTATATTTCATTATGTTATTAAATATAAACGATACACCTTAAGTCAGAAACTTCTTTAAAAAAGGCATCATTTGACATATCAAATTTTTTCAAGATAGTACAAAACTTCATTTTGGAGACTGGAATTTTTTTCCCTATCCCTTCTTTCACCTTGCTTTTTCCTTTGGCATAATGTCAAATATAGTCTCCATGCTCACAACTGATAGTTCTGTCTCTCCACTCTTAACCTCCTTGTGTTCTATCCAAATTAATTTTTTTTCTCGTTTCCCTGTTGTTTCCTTGTTGTTACATTCTTTGCAGTCTTCTTAGCATGGCTAAATCAGAGCTTTTCTCTCTTCCCTTCAATTTTTGCATACATATTTTTGTATTTAGCATAGATCCTTCTGTGAGCATCACAACAATCTTGCCTGTCAGTCAGGCACATCCATAACCAGGGTTGGTTCTGATCTCAGTCTTTCCTCATCTATGCGTAATACTGGAGATTCTTCCTCCAAAATTCAGCTTTCCTTTCCACCTATACAATCAGTCTGTGTATCACCTGAGGTGTCAGTGAATGCAACTGTATTTGTCTTTGGCCTTGATGCACATCATCTTGCATCACTCTTTACTAGTCAGCGTTACCTCTCAAGAATTTCACTAAAAACACTTGGGGTGGCAATACATTTCAAGAAGAAAAATCTAACATGAGCTATTTCTGGTACTAACTAAGAGACCCACACACATTGCCTGCAGGATTGCTTTACTTACTATCACTAAAAAGCAATGCCTAAACCTTTCCTGTTCTCCATTTACCTTTATTATGCTGATAGAATCAAAAAATATCAAGGAAGTAATTTAAAAATAGGTAGAAATCTGTAATAATGCACTATAATGTATTACCCAAACTGATGACTTTTTCTAATATAGGAGCTATAAGAACAACATACATTAAATAATGCATTCTTGTTGAATCTGAAGAGATTATGAAGTTTAAGACAAATACGTAAAATGAGAGCAAGCAAAAATCAGCAGATTTTAATTTTCAGATAAAAACTTAACTCTTATTTAAAAAAAAAAAAATGTATATGATGTACATTCTTGTCAAACATAATATAGAGAGAATTTGGGATGGCTTACCCATTCCTTGGGTGCTCTGAATCTCTCCCTAGAGAAGCCTGTTTCCATTTTGACCACATAAGAGTTCCCAAATTCAAAACAGACAATTAGAGTTTATAAATATCTGGTTATCTTCATTCTCCCCACTTAGTTTCCCCCCTGAACAGATTGTTTCTGTATATTATTTTCAAATCATTTTTTTTTTCAAGGGATGTCTTCATGGAAAGACTAAGTCATGAGGGATAGCCTACAACTATGTATGAATAAGTAATGCCCACAGCAACAGCACAAAAAAACTATGCATGTAAGTAGTGGTCTCTCTATTATCTTTGTTAATCAGTGCTGAATCTAAAATGTGTCTGGATTTTATTTTTATTACACTGAAAATATATCTTATAACTTAAAGTTTGCAAATCTATATGAAGGAAAATAGCCTTAAGAAAATATCTTTTCTCTCTGTCCTGAAATTTAATACTTATATATGCATTTTTTCACTTCTGATAATTCCTTGGAATTATTCAGCACCTTCTAAGAGAATAAGCACCATTGCAGAAAAGATCTGTAACTACGCTTTTTGGATTTGACTTCTTGGAATTTCCTAGGTGAAAACTTAGGGATAAATAGCAGTGTTTCCAAGAGTGTTACATGATAAAATGTCTCTATATCAACTCTTGAGTCTGTTGTCAGGTATATTGGAGTTTCCATGAAGGCATCTTAGTCACACTTTCAACTAAATTCAGTTACTTCTAATGATGAGGTAGGATAGGTTAAAGCTTTCTTCCAAAAGCAAAAGTAACCAAGCAAATGTAACTAAGAATCATAGATAACTGTAGGAAAAGATAACTGAGACACATTATTTAGAGTTTTGTGTTACAAAAAAGTGAAGCACTGGGAAGTGGGTAGAGCTACATGTTTTTAACATTTGATACTCACTTGCTTTTTCTCTCTCCCTCTGTGTTGTGTGCATACACATTTTAAAAACATATAGATACAGATGCATCATATATTGGATTGTTGCATTACAAAAAATTATTTAAAAGAATTATGTGATTTCTTTATAATGTTCTGTGGCCATAATTATGATTTTTAATAGTATCTGAGAACTCTTCCATGAGTTTTCTCATCTTCATCGAGATAGTTACTAGGGGAAAAAAAGAAGATAAATAATTTTGGAGTTATTTATTTGAAGATATATACAAATAGAGAGATAGGTTTTAGTAACAACAAATGCTGAAATCTCTGATACTTGCAATTACCACTCCAGCTGTGTAATTCTGTTCCAACTTAACTGAAATCAGGAATGCGTCATGTCCATTGATCTGTGCTTGAAGTTCTGCAAAGACACTAACATTTTATGCAAACCTATAAGCTCTTAGGTTTGAAGTTTTGTACCTATATATTGACTTTCTGTATCTAGGTGAAATGGGTATCTCTTGATCTCAATGAAATAGCTACTTCTGAAATTGCAGATGTATAATGTATAGGGAGAGAACTTTATCACTCATTTCTCTCTGAAATATCCCACCTTAGCCTAGGTGAGGCAACATTCTAATTCAAATGGCATCATTGTTCAGGCAAAACTGTTTTCCTGTAAAACAAGGGAGATTCCTTATGATGGAAAAACCCCAGATGTTGCACCAGTGGTAAAAAAACGCTTTGCACTTTCAATGCCATACGTCCTCATGTCTCCACACAAGACAGGCAATACACCCCACGGTTTCAACACGCAAAACCAGCACTCTGGTGCACTCTGGTACCTTCTTACATTATTTCAGGCATTTTGAACTGTGTGAAAAATCAGTCACATTTTGCAGTATTTCTTCCGCAAATCATTTACATGAAAATCAGATATAGAACCAGAAATAGAGTGTATTAGTGATGTGCTTTTTTCTGTTCATGGGGTTAATATTTTTGTCTATTTTTTGTTTGGAAAACAAAATAGATCATATCTGCACTGCATATATTCAGTCAAATCTTGTCATGCACTCTCTAGTTCACACTGTTCCCAACCCCAGCATTTCAAGTTTGTAATTGTTTCTGCTATAGGAGGATTTATAACAGATTGAAAGAAGTTTTTATTCAAGACACAGCATTTTTATTGCTTTTATCTAGAGGTTTACAGTAAGAGCTCAGTGTGCCTTTGAAGAGATTGAAACGTGAAGTGAAAATGTTTGATTTTTTATGTTACATATTTATGTGACCTGCTTATCCAGAACTCTTAGTGTAATTATTAGCACAACTGAAAGGCTTTCCTTCCAGGTTCATGTTTCTCCATGTGTAGCAGCTGTAAACCGCAAGTGAAGTTTCTAATGTTAGACAAGGTGTAGCCATTAGTTCCGCTAAAAAGCTCTAACCACCAGTGCTCATTGATTTCTAGTTTCATATATCTTTAATGAGGAGATTAAATACTTGTTTAGGAAGCAGAGCCTGGCTTAAGTGGTGTTTGCTCATATAGCATGTACAGTCAAAGACCTCCCTAATATTTCCCATTGGTAATAGAAGTGAAAAAACCTTTTTTGCCCCAAATAGAAACCATTTAGCTGGTTCTGCAGCAGCATGGGATGTTTTATTATGGAAAAAATCATTAGAGATGAAATGCTGCAGAAAAAAAGCCCTTTCTAATTGATAATAGACTTTTTTTTTTCTGTTCTCTTAATTCTTTATGAACACCAGGGACTACTCTAAATTCCCCTTTTCAACTAAATAAAATAAATTTAAAAAAAAAAAAAAAGAAAAAAAAGAAATATCAGCTAAGTTTCATCTTCTGGACACGCATTAAAAGGAAGAAAGATTCTGTCCCAGGTGAATGAAGTTTAATGCAGTTCAAGAAAGGTGAGGAAGCATCAACTAGTTCTCACTGAGAACTTAGCGTGAGGAGAAAAATAGGGAAAAGTGGGACAGATGCTGCAGTAGCAAATACTTCTGGAGTGAGTGTCAAATGACAAGACTTGGGAAAAGTACAGAATCTCACTCTGTATGGAAAAAGCAATGAAAACATTCAGAATCTGCTAAGGATGCATGGAGAAAAGAAGTAGTGCTGGCCTCATGACTGATTTTCCTCACTAAATTCATGTAAAGTTCCTTTGCTCAGGGTATCAAAAAGCTTCAGTAGGATTGCAATCAGATGCAGATATAGATATAGATATAGATACATATTTTCTGATAGTGGGACTGGAAATCTGATGTTAGAGAACAAGCAGGTTTTTGGGGTATGTGCTTCCCTCCCTGGTTCAATTGGCTTCCCATAACTGCAATTATGAAGCAACAGAATTAAGTGTATAATGGAAAAAAGGTATTGATTAAGACAGGTAGTCTAGAGAGCTTTGCAGAAGCCCTGGGCTTTCAAAAGTATCTTACTACCCATGCAGATTTCAGGAAATCACCTGCTAATGGATCTCAGTCTACTGCTTCTTCCATAATGGGATGAAATTATTGTATTTCTCATTCACATGGAATTATATAAAAAAGTGTCCATTGGTCCCCATTTTATGTGCCTATTTTGGGGCTGAATTGGACCATATACAACTTCTGAGAATTAGAGCAAAAATCACCCCTCATTGTATTTAAAACACATGAAGTCAGAAAATATTGACTGTGATGTAATTGAAAGTGCTATTTCCTGGGGTTTATTCTGTTTTCAATACATAGAGTTCCCACTCAGGCTGCTGAAAGTGAGTGATGTGAATAGGGAGGGAGCATTTACAATGCACACTCAGCCATCTGAAACTCAGATTGTTAGGGATATCTCAGAATGCATTTTCCACTAACAAACAACAATATTTAATAACTTTTTTTTCTAGGGCTGATAATGAATCAAAAGGATTTTGTTTTAAAGTACAAAGTTTAAAAAGACTCTATTCCAGAGAGCAATTCCTTGAAGTGGATTTTGAGGCTTTTTAGTTTGTGTAAAAGGATTCAAAAGGAAGAAAAATATCAAGCACAAAGAAAAGCCAAGTGAAAGTATTTCCCTTTTCCTGTATAACACGCTTATGCTGTTAGAGAAGAGAAAAGCAAGACAATTCCTTGTGCCCAGTGCTCATGGTTTCTCACCTAAAATGCCCGTATAACGTTGTAATGTGCAAAATCTGTAATTCAGAAAAAGAGAAAAAGTGTAAATCATTATTTAAGTGAAGCATGTCTGCTTAAGGAAGGAATAAGCTTTTCACATTTAAACATGCAACCTTTCTCAGAATTCAAAAATCTATTTATTCTGACTTTTTGTCACTAAATTTTATATTATGAAGAATTCCATAGAAGAAAATCCCAGAAAGATATTTGAAACAAGAAGATACCATAATCCCAATATTCCTTTTGTCAATATCATTTGCCCCATATCACAGCAATTTTCAAGTAGGATCAAGAGGTAGAAAATTGATAGGGGAGGGGATGAAACTTGGAAATCAGCATGCCACTAAATTGATACCATGTAAACACCATATAGTATTGGAAAACCACTGCTGGGGGTAAATGAAATGAATTCACTGGGGCATCTAATCCTATTTCTGGAACACTTAAAGTGTTTAAATGCACTGGAAAGCAAACAAACTTCAAAGTGATCATTATACCCCTGACACTAGTACTTGTGTGGCTGAAATCTTTATGAGATTAACCCCCTACAGGGAAAGGAGTTGAACACGGTCAAAACCACTTTGAAACTGTCAGGAGGATACCAGTCTGAAAGCTCAATGTTAGTCAGAAATGCAGCTAAGTGCTGAATATTAAAGGCAGTTCAATATCTCAAGTGGAACTCACTAATACGCCTACAACAAGAGTCATGGACGCAAAGTGAGTCACCTCTGTGTCCACATTTTGTTCCTTATTAATTTTGTAAATGTTGATCTAGCAGCAACAATTTCTCACTAAGAGAGAAAGCTGGGTGACTTAATCACAGTTCAGATTAAACACATACATGAGTTATCTCCAGTGCAGTTCAACACTCTTTCTGTGATGAAAAAGCTCAAAAACATACAGCCACCCCGGTTGAAAAGAAATCACTAAAACATTTAAAAACCTTTCCACAACATTAGAATTGCAATTCTAACAACTTTTCCACTAAAGACATAATTAAATTTAAATATTGAGTGTATGGATGGTATGTTTGTAGCATATATATATATGTATGTATGAACATGCTCTAAAAAAATCTACCAAGGTTGTGAATAAAAGATTTGTTTGCACCTTGCAAAACAGCAACAAACTAGTTTATTTTATACCACAAATCATGCCTAACGCATTTTTTTCCAGCCTTTTAATGAACTGTGCTGTCAGAGATGTCCCTTCCCTGTTGAAGGGAGTGCTCTTTTTGCTTTTCAGTCTGAAATCTTATCAATATTTGCCACTCCAGCAAAAAGTTTTACACAAATGAACTGGTGTAATGGAACGTTAGCCTATAATAAGAGTTTGTCACACAACAGTCACACTGGAGGAGATCTACCATTGATTTTTCAATAAATACAGCAAACGGCGAAAAACACAGCACACATTCCTCAGCAGTAAATATCTTGGTGACCATTTTTCTTTTCTGCTGTTTTCTGTTCTTTTGTCTTCTGGCAATACTTAATAAAATGTAGTTTCTTTAAATATAACTTCTGCAATGTGACAACCAGTTGGGAGCCGTATGGGAAGAGGGTAATTACCAAGCTACTCTTATTGCAGGGATGTTTGTTACTTTCGTTCATCAGCAAGACAAAAAATAACGGATTGTCAGTGATGTGAATTGAATGTAAAAACAGAAAAGCAGTATTAACTATTTTAAAAAGGTAATGTAATTGTGAATAAGGACTGGAAAATTCTAACTCTGATATAACAGATTTATGCTTTTGAAGAGAAAACTGCATATATGTCTTTTTAAACATTTGGGTCTATCTTCAATGATATACTGTAGAAATAGTTATATATGTGAGGTTTTTATTTCCTGTTGTACTGACTGCTGGGAGTTTGGGGTGCTTATCCAAAGCACATTGAATCAATGAAAGATTCATGGATATGGACTAAGATGCTTAGTCACCTCAATGAGCTGCAGATGTTGCTGCAGGCAGTCCCCACTGCCTGGCTCCGTAGGGTGTCTGACTGCCCGTGGCCTCTTAGTGTCTCCTGCAGCCTTGAAGAGTTCAGGAGCTCCAGAGAGCTTCTTCCCTCCCTGAAAGTCATATTGTCAATGGAAATTCTAAGTTTCATAGGATGTCTCTGGCCCTGATTATTTTCAAGGTATAAATATTTGTGTAGATAAAGTGCATGGTGTGGCCATAGTAAAACTATTTTGAAGTGAGAACTCCATCCCTGCAGCTTCTATTTTATATATCTCTATATACACGCATAACCACCTGTGTACACACTACTGCTTGTACACACTACTCTATAGATCCTTAGCAATCATAGAGTTGAAGCTTATTTGAAGGCCTTCTAAAGTGGACAGAAAAGCAATTCTTTTAAACCATATAATTCTGTAATTAGTGTGTATTATTAAAGGTCCCAGTGTATGCTGTGGTATAATGCTGCTTGCTGTACAAAAATCTTGTTAGGTCATTTCCCTTAACAAGCAACACTTCTTTAAACTACACTTTAAATGTGCATAAAGTTTCAGTACAAGCATTCATTACACAGGACTTGTTTTTGTATATGAAGAGGAAATATGTTCTTTTAACAGGTTTGCTCCTCTGTAGCCTACTTGTTTAAGAGGTGTCCCATGGCATTCATTTAGCTACAATGCTTCGTCATAAAAACACATGAAAACAGAGCCTCTTATTTACAACAAGGCCCTGGAGAGAGAAAACAAAACACAAGGGAACTACCATTAAGAACACTTCTTATCACCATGGCACAAATAAATGTTAAGTGTTGGCATCTCTTGGCAGACTTTGAAAATTAGGAGATGATTGATCAGAAGCATTGTGTGCTGTCTGCAATTTCATTTCCTCAATATTCTCTGTATCCTCCAATTCAGTTGTGCATCATTTGTTTATAATGATTAATTAAGATGACTAATGGGAGTAAGTGACAGCTACAAAAACCTAATTAATGAAGTGGAGAGGATATAGTTCTTTCAAAATTTATGTAGTTACTTTTTCTTGGAAAAACACTGAAATGCACAGGATCTTACCTTCTTCTAATACAGTGGCCTCACTGAGTATTTCATCTCTTGAATCAATTTGGTCTACATAGTTAACACTATGGCAGTCTACACCAAGCACTGGTTGGTTTACTTTAACTACAAGCACTCTTCCACTGCTTTAAAGTTGGATTATTCTGCGGTATATCTTGTAGTATAACATGTTTAGTTAAAGTCTAAATTGATATAACTGGTTTTGAAGCAATCCTTGCTGAAGTGGCTATTCCCCAAGGCTAACCTCAGCCTAGAAAGGACAATCTCTCCAGGATCCCTCTAGCGTAAATCAGGAGAGATCCTTTCCCTCAGAAGAAAGAGTGCAGGAGCTTAAATTTTAAATCATCTTCTGGAATAACCTGTCTGTCACCATTGACTGGAGGCTGAGGCTAGGGAGACTAGCAGCAGTATGCTGACTTGTGTCAGTATGCTCATTTTAGTGCTTGTGAATATTGCTTCCTTCCTCCTGCCTCCAAAAAGGTAATTAAAAGAATATGAAACCCTATCTTTATGTAAACTGGCAAACCTACATACACTTATAGGCTTCATGAGATGAGAACTTGCTGCTGACAGAAAGCTTCACAGTTCAAAATTTAGACTGCGCTACTACAATTGTATGAATGAGGCTGGTATGATAAAAGATACTCTGAAAGGTCTCATATTTAAACTGAAAAAAGTTTCCCTAAATAACTTCAGCACTTCACTGGACTTCTCCCAAAATTCAATTTATTATCTTTTTATCATAATCTTTTTCAATCAACAAATCATTACTGAGGCAGCACTGCATAACAAATAGTACTAAGAAAGACTACTCTAAATTTTGGTATTGAGAGTTCCATAAACTCATTTCTGAGATCCATAACAGCATATACATTTCCATTTCAAAATCTGGAAAGTGAAAGCATGACAGCAGACTGCAAAAAAATAATGCAGTGGTGAAAAGAAAAATAAAAATTTCTTGTACATCTTCATCCTCCCTCTCCTAAAATAAAAAGATATCTAGGAAAAAAAAGGATTAAGGAAACAAACAGGACAAATCCTGAACATCTTTTGTAAGCAACAAAAAATGACGTAAAAGAATTCCTTGCCTAGGGGCATCCATCACTATTAGAATGGAAAGCACGGGCAAGCCACCTGCCTGTTAAAGCAAACAAAAATGCCAGCTTGTTCCAACTCATTGTTCTATACCTGAATGTAGAAGGAAAGAAAGATTGGCTTTAAATATCATGGTAAGAAGTGAAAAATCAGGTCTTTTCAAAATTTGCACCTCAGTAGGTGTCATGCTTCTTCTAGCTTCTAGCTTATCTGGATAGAGGAGACTTGGAAGCAGACTTCAGTGCTGGATGACCACTGTTCTGAAGCATAACATCTCGTTGGGAGCTCACTGTCTAATCTCAAAAGCTTTTAATTGGAAGAATTGCGTTGTGAGACACATTTGTAACACTGGTTACAAATGGTGGGTGACAAATGAAAGCAGATGTTCTCTATTTCTTCTCTGGCTGTCCAGCATGGTGTTCAAGTGGCCTGCTCATGCACACTACCAGATAACCTGGTAGCTGGCTTCCACTACTGTCACGCTTCACATGTTACACTAGTCATCTTCTCTGCTATGCTGTCAAGCTACCTGCAGGTTTAATGTATGTCTTCTAATGCTGCAGAGTTATTCTGAGAAGGTATGGCTCAAGCCTAGGAGCCCATGGTAGGATGACAAGGCATTTATCAGAAAAACAGTACCTCTGGTCTGGTGTTCTGCTTCTGCAGCAGTCACAATCTTCTATTAATTCTGTAAAATAACTTTTATAGAATAACCTGTCCATGGGCACCTCTTTCTCAAAATCTGCCATTATGTAGAGTTTGTTCTGTGAACTCATTCTGAAACCCTTCCACTTCTACATTATCTACTGTGTATATAAATTATGAATCCCACTAAATTATTGAATTTGACAGTTACTTGTGAAAATGAGTTTCATCGATCTTAGCATTTCACTGTGTTTAGAAAAAAAAAAAAAAAAAAAAAAACAAAAATTATGAAACATATAAGTTTAGGAAACAAAACCTCACAGAAGTAATATTTTTAAGTTTTTTTTCAAGTCCTCTCATTACTGGTATTAAGTAATGTCTGGTATATCTTCTCCATTCTGTTCATTTCCGTACATCTTTGTTTTTACAGAATTTTGTTGTAATTTAACAACAAGTTCTGAAATGTTTCCTACTTTTTTAACCTTTAGGAGGGATGGTGTCCAGACACAGGTATTCAGCATTAAGCTGTGGCACTGATTAATTTAATGGAGCATTTCCGTTACTATTTTTTATCTCTTTTTAAAAATAGCTCTTCACACATTGCTTGCTTTTTAAAATTCCACTGCATATAGAATGTTTTCAGTCAGCTATTCACAATGATTGCACAGAGCACTCACTGCTATTTCAGAAACTCACTAAGTGCAGCGCTTGTTACATTTATCAGTATGCTTTACCTTTACATTACAGCACTGAACTTCACCTACCATCATCTTATCTTTTGAAGCTCTTTTCTAGTGTACTCCACACTTTTTCTTTGTTTTGACCCACCTAAACACTGTGTTAAATGAAAAATTTCCTGCTTCACTGACCAGTCCTTTCCCCTTTTCATCAGTCCTGAGACATGATTTTAATATTTTAACATGTTTCAACTGTTCATTACTACTCTTACTACCATTTTTTGTATAACAACTCTGTTTCTCCACCTCCTCACTCTTCTGATTAGTTCGTCCTATGGGATTTTAGCATAAGAAATTAAAAACTCCAAATAAATTTCTTTTTAACCCCTTCTCTTTTGAGAAACAGTTTTTGTTCATGTAACGCTGCTTGTTTGTCCATACTCTAACAGGTCCTCTTTGTTTTCTAAAATCTGGTGTTTACTTATTATTTTCCTCATACTGAAAAAGGTGTTGATCTGTATTGCCCTGGATGCTTCTTTCTTCATTTACAGGAGGAAGAAAGCACAGCATCTGCTACTATCTAGTCCTCTGGCATAGTGGCCAGTTTAAATCAAAGACTGTATATTTATGTTAGCACTTCAACCACTCAGTCTTAAATTACTTTAGAATTCTTTCATCTACAGTATCCAGTTCTCATTACTTTTTTCTTTAATTTATCAGCTTGTTCTAGTACATTCACTTTTGAAAATTTGAATCTCTGACAGGCCTTAAACTTTTTAAAATAGAAAGGATATTCTTAATATACTCTATCCAAAAAGGTAATTTAGAATTTTCAATACTTTGATCCTCCTTAAGCAGCTCTGTTCTTCACTTGGCAGATCACCAACTCATAGTTTTAGGTTTGTTGGTTTTTATGCAGGTATTCTTTAGTAAATACAGAATCCACAGTGAATATAAAAATGCCTTTCTAGTTTATATCTATATTCAAACCTTTATTTTGATACAATTATGTTACTGTTATTCTTAGGAAGTTTCTGCTTCTAGGGAAAGCATTATTTACTTTCAAGCATTTTATGTCAAGAAAGTGAAACAAACAATTAACCTAAATATCAGCCTGGGCTTCCAAAAGAAAATTAGCTTGTGTGTTGCAATCCATAAAGTTCAGTATTCTTTTAATTTTCCAACTGCAATGAATTATATCTCCACCTAACAAAACAAAGGCTTGTCCTGGCAGGCTGATCYATTTTAGATATAAGTGTCCTTGGACAAAAAACGACCTGTAGGTTTGTGTAGACACAGCATGGTTTTCTTTTGCCCAAAGGAATTGCAGAAGCTCAGTTTGCGCTTGTGTTTTGGGGCAAAAGGGAGAAAAGCCAGCATGAAAACAGTGTGAGTTATGTTCAAAACCGTTGCTCACAGCAGGGRAAAAACAATTGCTTCTTTTCCGGTTTCTGGTGACTAGCCATATGTGCAGATCATAGCACCGTGGTGCAAATCCAAAATTGCACATTCAACATGGCTTCCTTATGTTATTGCTGGTTTCCAAAAGCAATACCAGATACCGGAGTCCTCTAAGCTATAGCTTGACACTGAAATGCTGCCTATAATACCTGACATATTAAAACTTCCATCCAGTTGATATTCTCTGGACATAGGTCTAGTGCTGGTTTGTAGCATCAGAAAGCTTCAGGAGTTCAGAAGTATCACTAAGCAGTGCTTAGTTTTTAAAGAGACATCATACGGGAGAATGCTGTACAGTGCTTTTACCTCCACATTTCGTTATTGTGGCCTTAGATATGAAGTGGCAATTTTGCATGCTTTGCTTTTCATCTCCATTGTTTACTACCTAGAGTAAACTAGACAACTCACTCATCATTTCCAGGACAGGTGACAAGGGAGAACAAAGACTGAAACAGGTTTATTAATATTTGTTTGTAGAGAGATGTTATTGGGATTAACTTCTACCTTCCAATTTAAATAGGATTAAAAGGATTAGCTTGAATAATAGAAGCATACAGCACATTATAAATACTTATGCTTCATTTAATTAATAGGTTTGGATATGAACATAAGATACATCAAATTATTCCAGAATAGTCTATAATTACATTATTTTTAAATAATAGAAAAGAAACTCATGAGTCATTAATAAGGAGATGACTTTGGAAAAAGGCAAACTCATTCAGCAAATGTAATGTTTTACAAGACACATTTTCTATTTATATGTATAGTTAATAACATCTATTATGCAGTCTTCAACTTAGAAGCCTGTGTTTGCTGAGAAAAGTACTTTAAAACAGAGATTTAATTACATGGTGTGAGAGTTCTTTTGGCAACATCAAGAGGGAGAAAGTCATTTGTGTTTTAATGAAATGTTTTGAAGAAGAAAAACAACTTTAGTTAAGTACTCCACAAGTTTCAAACAGTAGGAAGAGAATGCATATTACAGTTTGTTCTTCCTGACATATGTCAGCATGAAAATGACTAAAAAATATTCTATATTTTCTTTGTTATGTAAGATGACTGCACAATTTTCATCTTCTTTATTCTTTGCTTCTCTTTTTTTTGTGTAACAGAAACAGTAACGGCATCCTGAAAGTGAGCTGGAGAGAGGAAAAAGATAATTTTAAACAATGTCTACAATGCTCTTACACAGATTTTGTTAAATGAAGCAAGTGTAAGAGGAGTATATGTAACCTGAGGCAAGGATGTAAGGTGCACATACCCATCCGCCTTTTTAGTTTTTGTTAAAAAAATGACATATCCCCCCATAAAGTGTGTTGAGGGCAATAGCTTCTATGTCCCCATCTCACCATTAATTGTATAGTTGTTTTACAGATATGAGACTGATGTAGTCAGTATGTTGTTATCTTGGCTAAGGTCATCCAAATCTGGGATCCCCAGGTAGTAATACTGTGGTTTGACATTCGAAAATAGCGTAATATGAAAGCCTACAGTTAATTTCCTATGGTTAGTCTCCACACAGGATTCTATTCTCTCTTCTGTTGCTCACAGAAGAAATAATAGAAGCACTTTACAGATCATATTGCAGAGTGCTTCTCATTTCTAGCAGTATGCTCTGCCAGAATATCACTCTGAGATGTTAAACACCTATATGAATGCACTTACGGAAGTAAAACTTGTGACAAGTGTATTTGGTTTAGCAAAGCAGGACTTTTCTCTATCAGCTCACCACACCATCTTTCTTTTACTCTATATTAGCTTTAATTATCATAAGAGATGCTGGAATACGAGGTTTACTGTGAGTTAAGTGGGAGCAACAGCAATATAACTTTTTTTTACACTGTCCAAACAATCTGCTTCAATTCTGCTCTGGCAACACCAGGCGAACAAGGGAAGGGTTAGCCCATTTTCCATAGCCCTCTTCCCTTTTGAAATTGCAAAGTTGCCACTTAGTATTAGCTCTGGAGGAAGCATCCATGGAACGGTGAGCTGTGCAGTAGTAAATGAACCAACATCATCAGAAGATTTCATGAAACAGCCAGAACAGATGGAAATAATTTTCAGTCACTACTGATCTATACTGGCTTTGAACCACTGAGCTAAAAATAGAAGGGCCCTATTTTCTGTAACTGTTTAGCCTCCTTTACCCTCCTGTTTCCTTTTTTCCCATTTTTGCCTGTATTTTTATTATGAAGAGTATCTCAGTTTAAAATTTAAATTTGATGACTACGGCTGTCAATAAAAGTAGTTGTAAGAGGCTGGGTTACCTTTTTTGTCTTCTTCCACCATTACCTCCTTCTCCACTTCCCACACAGGTTACCTTTTCTCTGCTTGCCAGATGTTTTTTCCCCTTTCTCTCTGATATCGTCCTTGACTGATTTTCTTTCTCTCCTGCCCAATCCATTTCCTGAGTTGCTTTAAGGTCTTTTTGCTACTCTTTTCTCAACCCCCACTCCTTGCAGGGATCTTTGCTTACAGGTTGTGTGAGTGGGTCTCGTTTCAGAAAGTATCTCGGAATGTGTTTGAGCGCCTTGCTAAATAAGGATGTCTTGGCTGCCCCGCCACATTACTCATTTCATTATTCAGCAGCTGACCTTTTATTGAGTGTTTTAACATATAAAACAAGTCTTAGCATAAGTAGGGAGGTAAACCAATTAAACTATGTACCCCGATTTCATCCTTCTCCTTATTTCTGATTCATTTTGTACTCATTGTTTTGGGCTGGATCCTGAGAGGAATATATTGMAAAGTGATTTATGTAACCACATCAGTTTTAATTTTTTTTTATTGAGAGATTTTAAATTTTTTTAAACTAAGAATCTCCATTTTAAATTCATAGGAGTAGATCACTGAATGTAGTCGAACAAACCTGTRTGCAATAGCTATTGAATGCCAGATGTGTATGCAATTGTGTGCTATTAATTTCACTAAGAGTTCATTAGCTGTTCAATTTTCATTTCAATATGGCACTCAATAAAATGCTGTGGAAAAATGCGAGACTGTGTGTGCATGCACAGATGCGCACATGTGCACACACACACACACGTATGCATACATACACGCAGAGTATCCATTCTGCATTTCCAGTATCTCATTGATTGTAAAATCTCCCTGGCATGCATTTTTGCATTAAGAACTAAATACCTTTTGAAATATCTTGGATTTAAGTAGAAGAAATGTAGTTTAAAATTATAAGTAGATGGTTGTGGCATTCCCATCTACTTCAAATATAGGCTGAAAAGTGGAGAGTGGATGGGGGAGAAATTCTCTGCTGGAAAAAAGACCTACTATGCTGTTGCCAAGTTTTAACCCGGAGGGAATTTCTAGCCCTAAGTTATAAATTCCAGAAAATAGGGGCCTATAATAGAAACACTGACAGAACCTTAACTATAGCATTGCTAAAGGCAACGCTGCAATAAAATGGAATGACCTGTGAGATAAAATGTTTAATCTTTTGGTGAGATGTGGCCTAATAACTCAGAAGTAGAGATGGGGGATGATTCAGGCTCTCCTTTGCAGCTTCTTATATGCCCTTTACGAAATTCACTGTCACTCTCAGCTGCTTTTCCCTTTCAGGCTGAATCTCGTTTCACTCCATAGCCAAATGGACTAGAAGAGTCATAAAGAACCAATTTATGGCCCCTAACTTTTCAGCAAAAACTATTTTTTAAAATGTAAATTAATGGCAACAGGAGTGGAAGGATCAGGAAAAACACCTTTGCACATGACAAGAATAATAGAAAGAGAGAAATGGGTGGTACAGATATGGTTTTGAGTCTCTCTTCTATTTCTCACTAGTGCCTTTCTAAGAGAGTAAATCAACATTTGAACCTTCTTTTATTTCACTGAAAACAGTTTTGTGAAACTCTTTCTTCTCAAAATCAAAGTAAAGCTTGTTCTTGTGTTTATTTTTATATCATGGGAGGGGTAAATAAAACGCCTGCATATTTAAAGATGGACTCACACAGATTTTTGAATTACATGATTGATATTAATTTTATATGACATATTTGCCTGTGCTATCAAGTGGAACTGGGCATAATGACCTAGGAGGTCTCTTTAAATGCTACATCCCATCAAATAAAGAAAGAGGCAATCACTAGGCCCATAGTGATCTCTCTCTGGTCAAAAATCTCAGATTAGTTAGAATTCCACTTATTCAGAGAGTGCCCTAAGCCAGGACAAGGGAATGTCACTGTCACTACAGAGGCAGAGACAGGTTTCTTTCTGCAGATTTTTTATTTTAAATTTTTTTGCTGTCCTAGAAGCAGGAAAAAAAGACCTACTCTGTCTTGTTTGCTTCTTGTTCACTGAATGCTTCTACCTGAAGATCCTGGTTTAAAAGCAAGGTTATATGAAAGTAAATTCTTTGAAAGTCTGTGGGTAATTTTTCAACCTGGTACATAAGGAATTAGACATGTCCCATTAAAAACAGCTGGAATTATGTATGTAATTCCTTGCATACCACGCAGAAAATTTACCCTGAGCCTCTAGCCACTTCTGTTTCCTAAACTTTCCTAAGGCTAAAATCACTATGAAGAACATCTGGGCTCTGTTCTTTGGGGATTTCTATTTTATTCTATCAATATTTTCCCTCGTTTTAACACATGAAAATTGTAATTAGATATTCCCATATTAGGCATATGGGAACATCCATTGCAGATGATGCTCCCAGGAAAATCTGGTTTGTGAATCTCCTGTGCTTGCCACTATTATACTTGTCATTTCTGATTCAGTAGCATTTTGCACCTGTCAGTCATAGCTAAATGAGGCGCTAGGTACTGAGGATGCATTTGCTTGCTGTCCCAATGCTTACCCTTTGTCGGGATTGCACTGGACTCTGCAGGGGTGACTTACAAACATGCTCCCAAATATTTAAGGCAACAAAAAAATCACCCAGTGGTATCTGTAAATGTGCAATAGAGTGAGGCTAAAGAGGTTAAAAAATAAAGAGTATTTTCAGGATTTCATATTAACCACAAAGAATAAATAAAAAAAAATTTAAAAAGAGAATTAAAAAATGGAGGACTTATCAGTATTCAGTGAGAGTTCCTAAATATATATATACATAAAAGTATATTTTGTTAAATATATTTTACATATATACATATATATGCCTACATGCAAATATATATGCATATATATAAAATATAAAAACTCTACTTTGATAACTTTTTCTTTATCTGAACCCCTTTACTATAACTGGTCTGTAATTTACTCCTATGAAAGACTGCTTTAATCCTATTATACTATTTTTTTCTCCTACTTTGCTCGAAAACTCTACTGGACAATATGTAAGTGGAAGGAGCCCAGTTTTTACCTTAAGCTCATGCAGAAAAATGGAACTGGCTCTTATTATACACAAGTAAAAGTAAAACATTAGCTGTCTGGAAAGGGACTTTTTTCTAGAGAGAACAGACAGCATTGTAGTCAAATGTATGCTAAGGTTTGCTATTTCCTCAAATTTGCATAAGATAGTTTCCAGTGTTGAAATGATGATTTAAAAGAAGTGGATGGACCTAGTTTGGTCAGTATTCTGTGTTTCCTTGCTTTGTGTACTTAAAAAAAATGTAATTCCAAAAGCCAGTTCTAATCAGTGTCAATGTGTTTATTTCTCAGTTATACAGAGCAGTGTGCTATTCAGCTCTGAAGAACTGATTGAAAGTGATTTCTGATTTTACCTGATGCAAAGGCAGAAATACATAATTTATTTGCTTTCACATTACGGCTTTCAGATCAGTTATTGCTTTCCATGTTTTGCTTCTCCTCTTGCTTTCAAATAAAAAAATTCCATCTTTTGAAATTACTATTTAAAAAGTATTCAAAAATTATATTAAAAATTATGTCATAGTTGACCTTGCAATAAAATTTAATCATTTAAAATGTAGAGAGTTTGCATCGATAGACATCTAATCTAAAAATTTCATTGTTGTTTGGAATAAGATTGGTTGTCTTCAGTCAATCAACTTTAAGTTATCATACCTGAATCTCAAAGTTTGCCTCCAATACTGATATGCTCTCCAAGTTCTCTCAAAGTGTTGTACAGGTAGGTATAACATTGTGCTGGTTTTGGCTGGCATAGAGTTTATTTTCTTCATGGAAGCTAGTATGACGCTATATTTTGGATTTGTGCTGAAAAGTGTTGATAACACAGCGATGTTTTCGTTACTGCTGAGCAGTGCTTACACAGAGCCAGGGTCTTTTCTGCTTCTCACACCACCCCACCAGCGAGAAGGCTGGGGGTGCACAAGGAGTTGGGAGGGGACACAGCTGGGACAGCTGACCCCAACTGACCAAAGGGATATTCCATACCATATGATGTCATGCTCAGCATGTAAAGCTGGGGGAAGAAGGAGGAAGGGGGGAACGTTTGGAGTGACAGCATTTGTCTTCCCAAGTAACCGTTACGCGTGATGGAGCCCTGCTTTCCTGGAGATGGCTGAACACCTGCCTGCCCATGGAAAGGAGTGAATGAATTCCTTGTTTTGCTTTGCTTGCGTGCACATCTTTTGCTTTACCTATTAAACTGCCTTTATCTCAACCTACGAGTTTTCTCACTTTTACCCTTCTGATTCTCTCCCCATCCCACCGGGGGGGGAATGAGTCAATGGCTATGTGGTGCTTAGTTGCTGGCTGGGGTTAAAACATGACAAACATGCATATATATTGGTGCTATGTGGAAAGAGATTATTAGTATTGACTTCTATGTCCAATGATACTTTTTTGGACATGCATGAAAATATGTGACTCTGCAGTTAATACAGAAAAATATTGAACTATGGAAATAGATCATAACCATGACAGTCACAGCAGAAAAGCTTGTAAATACATTTTGTAAAATTCCTGTGTTCAGCAAAGAGCTTGTGCAAGTGTATCTCAATAAATTCTCTACTTCAGAAAACAGTTTTTATTAAGGTTATGTGGAATCTTCTGAAATGAACTGTGTATGTGTGTTTGTGTGCACATATTTGTGTGTGTTACACAGACAGGTTTTCGTATGAGCTTTGGCATACTGCATGTGGCAGGCTGCTGAAACACGGATAAAGGCAGTAGGAAAAAGGCAATGCACATCTTGCTGGGTAATCAAGGGAAGGGATTGCTGCAGACTTCCCTTGTGCCAAATCTCAAGGTTCGTCCAGAAGCTCCCAAGATCATTTGTCAGCCCCTAGATTTTCATGTTCAATTATCTGTCTTGTTTGCTAAACGAACCTACTTCTTATTTTATTTAAAACACATGATGTAGACGTATTTGACTTCCTAGGAGGGAATGCAATATTTAGTAATTTCAGTATGCACAATTGTGAGAAGGTGAAGCATATTTTGTGAACATAATTTGGGGGTAATTTTAAATGGCATACCTTTTTCTCCAACTCCTTTCCACAGCCTGAAGCTGGAAACATAAAGTGCAGCTCATATGCGCTTTACAATTTACTCCTGAGAAACACTGACCACAAAAGTCAGTAAACATTCATCATGAGCTTTAGGCTACTTTCCTTGGATTTGGCCTCAGGCTAAGCCGAGGGCTAAAAACATTTCATGAGGGGGTTAGAGTTTTAAGAAAAATAAATATATTGCTAGTACAGCATAGTTACTCAGCCTGGTCTCATGCTGGAAAAATTGCTTCTCCCAACAAATACACAGAATTGTATGTTATCCATCTGTCACATTATAACTGATACTGTGGTTGTAAATCACCAATATGCTAATCAACATAGCTGTTGTGACCTACTTACCACATATTTCTGCCAGAGCTTCCCATAACATGTCACATTGAATCCATTCTGAGAAGTACAAACCAAATCTACTTCAACCCATTTAGCATAAAGATTCTGGGGAAGAAAAAAAAAAAAAAAGAGTAGCACAGCAAAGCAAAAAAGCTAGGTCAAGTTCTCTTGTTAATCCTGGGCTTCTGTGACATAAAGCCATGTTTGCCACCAGGTACTGCCATAAGCAATGACATGATTTCTCATGAAAAGGTCTACAAATAGAGAGGAGAAAGCCCCCATCCAATACCATTTCCTATACCACAGAGAAAACTTGAAAGATTCCTCACTAAATTGTTGATTGTCTTAGTGTGGTTACTGATCTCTTTAAGCTAAATAATGCTTATAGTAAAAGGACTGTTTTTTAAAAATTGATTGCATTTTTAACCTTTCATCTTCCTTGCAATTTTTGTTTGGTGTTCAACCCTGTATCACGAAGGTCTTTCTACCTGAGTGAAATAAAAACACACGGGAAGGAATGATGTGAAAATATATCCTTTAAACTTTTCTAGAGATTTTAATAATATATACATAACGTATTTTAATTGTTCTGGGGGGAGTTTAGGTTTGCTTGTTTGTTTTTAAGTCTAATATATTTTGGTTTCATAATATATCATTACTACAGGAAAATAAAATGGCATGGAATATATTCATTGAGATTCATTTTACTGTTAATATTCGGTTTAGACAGTAACATCAGTACAGCGATCTTACAGCATGAGGAAAAGGAGCTAAAATAGATTATAACACCAAGTGTTACATCAGGTCATCTAATTGATTTTATGGGGGACCCTCACATTGTACCATTTTTTAATTACTGTCTAGGATATTACAGATGGCTAGGACAGAATAATATTCTCCTAGATGAGATGCAATGTAAGAACTTGAAAGTTTYTATCTGCAGTGAAGATTTCCTAGCACATTTTTACAGGAAATGCCTTTAAACCTGCTGCCCTAGACAAATTCTATCCTAGAGAGCTACAGCCTCCCTTCCTAAGTTCTCTGTGAGTTTCCACTGCACACATGTGTAAGAAGAGCAGATTAGAATGTACTTAGACAAAATTTTATAGAATTGGAAATGCTGTTATTGGGTGAAGATTGCAAAAGAGGACCTGAAAATATTAATTACAGTAACAGCTTAAAGCTTACTATCTTTTGAAAAAGAGAACGGATGCACGGTTCCTCTCCAAGTCATTTCTTATTCTGGCCCTGGTGGTAGTCCTCAGTGTTGTGGGGTCAAACACTCTTTTCCACTGCAGACATGTGACTTCTATCGAAAAGAGAGATTCACTCAGGCAGCCAAAAGCAGAACTTGTCTCTCTGYGCTTTAAACTACACTGCAATAATCACAGATGCTCTGCTCTTGGCAGAATGAGAAAAGCTTGATACAGATTCACAAAATAGCTCCATTAGGTAAAGACGCCATCAGTCTTTATTACCACTGTTATCTTAAAGCAAATTTCACCTAACACAATATGGAATTAAACTTACGAAAAGACTGAGGAGGAAGCTATGAATTAATATAAAGTACTAATATAAAGTACTGAGGCCCAGTGAGCTTAATCCTAATCAACACCAAAGCAAAGAATAGGAATCAAAGATGTAGAGCACCATAGTAATTTGTTCCTGTGTTGACCAGAGCAGCAAAAATAACGGTCTATCATGTCAGCATCTGCTAGTGAGTTTAAATGCCTGTAGGCATAGTTTATAGTTGACATTTGTTCAAAGTAGCTTTTTTTAAGAGAACAGTTTAATACTTCAACTTTGTCATTCTAACTTCATTTAATTTCACAGGTTATGTCCAACTTCATCATACTTTTTTGTCTTCTTTTTAAAGACAAAATTGTATGGTATTTTTTTTTCAAAAGATCTAGATAATTTTACAGGTAAAGAAAATTGCTATTTTTTAGAAAGATCAATTCTTTCACTCCAGTGGTCATTATCACAAGATAAATTCCTGTAAGGCCTAATAGAATTTTCTAGGATTTTCTGAACTATGGGACACTTGCCTGTCTTGCCCTATTTTCTGAAAAGCACAGTAGCATGCCTTGTACCTGGTCTGATGGGGAAGGGAAGATCCTCTGAAAGTGGAGGCAACACAAAATCATTTGTGAAACACTGCCTTAGGGTTGTATCACTTTCAGTCGCCGTTACAGAATCCGTAATAACAAAATGAAGTCATTGTAAGAACGTAACCCCTCCTTCAGGACTTTGAACCCTAACTGACATTTATCTTTTTTTTTTAAATTCATTGATTTAAAACAGGAAAAAACAATAAACAATTTTTTTCCTGAAAACAACAAAATTTCACTTACAAACTCAAATGTCTTGCCTAGGAGAAAACACCAGAAGAAAAAGAATCCGCATTCTATTAAAAGTCTTCTCATGAATCCTACCTTTTCTTTCTCTGTATCTCTGAAGGCTTCTGTAATGCCAGCATGATCAAAAGAAGCAAGCTTGGATACTTTAAATTCTGTTTTCTACTTATAGCCCAAATGATGTGCCAACATCTTGGAAGCATTAGTCCTCCGTCACAGGAAACTTCCCTAAAGAGGAAGAAATATAGTTTGGCCTGAACATATCGGAATACCTTCCACTGTTCTACATCAACTACTGTTTCCAGTTACACCCTGGCTGTGTGCTAACCAAATCACAGCTATTTAAGCAGGTTTTATGGCTGAATTTCCACTCACAAAAAATAAGGTGGAGCAAACTTAAAGTGGTTATTAACAGGTGAACTTCCATAAGCGTAAATGGTGCAAAGTTGATTTATACTAGGAAAGGATGCAAGGACCTGAGGAATAGGTTATAGTACCTGCTTTGCAGAGTGCAGTAGCTGACCGAAAATTTTCTGATGTAAAGAAAAAGCCTTTCAATAAATTCAAACAGGGGGGCAGTGAAGAACATACCTGTGGGATCTATCACACACTTTATATTTTGCGCACTGTACAATTACTGCACCTAGTCATACCAAAGTTCATATGCAAGGTTCTTGAGTCTGTGTACGTGATAGAATACCATTACTTTCAGGGGAAAACAGCTCTAATGCTATCTAGATTGCTCAGAGTCTTACTAGAGATATTGTACAAAATAATGCCTCTGAGCCTCAGGATATGATTTTACACATTCCTAGTGTGTTACCTAACTCCATTACTAAGAATGCACTCTGGCAATCTTCCTTTGAGGATGAACAAATATTACAGGGAACATGCTACATGCCAGACAAACAGCCTTAGCTTAAAATCCTGCCAGCTGAATATGTTGCCTTTTATGGATTTGAAATGCATTTCAAATCCACAGCAACATATTGCAATCTCATGATGTGCCTATGATCCTATTAACACAGCCAAAAAGACCTTGGGAAAAAGGTAACCATGGATTGGAACAACATAGTAATTACCACTATGTCTTGTCAACACTAAAGTTACCAAGAGTGACTGAGATAGACAAGTTAGGGATTGCAGAGTCTTAAAACACTTCATTGAAAAGCTTCACTGTACTGTCCAAAATTCAGACCTTCAGTAGGAAGAATGAAGAGATTAATGAAAAAGATATCCAGATAGTTTCTCCAGGTAAGAAATTATAAACAAGAATGTGCATTTGCATACCAAAAATGCTACAGGGACACAAACATTGAGTCTCTTTTGCTTAACTGAATTTGAATCTTCCAGCAGCTTATTTTTGTTTGCTTTGTTTTTTGAAAATGAAAAAGGCAGGTAGAAGGGCAACAAAACCTTTATCCAAACCTTTCTAAGTGATATAGTTTCAATCACATCCCGAAGATAAACTCCTTATGTGACAGGTGTGAAAGTTCTCATAAGAGTTAGCGTAGCATCCTGAGGTTCATGAAAATAAGATACTTTGTGTACATCCCATACAAAACTGATCCCTTACGTATGAGCACAGAACTGTGGACTTCATACTTTGCAATCAAAAAATCAACTTTAATAAACTCTGAAACACATAAAAGAAAATCAGCAAAGTACCATTTTATAGAGCATCAGCTGGGTCATACTTGGTATGGAGAACAAGAACATATTTGAAATGTTGGATTAGCACGGCCCTAGGACAAACCTATTATGTGGAGTGCTTTCAGTACAGACCGTTTAGCCCAAGATACTGAAATCTTCTGTCCTAAATCTGTGGCAGCCTGTTTGGCAAACCCAGCCCAGAGCTGCAAATCCTGGAAACCTGCAAAACATGACAGGCAACCTCTGTAAAATCTAGATGTGACAGGATACCATGAGGCTACAATACATTATTAAACCAAACAGATTGGGCCCATTCTCTGGCTCTTAAACCAAATGGCATAGCATGGTGTGTGTTTACACAACCAAACTCTTCCCCTCTCTCCCACCCCAATAATTTGTCATCCTCCACAATGCCCAGCACACTCTCTGTTCCCTGGCCTAATGCTGTCACTGAACCTTGCCCAGATACTGACTGGGAAACTATAGTTGTCATGGACTAAAACCACGGCAAGGATCTTGCTCACAATTAAACAGTGTGGATGATTGCTGAACAATGCCCAAGCACGTGCCCTGGCCTTGTTTATTTTATTAGTATATATAAGGTTATAGCCTCAGGGACTTCAGGGTTTCCAAAGCCTGCAGTCTAGAAGTGCTGACTCAAGTCAGAGCTGTATAGACTTGCATTCTTCTTGATTTGTATCAGGGAATTTGGTAACAGTAAAGTCAAAAGTGTCTGGCCAATCTGAGTGGGGAGGTCTGTCCCAAGAGCTCAGACCCTTGACCCAGAACATCCTGGGATAAAAAGCGACCAATAGCTATGGACTATAAATTTGCCTGTGCTTCTCACCCCAAGGAGTTCTAAGAGCCCTAGCTTGGGTGCTCTTACTTCTCACCACTCCCTGGCTCCCAGCAGTAGAAACAGGAACTCAGTTCACCAGTTGTCAAACAGATTAGCTTCTACTTTTTTTTTCTTTTTTCAGAAAAAATCCCCCAAACTATAAAGCAGCACTTCCTTGCATATGCTGTGCTAGCTTACTTCTTAGGATGAAATACGTTTGTTTCTCCTGATTGAAAATGAATGTGGGAATCTCTAATCATGAAAGATAAAACTTTTTCAAAAGGTTGATGCAAGCCTGGGAAGCTAGCAAAAACACAGTTTTAATGCAGCATGTTAATATTAGCCAGATGGCCACAAGAAATTTGGATCTGTGTCTGGATGTGAAGAATAGCTGTATTTAAACCCAGAGCTCTTACAAAGAAAGGATGCACCTCTGTTCAGAGGTGGATCCAATCTACCCAAAGACTTTGTTCACAACAGTGATTTTGGCTTGTGCTCAACACCACACATATATTTACATTTAACACACCAGTGAATCACAATAGGAATTCTTAAATCTCAGCACCATAATCCTCATCATTTTCCACTGACAAACCACCCCACCACCACAAAATGACTATTTCTAATGAGGGATAGCATGCTAATTATTTAACTGCAGTAGTTATTTAACTACTCTTTTGTTAGCCCATTCCTCCATTTAACCCCTTGCACTCTCACTGGGTCAAATTCTGCACTCCTTAGTTGAGAAAAACTTTTATTAGCACCAATATATCTTTTGTGGCCAGTGGATTGAGCTATGTATTCTATCTGTGTAAGGAATGGTGACAGCTGTCTTCTGCCTTTCATTGGCTTTAAATGCAAGACATTTCTGAAACTCTCTCTTCAGGTTGGTACTACCTTAATGTCGGATATATCTCCAAAGATACCAGTCTTTTCCTATCACTTGACTGCAAACAACCCCTTTTTTCATGGAACATAAACATCACAGACTACATTGATTTGTCCTTGAATTACACTACAGACATGTATGTGAAAAGAATCAGAATTTGTGAAATCAAATAGTGATTAAGGAATGGCTGTGAGGAGGTGGTAGTGTTTTTAGGTGCAGTAGATATAGTAGTAGGAAATGTGATTCAGAATAATTTGAAATGCCTTTCAGAAGCTACAGATAATTTGCACACCCTCTTTATTCCATCAGAAGGCTCACATATATCTATCAGGTTTATATATACATATATGTTTATGGTATGTGTATTGTGGAAAACACAAAACTTTGTTCACTAGTAGAATTTTCATCCTGTTCCAATCCCTGCTTGTTACTGAAAGTGTATTTTTTTCGTGAAGTTATCCAGAAATGGTCAGGTAGAAGTCTACTTTGAAGCTGGATAGTTCACTGGTTTCCTTTAAGTTCTTAACAACCATCTATAACTGCAATAAAGCACACTTACTGCAGTGAGTGAACAGTATTGAATTGCACTTTGCCACTGCACAGAATTCTAATACATTCAACATACCTCAGGAAAACTCTCTGAGATCCTGTTACCATGCTTTGCTGTAAAAATTAGATAAACTTTTGTAAATAGTGAATAAGAAAAACATTACTAAATTTATATTGTCAGAGAATGTTTATTTTATTTTTGTTCCTTGCAATCAAGCAGAAGACATTTAGAAAGTTTACATTTCAAGTACCATATTAGTCATTACCAATTTGTTTGGGGTTTTTTTCCCAAATTTGTCTGCATGCAGCCTTCACTGAAGTAGTTAAAATTAAGCTGGGAGAACATAACAGGAGAACTGTCACTGTATCTTTCCCATGATCACATCCACTTCTGTCAAAATGTACTCCTTGCCACTGTTTCAGACTTGGTACTAGGCTAGGTGGACCACTGAGCTGATGAAATACACTATACTTAGCTTTCATTTAGCCATGCACAAGATGTAACCCTCAGAAATACTTTCTGCCTTTCTAATGCTAAATATCTCAATAGCTTTGTGGAAGGCTGGGAGACATTCCCTAGGACAAAGGAGCTGTGCCACTAACTCCTAATTTAACCAAAAATTTTATAGAATTTGGTCCTTATCTCTACTCTCTGAAGATAATACACTATCATTAATAATTATAGATTTTTTTTTTAAAGGCAGGTTTCTAGACATAGACAATTACTAAAACCAAACTGAATTAATACATAGTAAAACCTCAGATATCAGACATGAGATGCCTGAAGTTGCTTCCAAACCATATAAGGGAGAGAGCAATGGGAACTAAGCTAAATAAATCCTCTATCTGAAAGTGGATTCTGGAGTTAAAAGGACAGTAAAAATTAAAACAATGAATACTGTAGGGTACTACTTCAAAAGTACTGGACAGGTATCCCTGGTTAGCAGTAAAAAATAAAGAAGAAATTAGATATGAGATGCATGCAGAAGTTCATGGTCAATTTAAGTACAACACTATGTTAAAGGATAAAATTGACTTCTGAGTGATCATATTAGAGTGCAATGCATTATAAAGAAACTAAAGCAAAGCAACAGATGTCTGTGATGAAAAAGACTAAGGAACATAAAATCATCATGAGGTTCATCTAAAGGATTTTAGGAAGATTTTAAAATAGGTTTTCTTGTATCAGCAAAGAAACAGTCCTCATCTTTGGGACTGTCAGTCTTTTCTGTGTGTTTCACAGTATCAAACATCTTCAACTTTAATAGTGAATCTTTGCTGTATGAAGAATTCTGTACAGATAACAATTTCTTCAAATGTATTTATTACTTTATGAATTTCCTTGTACAATTTTCTTTTATTTCAAAAGGTTATCAAAGGTAGCTCTATTCAAACTGAAATGCTGCTCATGCTGGATATGTGTACCTGATTGCATAAGTCAAGTGGTATTGTTTATACTCCTGAAGATGTGATTCCATAACTACTAATCAAAATCATACTTCTGTATTTAGAAATTACTTTTTGTAAACAGGAATGTTTAAAATTGTGCTTTTCATTAAACTTCCTGCGATTTGCATTTGTCAGTTGAATACTGAGGGAGAAACAAAACAAAAATGGAAATCAGCTTGACCAAAGCTAATTCATTTTTAAATTTGAATACCTGTGGAAGCAGCTTTTTCCCATCTCTGGTATTTATGTTGGAAATAATATTGCTTTTTGCTTTGTAACACTTTGTCAAACTTTGACTTACACATCATAAGCATGTTCAGATTTTTGGTTTTGCAACTGAGACCAGCTTTAAATGAAGTGAAATTTCAAGAAAACTGAACAGACAGATAGATTTAAGGACCACCTTTTTACGTATTTACCAATAAAATCAAGAAGAAGAAGAAAGAACACAATTTTCTACTTTAATTACTAATTTGGTACAATCTAGATATGCACTTCTATAAAGCTTATGTAGCAGGAAGGTTTTGCAGCTTCCCATGTTGGAAGGGAAAGAACTTGTAGGAGAAAATGCAGAGGCTAAATTATAAAATTACTTTTATCATCACAAGCATAAGGTTCTGATAGAGAAAAAAAAAACACATATAACATTTTCTAAAAAAACATCAAAGCAATACAATTTCTCTGCATTGTGAAATGCCTTGCACCAGGCATAGTGGCACAGATAGGCACAAGATAGAAAACAAAATTATGAATACTATCAATCCTCTTGATTGAAATCTTAAGCTAATAACTGCCTGGGGCCAGGAAATATTTTTCCCTCTTTCTTCCTTTTACAGAGGTTTCAGAATTTATTCAAAGTTATTTGAGTTATCTTGGATCCTTGAACATTTAAGTTAATGTTAAATTTAGCAAGTTGAAGCAATTTTTTTTCTCATGGAATAAGGAATATGAAGATTACAATTATTATTTACTGTATATATTTATATACTATTTGTATTTTATATTACTTATAATATGTAATATATAATAATATAATAATACACAATATTATTAATATTTTTAAAAGTATTATTTCTACCCATAGAAAAGAAACAGAAAGTTAAAATGGAAGTAGTGCCTAAATATCAGAACCTTAAAGAGATGTAGTACTATTTCAGCAGTTTCAGATGAAACTAGCTTCATTCACCAAAACTTAACTATGTGACTTCCACAGCTCTACCAATGTACTGACTGTTTACATTTTTCTACTCAAAGCTAACTGGGTTCTTACTTGCAGAACTTTAAATAGAGAATTGATGACATAGCTGGTCTTTTCCATCACCGAGTACTATGATGCTAACCATATGTCCACTCTTCTGTAGTTAAAGGCAGACATTCAACTGATGACAAAATGAAAAACGCAAGTGGAACATGATATAATTCACAGATGAAAGAGATGCTGTTAATATTTTTATTATTGTGGTACAGCATCAATTATATACTGATAAATTTCAATATTCCATGTATTTTTTTTTAACCTGCACACATTTTACATATATAAAGGATGTGAATACCCGTGCCCTGATTTTGGACACAGATCATTTCGAACTGTTGGCTAGTAAATGTGTTTTGGGAGAAGAAAGTCTCTGTGGTGAAAACTGCAGTTTTCCAAATGGAGCTAGCTACTCATCCAGAATTAAGTTGTAAATCTATCTCTTTACACAGAAGACCCATGTTCCTATAGATAAATTAATGGCTTTCTCACCATTTAAAATATTCTACAAAGACAGAGCGCTAAAACTAAAGGCTGCCAACTAAAAAAAAAAAAGAACAAAATACAAAATCAATTAGAAATATAATAATCAGCCACCACAACCAAATGAAATATGAGTTGTATGAGCTGAAAATAGATGAAAATTGTTTTTTATAGGGCCTTTAAAATGCATCATGAAAGGCCAGTGTGTTAATGGTTTGGATCTATTCCACAGAATAAACTGTTTTTCTAGTGATAAATCAGTGACACAATTAGCAGCAGATCTTATGAAAATCAGTAGCTGCAGACAGAATTTTTACTTATACTGATGAAATTATGGATTTAAAAAATGATTTATTACTCATTTCCATGCACCAATTCTTTAAATAGACAACTTCCATTAAGTATAAAAATCTTCCTAAAGTTTTGAAGGAGATCTTGGCTTTTGGCAAGGAGGTTGGACACAATGGAGGTCCGTGGCACCTGTCAGTCAAAGGGCCAACACCTCTATTTTAGACACCCTTTAACTTTTCCACAGTCCAATTATAACAAGGAACTGGAGCTGTCATTTTCTGTGAAGTGATTTCTGACAAATAACTGAAGTACTGCTGTGTTCTTTGGTTGTGACAATTGTTATTTTTAGGGGTAAGGGAAGGAAGAGAAGGTGTTGCAGCTATTTTACTTGGATACAAGACAGGTTCAGTTTAAACAGTGAAGCAATAGTTGTATATGGATAATCCATTAAGCAGGTCTAAAAATAGTAAGGTCATATTAACCAAATAGTTTTAATTAATGTATTTTGATACTAAGAGCAGAAATTTATGGACAATCACATTCTTTGTAGAATGAAGGGGTCATTCAAAGTATATGTGCATACATGTGCACACAACTGAAGCAAACTGCATTCCTTCTTTTTAAGTTCTTCCCAGACTGGCCCAGGATTGCAGCACAGCCTTAAGCAATTTGAAAAATGTGTGTTTTGTTAGTCAAGATTAATAGGCTGTTTTGAAATATTTACACCACAGTACTGTGACACCTGATGTTGAATTTCCCTCCTTCAGGGATGGTAAGAAACAGGAGGAAGAACAGAGATTTTTTTTTTTTAAAAGGAACTCTTTTTCTGCACTTACTGACATCATCTTCTGTGCTTCAGGGGAGAACATTTACTTCCACATATCAGCCCAGCTGCAGAAATTCCCTGACTATGAACTGATGCCTGCTGTATTTCTGTCTTTCAAGAAAGAAGTTTTTGCAGGAAGGAACAACGGGTTTTCTAAGGATGATGTTTTTTTGACTCCTTGATTCAGACAAAGAAATTAAAACCATTGCCAGCTTTTGAAGTAAATGAATAAGGGAAATCCAAGAAGTCTCCCTGAAAGCAAATAATAACTATTTTTCCTCACTGTACATCATCTGCTCATATTTGAAAGCAAATCATCCATGGGAACATTATCCAGCTTAATGACAAAGAGAAATTGGAGGAGTGGGTCAAGAAACTCCTCTGGAATTTCAACACACCTGACTAGGTATGAAGGTGTATTACATGCATGTGTTTGTAGCTTAAGGGGGAAAAAATCAGTTGCTTCTACGAAGAGCTGAATTTAATAAGAATTCCTATTTTGCTTTGGGATAACATCTTCCATTGATTTAATCCCTTCCTGCACCTACTTGCATCATATGAGGTAGTTGTGGTTTTCATTTTACATTCAAGTGTACAGCATGATGAATAGCTATTGTCAGCTTTACTTCACCCTGACCAGTGGCTGCAGCAGTGGGGGTAGGCTAGGGTCAAGGAAATGGCCTCAAATAATCTTCTACAATTTTCCTACCCCCTATCCCTACCCACTTTCCTTAAGCCTTCCTTTCTTTCTCTTTTTAATTCTTTCTCTTTTAGTACCCCATCTATCTTGTGGCTTTCTGAGGCTGGATGAACTCTAACTAGAAATGACAGATCACTTGATATGTCATACTTTATTGTTTGTTGCGTTTTTATGACGTTTCCAGCATCTTCTTTCAAAATCATCCCAACTCTGAAGTATACGTTTCTAATTTGTATTACAGAAAAAGCCTGCCTACTTTATTCATTCAGGTATTTCCCTTTGGTTCAATGGATTATTTACAACATATTGGAATTCAGCACTTCAAACATTGACTCCRTATGATTTACTACACAGTGTTATTACTATATTAAAATACTTGTAAAACCTGGCCTATTGATAGTATTTGATTGAGGCTGATTTTGTTTGAAAGTTTTTGGCCAAGAAAGTTACAGCTTTTCCCAGAATAAAAGTAGGGATAAATTCACTGCATATAGGTATTGGCAATTTTCAATGAGAAACCAGGACAAAAGCAGAAATATTACATAAAGTGTGGAGAGGTAGTGCTAGGAAGGGGAGAGAATACTAGTTAAGGAAAATGACTGGTTAGAGGACATAGATACTGGGAATTTGGGAGTGAAAGTTCAAAAGGGTAAGGCTTGGACTTGTTTGGTGAGAGGGTTGGGAGGAAATGACCAAGCAATTAAGAGTGGGCTAGATAGGTAAGACAACAGTGCAAAGGGCTGGAGTGTGTGAAAGCCTGAGCCCAGTGAAGAGCACTCCTCTCCAGGACCAGAAAGGAAGACAGCATTTCTGAGTTTCAGCACCCTCAAAGGCAATCTTAATTCTGGTATCCTTTAACTGTTGAGCACCTTGAGTTTGCAAACTGCATGTTCTGTTAGCAGAGAATTTATTAGGGTCAGGCTGTGCATTACTGTGACTTCATATTGCATGTGCCGATGTAGCCTTGCGAGTCATGAGCAGTTACACTAAGGTATTATGGGATGGATCAAAGGTAGTTCCAAGCCAATTTTTTGAATATTGTGAGAAGTGAAAGGAGAAAATTTGCTTTCATTTTTGAGGAAGAAGCAAATATAATCCTCCAAAAAACCTACAGAAGTCACCAAAAACATTATTCCCTTAATTCCACTGGGCAAAGGATTGCAGCATAATAGCGCTATGTGATTAGAAGCATAAATAACATATGACTTTCTTAATTTAATGTAAATTGCTCCATATATGGATCACTATGCCTTTATTAAATGTGTCTCAGAAAGATATACATAAAAAATTCATACAAGAATTCATTATTCAGAAGTCTGTTTTCATAGTCCTTGGAGTTTGGAATTGTACCTTCTTTCCTCCTCAATATTCGTTTTCCTCTATCTGACAACACAGACCTTTCCTTCTTACCCAAGCCCCCTCCAGTCATGACAGCTGTTCTTGCCTTTTCAAAAAAGAGGTAAGGTATGTGGTTCTGACTTGTTAACAGGTATGTGTACTGACTTGGTCATAATAACGCTGTATGTGCACTTTTCCTTTTATTATAGGAAAGGATGTGATTCATAGAGATCTTTGCAGTTAAGGTCTATGATTTCTCAGTATTTTGGAATCCAGGTACTATGGTCTCAACCATGTTGCCACAACAATTTTCATTTACAGCTAATTAAAATTAGACTAAACTTCATTATTAATTTCACTTTGCAATATACTATTTGCATGTATATCTATGTTTTTGGGTTTTTATTTAAATGAATGAGGTTTTTAGACCTAATAATGGCACCAAATCATCCAAGAGAACACAATGAGAAACATTACATTGAAAACGTCTTAGGATTTGACTGCTTGGCAAAATTGTCATGTTATTTGTTTCAAAGCAAACCAGCAAATAATAAAATGCATCAAAATGGCACAACATTAAAACAAGAACTTTTGGCTGTGGAAGAAATTTGTGTGATTTATGTAATTCATAGAATCACAGAATGGTTTGGGTTGGAAGGAAGCTTTAAAGATCATCTAGTTCCAACCCCCCTGCTGTAGGCATGGACATCTTCCATTAGATCAGGTTGCTCAAAGCCCCATCCAACCTGACCTTGAACATTTCCAGGGATGAGGCATCCACCCAGTGTCTCTGGGCAACCTGTTCCAGTGTCTCACCATCAACATTGTAAAGAATTTCTTCCTTATATCTAATCTTATACTCCCCTCTTTCAGTTTAAAACTGTTGCCCCTTGTCCTGTCACTACAGACCCTGGTAAAAAGTCTCTCTCCGTCTTCCTTATAAAGCTCGCTTTAAGTACYGAAAGACCACAGTAAGGTCTCCCCAGAGCCTTCTCTTCTCCAGCCTGAACAACCCCAACTCTCTCAGCCTTTCTTCATAGGAGAGGTGTTCCAGCACTCCGACCATTTTTGCAGCCCTCCTCTGGACCCACTCCAACAGGTCCATGTCTTTGTTGTACTGGGGACTCCAGAGCCAGATACAGTACTCCAGGCAGGGTTTCACCAGAGCGGAGTACAGGGGGAGCATCACCTCCCTCGACCTGTGTGATGGTGTGCTCCCCCTGCCCCCGACCTGACTTTTTCCCTAACCCTGCTCAAGCAATAATCACCTGTGGTGACCATGATGAATRCATCTGATGGATGCAGATAACAATACAATAGGCGATGCATTCACCTAACCACAGTGCTGATCAATGTGTGACTCCAGCCAAATTTGGAAGAAACTAACTGCAGTCGGTATGTAAATATGACTATGAGTCAATCATCTTACCCCCATAAATAGTGGGCAGCCCAAGAGCCCTTTGAGCTCTCCTGCTCAGCAGCGGACTGCATGCCAGGATCTCCCCTTGAGTAGGGACGCCTCTCAAGGATACTCCTTGAGGTTGGGAAATTCCTTGCTGCAACAGATCCTCAGTAAGTGACTAATAGCATGCTAAACTTGGAAATCTTAACTAAGTGATATAAAGGATTGATTGCGCATACATAATCCTTTAAACATAAACTGTTGACCAAGTCTGGGACTAGGATTGGATCCAGCCGCACCTAGAATCCTCTCTGAGAAGGAGTTTAGAGAGCAAGGGGGTCCTTTCTGAACCTCGTGACTCCACAGGAGGGTCTCCCTGACAGTTTTGTCTGACCCTGTCCTCCATGCAGTAAACAATCAAGTGTACCTTGCCATCGAATCTTGTTAACTCATTGTTGTATTTACTATCAAAATTTTGTTAAATTACTGTCTTACATCAATAAGCATATTGCTGCTTCTCTCTTACGAGTGAAGTATATCTCTCCCTCTCACTCCATCCATGACAACCTGCTGGCCACGCTTCTTTTTATGCAGCCCAGGTATAACTGGCTTTCTGGGCTGTGAGCGCACATTGCCGGCTCATATCTAATTTTTCATCCACCAGTATCCCCAGGTCATTCTCCGCAGGGCTGCTCTCAATCTGTTTACCACCCAGCCTGTACTAACACTGGTGACTGCCCCAACCCAGGTACAGGAACTTGCACTTGGCCTTGTTGAACTTCATGAGGTTCACATTGGCCCACTTCTCAAGCCTGTCAAGGTCCCTCTGGATGGCATCCCTTCCCTCAAGTATATCAGTTAGATGAGCAGTGTTGCCTTGTGGCATAAAAAAGGGGCTCTTCACGATCAGACCCATAGAACTCTATTAGAGTCAGACCTAAAGCAGACCTAGTTTAAAGAGCAGACTAGCCACTGTCAGGACTGGAATTTAAGGATGTACCTAAACAAACATAATAAACAATAACTTGCATATACACTGAACAAATTGTATTTTTATATACATATGTAGCTGTGCCTGTGTTCTAGCCAGTAAGCATCCCTATCAGGCTCAAACAGCCTGTGTAAAAATGCTGATACGTACAACAGAAGCAAAGGGATTACTGGGAAATAAAAGAAAGATAATTGGCTAAACATATCCCTGAGGCCTGCACAATAAGCACCACTATTTTATTGGATAAATAAAATACCAGACCTTGTTCATTCGAGCTACCTGATGAACTAGCTGCAGTTCTAGCTAGTTTAGGGAGATAATAGGGAGCTGATAATCCCTGCCTATAAAACTAATGGTTTTGATGCAGATTCTCTCTGCAGCCAATTGCTACAGAGAGGGAAACTGTTGAGCAGCTAGTCACACCTTCTGATTCTGAGGAACTGATTTGTTGCAGCTTTGGTCCAGGCAAGAGCAAAAACAGGCAAGGAGCTGCTTTAATTTATGCCACTGTCAGAGTCTCTCACGGTCTTTCTACCACTGGAGTTCCTCTCTGCCACAACCTTTCATGCTCTGACTAGGGATTTCCCATGCAAAAATATATATACGTGCAATGCACAGATGGTTTGCATATGCGCAGTAGGCTTAACATATCTGATTTACTGTGTATGCACAGACCATCTGTGCAGCACATGTGCAGCAGGTCTGATGTGTACTGGACACATTGGACTTACTGTGCATGTGCTACACAGTTAATCTGCACACACACAGTAGCCACAGCTCTGACTGAGTTGCCAGACATCCAGATGGCCAGAGTCCTTAAATCCCTTCCAGAGAAAAACTGAAGATGGAATGAGGACGTTTGGGGTTTTTTTCTGGTGTATATCATAGCTTATCCTTTATTCTCAAATATAGCAGTATATTAAAGCGGATACACCACCTCATCATGTTTTAGTCTAACAAAGAAATTCCCATACACAGAGGGCAATTCCCTTCTGGTCATGTGTGTCCAAAATCTGGCTATAGAAAACAAAATAGAGCTGTGATAAAGATTCTTCTCCATAAACTTTTACAGAACAAGCAAATCTGTAACAAGTGAACTACACAGGCTTCTCTTAGCGAGGATTGGCAGCCACTTCAGATTTTCTGACTATAAACAGCCTTTCAATCTGGAAATTTTTTAATTATTCAGGTTAATGCTCAGGCAAGTTAGCAACCCAGATCAATCACATGTCACAATCTCAGGAGGAGAGTTAGTCATCTCAGGCCAATCCTTGCCATTTGGCTAACTGAGATTCAGTGTCTTAGAGCGCACTTTGTGCTGCTTTGTTTCCCATCATTCAGACTGTGAGTTAATAACACTGTCCCTAATGTTTTTAGCAAATTTCCCTCCAATAACTGTTCCATACAACTAAGATACAAGCTTAAACATGAAAATAACTTATCAGACCCACCAGCGTTTTCAATAACGGTAAATGTAAATTGCAAAGCACACTGTCAGTTACAATGTGTGGAGAATTTATCTAAATACTACTTAATTGATAGCTTTGCACTGATACAGGGATATATGGGAAAGCAGAAGAAGAAAATGGATGCAGAAGATTCAGGTGAATGCCACCAAGAACACAAAAACTGGTTAAGCCTCATCAACTAATGTTGGGATTTCTAATGTAATCCAACAAAAGCCAAAATTTTCCAGCTGCACTGTTGATGTATTAACTCTTGCCAGCCTCCTCAGAAGCTGTCTGCCTTACCCACTAGAAGAGAGCAAGCTAACAACAATTTTGCAAGTGTATTGAAGATTGGAAGTGTTATGAAAATTGCTGCTTATATTGTATTTGAGTACTTGACCAGTGGGAGAAAATGTTATCTGTGTGTGCCTTTGAAGTCTGAGTACCCTTCACAGCATGTCTTAAAAAAAGCTCTTGTCTCTTCTAAACTGGTTTGCCACTCCATTTTTTTACCCATATAATCTCCATTCAAATCACAATTTATATATTTCAGAATATATTTCCTAATTAGCACTATATCAAAGCAACTTCTTGTAATAAACAAGCTCTGTTAATAAGAAAAACCTATATTGTAGCTGGAGGCTGAAACGTCAGGCTTATTTTATCGTACAGTAAAGAAAGGAAAATCTGTAGGTAGAAAAAACTTGCTGGATTTTTTCAGTTGTTTTCATTACTGTGTCTAATCACTTATGAACACTTAAAAATATAAATTTCCTCCAAATTCTTGCTCAAAAATAGAAGGTAATGAGTGAAAGCTGAAGGTTTATTCACATAATCTGTGAACAGCAACAGGCAATGTCTTGCAAAACAGGATAATTTACTAGTACTGAAACTGGCAGTGGGCGTAGCATACTTGGCACATTTTTAATATCCTTAGCATATTTTATTTCAAACTTGTTAAAAGGATATACTGTAATTGATCTACTTTTAGTGACAGTATTGAAGAATATTGCCAGAAGTTGTAACATGTATCAACACAAAAGGACAGCAGAATTAAAAGATGCCTATTAAAATTGATTAGACCCTTCAGTAGTAATTACTATGTATGATATATTATTCCCAAAAAACTTGATACCTATACATTTTCACTGCATGCTATAACATCTTTGTATATTGCATCTTAGTAAACAACACTGTTGGCTGAATTAAAACAAAAATTAATGTAATAGATTGTACCTATATTTTCCAGAGATAATTTGGGTGATGTGGAGGATCCCTGCTGTACCCAGAGCTCCTAGCAGAATACTCGCTGGTTCAGTCAAATCCCAAATTGTATGCCACAATAGACACTTTTTTGACAAATAAAAAGAAAAAAAATGTTAAAAATGTCAGCAGTAAGTTTGATCTAGTTGCAATTTTTGGTTTTAAAATACCAAAGATGGAGGCTTAAATACCTAAAAATTTGAAGGCTTTCATATTTGTGCATTCGTAGATGGTATTGAAGAACAAAAGTCAACTCCCTTCTCTTGAACCACTCTCATAGGGATACCATGGAATAATGAATGGAATAGTGTCAGTTTTAAAGTAACACTCTCTTTTTTCCATAGATACTTTATGTATAATATTGAATATCCACTAGAGCAGAGAACTCAGCAAGACTGGAACTCAGATGAGCAACATAACTACCTGGCAATATAATAATCGAGTTACTTGCTCACAGTCTTCAAACTTGTTTAAATATTTTATAGATTCCCAGTGACAGAACAGTCATCTCAGAATACTGGCTAGCTCACGTGTATAAAAGATATAAATCTTGATTTCAGTTCCCATTCTGAATCAGTTAAGGAATTAATTTGAGCCTGAATCTCTCATCTCTTAGGCCACCTTAACAATTAATGAAAATGCTTAGATAAATTTGTCTCATTCAGGTACTTCACTTTGCACCTTTAATAGTAGTGCTCCACTGCCCAGTAATAATATTCAAAAGTTTAATTAAGTGAAAGTGGCAAGGAGAAGTACACAACAGGAGTCTGTTCTTTTAGTTCAGAGAAGACAGGCTAGTCTTGTCAGACCCTGCTGTACCCCTCCCTGGACCATGCTGAAACACCATGGTCAGGTTTTAATTCAACTGCCAGGGTGTACCCAGGTGTGTGAGTGGACGAGGCAGGCTGTAGCCTCCCCTCTTCCTTGCAGTTGGAGACAGCCAGTCAGACTCCAGTCACCTGCCTTTGTGAGCCAGTATCTCCATCTCACTCCCAAAGAAACTCTGTGATAGACCAGATTCCAGGTGCAAGAAAACACTGGTCAGATCATGCTGGTCTCTACTGAATGAAAAACAACAGATCTGTACAGTGAAATGTATTTCTTTTAAATTTTTCCATATCTATGTGTTCATGGATCATCATGAGCATGACATGGAAATGAACATATCTGCATAGAAAAAAATGGAGAAAGGGAACTGGTTTTAAGGAACAGGATCACAGTTATGTTTTATTTCAGTAACAGAAATCACACAATCATTCATTTGAAAACACTCGATATGTAGCTAAACAAATGTTTATTAACAGCAATTTGTTGAGAAAAAAAGCTTTAATATGAGGCAGGTAGGTCACCTCAGGAATATGTTTCTCTTCTGACAAGCTGTTGAGATTACTCACAATTTTTCCCTGTCTTTTTTTTTTCAGCAGAAGCAAATATAAACAGGAAATCAAATGATGGCAGAAAGTATTTACCTAAAGAAAGCTCATTTTTTGGTTGTTTTTTCCAAAAATCTGTGCTGCCAGTGGTCCCTAACTGCCCATGGAAGCTCATTGTCTAGGAGAGGCATTTTCTGTTCTGTTGAAGCAGAAATCACTGTGCCAAATATTTTCTTCGTCATATACAGTAATCTTCTTAGCAGAAGCAATACCATTTTGCATGAGTGAGAGGAAATGTCTTTATCTAGTTTCATTGCCACTCAGCTTCCAGCATGGGTGATGGGCACAACTCACATTTGAAATTTGGGTAATAGTTTCATTTGGCTGTTTACTTGATATTAATGAACTTCCAGTGCCTGTTTGCTTCCTATAAACTGGCAATGTAGCAGACAAATGGACAAGCAAAAGCAAAATTTTAATGAAAAGTCAATTTACAGTAGCACCTCAGTTGCTGACAGATTCAATCTTTTATATGCTATTGCAAACTACAGTGCTCCTTTCACTGCTCATCCACTGCGTAAGCACTCAGGGGAGAGTATAAGAACTAATATAGAACAGACTAATAGATTTGGTATTCAAGGCTTTGGAAAAATTATTCCTGTTTGGCAGTCAGCAAGAAGAGAGATAATGGAAAAATGAGAGGGAGGCTAACAGATTTCAAGATTCTGTTTTGAAGAAGAATGTTAAGCATTTTCACTGACATTGATCCAGCTAATGTATGTGGTTTCAAATGTGTAAATGCACTTAGAGATTCTGAGGCTGTCTCTATAAGCCCTTCAAAATTAAAGAACTGCAGCTGAAGTCTGGGGATTCATACATAGAAAGCTTGCAGTACCGAACACTATGACAGATGCATTTTGACATAGGAATRAAAAACAAAACAGAGACATAAAACCCAAATCACTAATTACAATTTTTCCCTAGAATATGTAATTATAACTATACGTTCATAGGAGAAATCAGTTTTATTTACAGCTCTAGTGATTCAATAAATCCCATGTAATAATTAAATCCAAAACAAACCCTTAAAACAAAAAAGGAACCTGAGATCCCACAAACATCAGAATCTATGAAATCACATCACTTATGGTTTATACAATCAGGAACTACCTTGTACAGATCTGATTTGTCAAGGGAGATCATGGAACATGCAGAATAGCTATGAAAACCAGCATGGGATGGAGAACATTTTTTAGCAGGGCTGTGTTTCACCCTGTACAGGGGGGTAGCCTAGAGAAAGGTATAATTTTGGCCCTTTGCTCTCTCTCCTTCATTGGGCTGAATGGAGTTGCTCAGTAGGGAAAGCAATGCGTGCCGAGTACAGCTTGGCTCCAGTTTCCCCTGGAGCAAGGGGATAATCCAAGGACAGATCAGGAGTCTCACTGTGCAGCATCTTCCTCAGGGCTTCTAGCAAAGCCAGTTTATGCCAAAGAAACTATTACATTAATTTTACATCAGTTAATATTTCAACTTAAATTCTTCAGCTACCTTAGTGGAAAAAATCTTTTTTTATTGTCATATAAGATGGCACAGGATCGAGTGTTCGATAGGTTTGGTTTTTTTTTTAATAATCACAAATTTATCAATGGAAATTTCAAATAAAATATCCAAAGTAGAAAAAGAATGACACCTTATAGAGTAAAGAATATTATCTAAATTAAAAAATGAGTTTGCAAGAACAGTATTATGTCCTATTTTTGGAATTTCTATAGGATTCCTGTCTTGGCTGGATTTCAAGAATCTGTCTATAGGTTGCATTCCTGAGCCTATCAGCCTTACAAATCAGAGTTAATAAAAGTCAATCAGTGATTGTTTAACTTGCCTGCTACTGCCTGAAGCAGAATTACAAAGCCAAATGTGTGTTCAAAACTCCACCAGGAGTTTCTGTCATCTAAGAACTCTAAGTGTATGACCTCATGGAAACTCTAAGAAATAAATATCCCACAACAGCTTGAAGAAACTTGCAGTTACTATGCATTCATGTTGACAAAATAAGTAATCACGCATGAGAAATAGCAATGGTTTTACTTTCTGCCCCGAGAATGATTCAGTTAGAAATGAAAACTGATTGGGCAAAAGACCATGAATATGAAGTGATTGAAAAGGAGAAACTAACAAATGCAATTAATTAGAAAACAGTAGGTTGATTGCCAAGTGATAAGGTTTATAAGCAATATAGGGTTAAATTGTCATGTGCACTAATCAGGTTTACTGCAGTTGCAATTAGCTGTTCAATACTAAGCTTCCTCACATCTTCTGAATATCCTGACTGATTTACAATGAATTGCTACATAGTTCTGACTTTGAACTTCATTAATGTTCATTCTCCTACATACTCAGCTRCAGAATATTTTGTTTCATGAAGACGACTTTCAAGTGCACTAAAGTCATTTGTTAATGCAAATTGTTTTTCTTTCATGAAATCACATCCAAGTTTTGCAGAGGCTGGAGAKAGTGTTTTAAAATGTTAAATGTGAGGATAAACACTGTAAGTAATTGCTATAGATACCAACCTGCAATCRACTTTCATTAATTTTGTAGTGAATTTGTAGTGTTATTCTTATAATAAATCAGTAGCGTATCTTTTTAATCTGTTACTCTAATCCATAACTTTGACCTGAGAATTAGTGAAAATGTTTTACTCATACAACAGGAATTGGAGTTAGCAAAGATACTGATTTATTTTTAGTTCAGCCAGGAATTTCAGTTCAACTGTTTTAGTAACAATACTTTAATATGCTTTTTCTTTCAAAAATACTAGCATTTCTGCTTACTAATCTGTATTCTAGAATCCTAAAGCCATAAAAATTTGGAAGAAGTTCTGTATCCTGGTTCCACAATCAGAAACCTAATACTACATACAGTTTAACTCAAAGTCTAACGAAACTAGATTACCAGTTACAGTAACCTTAGCAGCACAAGTGTGTGAGATCGGGCAAGAATATAACATTCTCCCTAATTTGTTCACTGTCTGCCTTCAAATATCAAGCAGCTTTTGCAACATGAGGGGTTTATTTGCCTAATATTGGGGATGTGGCACCATTGCAAAATAGTGTGGGAAACGTGGTAGTGGACTTGGCCAAGCAGGTATAGCCTTGGCCAGCCCAGCCCAGTGACACTATCGGTAGGGGAATAATTGGGCACATTTTACAGCATAACCTGAGTTCAAATTCTTAAACCACATCACACACTGCTTTTATTTTTCAAAGCTCATGATGGATCATGGACTTGAGTCTAAAGAATATAGACATGAGAAGAGCTCAAGTTTGAGAAGAGGCATGGATGTGAGCTTAAATTACAGTAAAGAAGTACTGAGGAAGTCAGTGTTGATTTTAATTAATCTAGATTATGCCATTTAATCTGTGAAAAATGAGACTTTAATCTTTGAAAAATAAGACTTACATACCCAACATGCTGTGAAATTCTGCAAAGCCAAGAGTCAAATTTGGTTTTTAGTTTCTCATGATCAGTTTCTCGTTTATAGGCATAGTGAGTTCCATAGTTGATGTGGACTTACTTATTCATATATATATATAAATTTCAGAATACATAGTTCAATGCAAAAGAAGATTAGAATATGAATCAATACCAATGCACTGTATTATTCAGATTTATTTTGTTTAGGATATTTGGCTTGTGAGAGTAGGATTTTTCTAAAAAATTCCTTACGGTAGGCATCTCAGAAAGTAAAGCTCATAAAAGGCTATCAATAAATTGCCATACACCTAGATGAAAACATTTTCATTGGCTCTGGCACAAACCTAACTCCTCTGAAGGCTTCAGAGTCAGTTCTGCTAGCTTTTCTCTTTCCTCTTGGTAATTCCTCAGGAATTTTGAGGGAGGATCACCCAAATAGGTGCTGATAGTTCATTTTCCCCTGAAGCTTTCAAAGGAAACTGTTGAAATGAAGAATGGAAAAAACCCCAAAGTTCTCAGGCCACATGCAGTCATCTTGTTTTACATAGTTACCAGACTTTTACCATTAGAAAATGTGGTACATTTCTTTTAAAGCATCCTTTGCACGGCAGTTGTGTGAAACAATGATCTGTTGAATTTAATTCACAGATCAAAGAGGGAGGAAATTAACCAACACAGTAAATTGATTATTTCATGGGTGACATAACCAAGGCAATGATTTATCTTAATAAAGAGCAACATCCCTCTAGTCCTTAACTGAATTCCAGCCAATGCAATAATACTCAGTTGTTAATGACTTTGATGTTGATGTGGAAAAGTGAATGACTGTATAATCACTGAAATGGGACCTCATCACAGTTGGAAATGTTTAAGCCAAATCATTTTGGACTGTGAAAAGAGCCCTGAGTGGTATAGATTGGCTGGGTCCCAGATTTTCAGCCTTAACTAAACAGGGCCTGAAAACTTTATCATACTGCTATGCCTCAGGCTGGCCTGTAACTCTGACAGCCCCAGAGAATTGGAGTTTAATGTATATGTCTGTGGACTCACTGTGGAAAAAAAATTTCAGGGCTCACAGCAGCAATAATAAATACCTGTCTATCAACATCCAGCTAAAAGAGTAATTAGTTAAATCCATCTTTAGGAGAGGGAACAGAAGAAAGGAAACAGAAGTCAAATAGGAAAAATTGTACTGAAAGCTTATTTTTATATCCCACATTACTAAATATGGCTTAAGAGGCTGAAATATAGCATTAGTCATTCATAGCAGCCTCCACCTCCCCCTTTACCCTTCCCTACCAACTCTTACAATAACAAACCAGGCTAAAATTAGAGCTGTTTTATAGTATGTTAATTTGATTATCATTGTTTCAGCACTGATTGAAGAGTTCACATCAAAAGGAAGGATGCCCTGTACATCAAGTACAGCTTCCTTGATGCTGATGTTCAGTGCTCAGATCAGAGAAGGAAGCCAGGTCATTTTTCTTCCGCTCAGGTTTCCTTCAAAACTGCTCGATTCCCAGTGAAGGATTCCTAGCATTAACATTGCCCCGTCCGTGCCTTGTAACTTTTCTTTTAAAAAGACAGGAAGAATACTTAGCATCCTCCCAACTGTACTTCGCCCCGTGCACACTATGAGAAATAAAGAGAAGATGAGGTAGGAAGAAGGTAATGGCACAAAGTCTGCAGCTCCAGCTTTTCTAACCTCAGCAGAGAGGCAGCTGCAGGTAGGGTTGGAGGAATTCCAAGCACTCTCCCTGTTTGAATACCACAGAGCCCCCAGGCTCCAGAAACATGATACTCCGATGCCGATCATTAAAACAAAAAAAAAGGCAAAAAAAAAAAAAGCTAAGGATTGTTAAACTGCTCATCCAGGCCTGCAGCTGGGGGTGACTCAGAGTGCAGAGTTGGAAAAATGCCCATGTGGCAAGATTAGAAACTCATTTGTGTAGTTTATGTGGCCTTGCCAGGAGCCTCCGTTTTTTCCAAACCTCCTTCAGTTTATTAACTTTAAAAGCACTCCTTTCCTGTTGGGGATCTGGCATGGCTGCAGCCAGGCAGCTCCTTCTCCTTTTGCATTAACAACACTTAAAGGCTTTCTTTCCTGTTCAAAATCGACTCGTGTGAGATCATCTATGGAATTTTCGAGTGTGCTCGCTCTTTCTTTTCCTTTTCATTTTGTTCTTTGTCCCAAGGTTCAATTTAAATCCAAGTGCTTTTAAACTAACTGTATTCAGCAAGCCAGCACTTTCAGGAATATATGTTATGAAAGGAGGAAAAGAAAAGGCCTTCTTGTCATCAAAACCATAATAATTATGTGTCAAATGTAATTACTGCTCTGTGGGTAATACATCTAATACTAAGTGACAGAGTAAGCAGCCTGCAGAAGTAGAAAGTAACTGGTGGCCGGATCAAATCTGATATAAAATTAACCATCACGCTTAAATATTCTGTCTGCTAAAGTTCTACCAGAAAAGCAAAGGCAGGAAAAAAGGGTTTTTTCCTCATTTAAAATTGTTAATGTGCATAAGCTTCTCAGTTCTCTCCACCTCCATATAATGAATCACAACTCTTTTAAAATGAGAAACACTGTGCTAGAAATGTGTGCATTACAACCATCAAACTCTGGTGAAGGAGCTCATCTAACAGGAAAGGATTAAGAGTAGGAGTTCTCTCCTGTTAACTCGTTATGTTTCCTCATTATTACCTTCACATGCACGCTTGACTCGCTCGATAAGAAACAAGCTTTCCACACTTTCCTACCTTCTTTAAAATACATAAATTAATGAGCAGCTGGTGAAGCTGACATATGCCTGTGAATCTGAGGACTACTGAAATGGGAAGTCATATTCTGAAGGAGGAAAAAAGTGCTATGTCAGGAACCAGTATTCTGAATATGACAGCATGGGTCAGAAACTTGTCCAGTTTAAAAAACACATGTCCTCTCCTCCCTAACACTCTTCTAAGTAGACTTAACAAAGTTTAACATACAAAAAAACCACTTTAATACCCAGTGTTTCACTAATGTGGGTCCTGATCCTGAAAATAATCTACAATATCTGCGTTTAAGAGATATACTATGAGTAAAATCAATTCACCTAATTGTTACCTAAAGGCATAAGTGTTTGTAGAATTGACGTCTTTTACCATAGCTAACATTATATATGTGGGTGTCTTTACTGATTTGTGTAGGACTACATAACTGTAAAGTTAAGAATAATAAAAATACGCTTAGTGACTGTAGATTCCAGTCCTCAGTTTCACATGCTCCTGCATGATAATCGGGAAAAAAAGCATTTCTGTACATTTTCATTTCAGTTTTTTAACATGCTTTGATTTTCTTTCTATTCTCTTTGTCTTTATATTACAGGAATATTCTAAGAAATAAGTTTACTAGCAGAAATATTTAATGAAATATTCATAAAATTAGAGATCTTTGAAGATGAAAATTTTGAAAGATTTTCAAAATGTTTTTTCATTGGAATTATTTTTTTCAATCTAAAGTTTCTTTGAAGTTTTGAAACTTGAAATACTCATCAAGTAACTATAATGGTTTATTTATATAAAGAAAACTTGTGCTTATAATTTATTGCATTGGAAGCCTGATTTTAAAGATCACACTAATCTAATTAAGCAACAATGTTCAGTCACAAAATTAAAATTATATTTTTAAAAAKCCAGTGCTTAAAATAGATGCTCCCAAATAACGTATTGACCAAGAAATATTTGGCGATTTTTTCAGTGGAAAAATTTTGGGGAAAAAAAAATCCTGAAAATGCTGATAATTCACCAGCTTTTAAAGGTTTAGTTTGTGATATTTATTCTTTTCTCTCTAGGCCTATCCTCCTTTTTCCACATATCAAAACCAAAGCCCACAGGTTTTTTTCTAGTTTTTATATGCTTTTAAATGTTCCAGTAAAAGCTATTTGTTAAGTTAAGCCCAAAGTTTTGCTCCAATATTAGGTGGGAGAAAACGAAGGCAACTCACAAACTTGGTTTTTACCTAGTGAATACATCTGATGGTCATATACTATTCTGCTTTGTGATGAAACATTGGAATGCATTTCTTCAACCATCAGACTTAATGCATATGCATATGCAGACACATACTTAGCAGCATTTGCTATCAGTCTTAGAGCAAGAGTATTTGTAAAAATTATTGGTATTACTTAAAACAACTGGATTATAGGAAAGTATTTCTACTAATTAACCTCTCTGTTCTCCTGTGTTCATTTCTAGAAGAGATCTCACAAGTCTGTCTCCTGTGAATGGCTAACTGGCACCAACTTTAATTCATGGAAAGTAGGCACTAGAAGAGCTCCACATGCAAGTTATCAATGAGAAACTGCTTACACCATAACAAAAAAGCAGTGGTGATTAACAGGGGTTATTTCCTCAAAAGCAAAATTCATGCTAATGGATGAAATATTTTGGGTCTGCCTGGTACACATACCTTGGCTCTTCGTGAGGGTGCTTCCTTTATATCAAAACTGTTTTCCCAGTTCCACTGGGTGTACTATGTAATGCAAGCAGCGCCGTCTATACGCATAATTATCAACGCTTGAGGAACACAAGCCCAAAAGCGTTCTCTGACTTTCTGCTGATAAATAAGACTGATGAAATGAATGGCTCAGAACTGCCAGGTTTGGTTACGGTTTCTGAAAAATTAAGCCAATGTGAAAGAAATCATGTTTTCAAACGGTACTGTTCTCTGTAGACTGATACCCCAATTTATTAAACTCTACTCCTTGGGTCCCAGGTTCAAGCACTACTTCTGCTCATCAGTCACCACTTGTTTCTTGAACTAAACAACACATCTGTAATTCTCAACTTGACTAGAATTAGCTCCCAAAAGAAAAGAAAATGTTTCAAATACTTCTGACTGGCTTCTGAATTGGAAACACCTGTAAGAGTTATACCTTTTCCTGACATAAATTAGTGACAAGGAGTTCATATAAGAGGTGCAGACAGAAAAATAAAATAGTGTAATAAGTATTTCAGGTAACAGAAAAAGAATTGCTGCAACTGGGTGGGTATAAGAGACAAGAATACATGACCCCAGCCTGTTGCCTTCTTATAATACCAAAATAGATGTTTGATAACCCTGTTGTGTTAACCAGAAAATGACTGCCTGAAGCAAGATCAAATGTCTCATTAGCACTTATAATCGCTTCCATAAGATGAAAACAGATGAAAGAAAAAAGGATAAAATTCAAACAGTAGAATGAAAAAAATGGATCCCTTTTGTTCTGCGGTGTGCTTTCTCCATCAAATGGGGCCTCCCTCATAATTAACCTGAGTTCAACAGACAAAGTCATTATAAACAGAGTTCCAGAAAACCTGATCCCACTTTTCATAGTGTTCATAAATACAATGGAAGGTTCTTTGCATAATGATCAGTAATTATGCTAAAGAATAAGATTTCTTCCTGAACAAAATTTTAATAACAAATTTTTTACTTCCCTCCAAACTGATGACAGCATTTCTTAGCCAATCTCTCACTTCCAGAATTTGTCTCTAGCTCTTCTTTTCAATGAGAAAACAATCTGCCTCAACCATTAGAAAAGTAATGTTCTTCCAGAATTCTAGAAACCCACCTTGATTCCAGCTCATCAGGGAAGTTATCCCTTAATTTATTCTAACCTATGGGCTATGCTAGCCTATGAGATGGTTGTTGATGATGCATGAAGAATAACATTGGTTCATGTTTCAGTTGCATAAATTTGATACATGGACCTACCCAGGCACTCAATACGTGGAGTAAGGGATATCTACATGCAGTTGCTTGGCTACATGTAATGACTTCTCCTGATGTGTTCAGGATCAGAATGCTAATAAGGATTTGTTTTAAGAAGTGATGCTAAAGAGCTGGCAGCTACTCTAGTCACTCTGCATAGTACAACATTGTAAGGACTGACAGATTTCATCCTTCAGAAAGGACAAGATGACTGATAGAAACACCTAAGAATATATTGGCTAGTGATGCCGGGTGATGTTAAGATTTTTTTTTCCCCATACCTATGTTTTTCTCAACTGTAACATCCAGTATTTAATGAGGAAACCAATTCTGTTCAATATAATGGCAGTACTTACAAAAAAATACAATGTCAGAACAATGCACTGCTATAAGGGAAAGTAGTTGTATAAATCAACAATCTCGACCCTCCTCATTTGTTATGGTTTAGTAACACACAATATGTTTAGATAAATGTAGATAATCTTTTGCTTTAACAGTGCTCAGATTGCTGATATTACTTCATATCCACAAATATAATCTTCTGAATCTATTGATTGAAAAGGCAGAGGTACTTTGTATTTGGACCTAACTGCATTAAGAAAAAGAAAGATCAGAAACATTTTGAATATTAGCATTTCTTTGTAATTTTCTTGGTTTCCACTTAAAAAAAAAAATCAAAAAAATCCTCAAATATCTACAATGTAAGGAGGATTGCAAGGAAGAAAGTCTATGAAAATCCAAGTTATTTGTATTTAAGGATWAAGCTACCTGTGTGCAAAAGATAGATAACTTCCCATATGATTTCCTTGGTGAAGGTGGTATTTACCTCCAGGTTCTCCACGTTAGTTCTGAACCCCACTTTGTCTCCATGAAAAAGCAAATAAATAAGCTAACCCTTTGCAGCAGCTACAGCAGGAGCTCAATGTCCGACAGAGGAATGGAAACCTGGAATCAAATTCCTTCGCACTTATTTACTCTGTGTTATGAGTGATTTATGAACACAATGAGCTTCCACAGGAACTGGATAGCATCTTACTGAAAAATTCTTTATGGTCCAGTGGGTTGATACTAACTTCTGACTTCATACTAACAACTGAACATAAGTGGATATCATCACAGGAAAGTTTATTTTTGGCAGAGTTTTAAGAAGTGACTTGTAAATGATAAAAGCGTGAGAGTGTTCTCTRCAAAGAAAATGTTACTGTAATATTTACTTGGCCACATTTATTTTGGTGACACCAGGCAAGCACTGTCTTCTGAAGTGGACCAAATGAAATGTTAATGATATGTGGGGTGACATGTAATAGTATTGTGTGAAAGTGACTGCATTCACTTCACTGAATATTCAGAATGTAAATCCAAAAATTACACAATATTTTAACTGGCCAGTATCATTTAGCAGCAGCTGTGAAAAATCCCCCACACTGATGAAAGTACTGCAGAAAATGCACAACAGGTTCCCTGGAAGGTTGATGCTTTACTAGTTTCCCACTTGGATTTATTGCTTCTGATTGAGGGACTAATGTAATGCATGCTGTCAACAATGGGAAATTGTACTTTTGCCACGTTTTGCATGCTGACTTAATAAAAGTTTCTAATTTCCATTCAAACAATATGCTTGTCTTTCCAAAGGAAACTATGTAGTCTTTTTATTCCTTTTTTACTGTATCTAGAATAGTAGAACAAAATCTGGATATACAGCCAGGTTCATCCCTATCAGCAGGGACTAATGCACCTTACTGGGTGTACTACCCCTTGGGATAAGCAAGGTAGGGCTATTTTTCAGGCCATTTCAAGTAACTTCAGTTGCTCAGCAAGTAGGAAATGAGAGAATTTTGCCTTGCATATGCTCTCCTTCCAAGGACACTATTCTTACCATTGATTAAGTTAGTTTATAGCATATTCCCTCTTTCAATTTTTTATTCTGTGATACTAAAATGTCTGCAATGGATTTGTTCAATAGTGAAGCAATCTCTTGGAGACTGTGCTTTCTGCTACTAAATTATCAATCTAACACTATGTAAGTTTTGTGAATTTCTACTGCTAATCTAACTTATGAGCATTTGTAGCTCTCCCTTCCCTTTGCTTTGCACTTTGTGGAATTGCCAATGACTGATATTATTTCTCCCTCTCCCCCCAAAATATCTTTTTTCAAGTTATTATACTCTTGATGGTGATTAACAATTGAAGTTATAACTATGATATTTAACATAATAACAGATAGCTTCACAAATTTTGATAAGCACATCTCCCAATGCTTTACAGATACCAGGGAGACTTCACTGCCACAAGCAGTTACTAGAAGACAGATTCAACTTTCGTGATTCCTGTGGTGCCAAGTCTCCATCTAAAACATGCAGTTCAAATGGGGATATCTTCTCTTAGCCTTCAGATAAAACAAAATATATGCTGTGGACAAGGAGCACTTGTTATGGGATATTAACTCCCAGGGTCCCAATTTATAGATCTTGGGGAAGGAATTCATGATGGCTAACAAGTTACTAAATTATGCTTAAATCAAGTTGGCTTAAGGTAGATTGATAGATATGGATAGATGTATGTATAAACAAACAAATACATTCATTCAAAAYATCTAGAACACACAACTTCTACAGATACGTTAATGTCTCCTTGTTACTTTAAGAATCTACTAGTCTCAGCTGGATATTAAAAAACTGTATGAAATGTAAAACTCCTCTACCTTTGGTTCGTCACTGGAATTCTTCAGTAGGAAATGCATCTTCTTCCCTACAGAGACGCAAAATATCCATCCAGAAATAAATTGTATAGGACATTGAAATCTAAACTGCCTAATTCTACTCAGCTTATTAATGGCTTGCAACTGAGACCAATGCAGTATCAATGTATGTCCCCATATATTGTCACTGTGGGGTGACAACAGGATTGCGCATGAAAATTAGACAACTGATTTCCAACAACTCCTCCATTTTACCATACCATAATACAAACAGCTAAAACTCACTGAGATGACCACTAGCTAGTCTTAATTAGTGGKTTTTTTTCAGCTTCCTAAAGAGCCAGTTGCTCTTACAGCAACTGTAAGATCAGGCTCTAACTACAGTGACCAGTGCTAAACTTAAGTGATAAAACTGCTGCCTCTCTTTTCCACAAAGTAAATGCCGGCTGAAGAAGGAAATGCTGATTTTAAAAGTCATCTTCAATTTATGTTTTCCACTCTCCCTCCACTATTTAAATTTTCTAAAAACCCCTTCCTTCCCTGTACAATTCTTTAGAATAGTTCTTCTACCCACTTCCCTTCCAGCTACAACAAATATGTTTTCTGTACTCAATAAAACAACAAAAGTGGAATTAAAAAATACATGTTGATTATCAACTGGTTTTTCTTTTACAATTCTCTTAAATTTTTTCCTCCCTCCATTTCATCCCTTTAAAATCCTCTCCTTTCTGACAAGTTGTATATATAGAACAAAATCAAGACAGAGATGTCTATGAGGCATTAAGCATGTATCAGCTTTGCCCCTTAGTTCCACCCTCTGCTGTGATATACACAGTGCACTTCCAAAAGAAAAATAGTTACTGCTTTTAACTCATTGTAGAACTGACAAACTTAGATAGGAAAATAATAATTCTATGTGTTGTCGCTTTTGCTATTCCAAGACATGCTATCAACTACTACTTAAATTCAGCCCATTACAAAGCACACTGCACAATCTATTACACAAAAATACATATGCAGACATACAGTCAATTTGGTTTGAAGTAGCAAATGCATGTGACTACTGAGATATACTTTAGGCTGTAAAACCAGAACTCTCAGGTTCTTAGGAAACCTGAGGTCAACTACCTTTCTTAGAAAAGTTCTGCGTCTTTCTTCAAATGCAGAAAATTTGTCTGATCTTTAATTTAATTATGAAAATGTGTTTGAACCACATAAGTAATACAGATCCATACCCTGTATATGAGAAAAACTTACATTTTTCCCTAAAAAGCCTATGGTCTCATTTTTATGGAGACACCATCTGAAAAAGAACAGTGCTACCTTAACAGAACCAGCAAGAAAAAATACTGACACTGATAAGTATGATAAAATATTACTACCGTACTCCATTTTGGTACCACAGCAGTATGTTACATACACATAAAATTAACTTAAACAGGAAGGCACCTTTTTCAGAAAATCAGGAAAACAAATTCAGTTTTATAAATAGTATGATCATGAAGTCATTCAAAACAATGGACCTTCCTTTCAACTATAAAAAGTCTCCAGATTTGTCTTCTAAAGTATCTTTATAAGACCAGATAAAAGAAAAAAACAGAAAAGAAAAAATCCTTTTCATTGAACAGATGCTATTCATGCTGCTTCTTTTACCTTTAAAAATATACTATACATATAAAAGATAAATTATAGTAAATGGAGATGCACATTGACCAACAATGAATTATTAACATTCATTATATACATGGTAAAAGCCACTGGTACTGCTTTTTGTGTGGTTATGTAGATTTTGTGCTCTGTCTGGAATTCATCCCTTATACGCTTTAGGAAATACTGAAAAACACGTGGCTACTGGTCATGRAGTTTAAATAACCTTGCCCTGCATGAGAACTGCAACTGGCCCCTCCAAAATAAAAACAAAATGAGGAAGGGATGCAGGGGTTCCCCTCCCCCTTTGCCAAATGAATAAGTTTCTGTGTCCTGTCCAGGCTCGGAGAGAAGGAAGTTGGGTTCAGTTGTCAGAGTGCCAATACGCGACCCAGGAGAATAGAGCTCCATTGCTTGTTCTTGCACCGACGTCCTGTGTGAACTTGGGCAGCTCGTAGTTCCCTCCCTGCCCCTGAAAAATGAGAATAGCACTGTCCTAAAGCCGGCTGTGGCACTGATAAATAAATACAAGGCTATGAGGTACCCGGACTGTATGAGGAGCAGGGGGGCACGCACAGCGATACAATCATTTCTGTTCTTCAGTTGCTTCACAGAAGTATTAACTGTGGAATATATCTGGAATATTCAAATACACTTTCTCTTTCAAATTATCCAACTTAATCAAAGCAACACTTCTTTTTCCACTTTCCTTACTGGTTCCTCTCCAGAGTTTGCAGGCAAAGTGCAACTGAACATGGATTAAACACTCTAGCAGAGCCAAGATCGTAGCTTGTTTGCTTTTGCTTTTAAACATAATCAGTCTTCTTGTAATGGAGAAAATCACAGATAAAACTGCCTGATTCTAACAATTTCAACATTTTTCTTTTCAGAAAACTGAGAATAATGAGGTCCAAGAGTTTGGCACTGTCACATCACTACCTAACATTACCCATCCATTAACCACTGTTATTAGACGGTAAATGTTACAGCTCTTTTTACTTGAATAGCCACAGCTGTGACTGTGTTGGGAGATCTTAAAACTAAATCTTTTGTGGATCTAGGGACTTGAGATATTTTAAAAATTTATAAGGGAATAGGACTGGGAGGGTAGTGGTACTGCTTGTACATACCATACACCTGATAGTATGTATTGTACTGTTCCAGGTAGAAATGCTTTACTGAATTCAGTAAGTGATCCATCTTCCATTTTTGTGATTCTGTCTTACCTTCGACACATTCTCATTTTCATTTAATGAAAAAGCTAATACCTGATTTATTTAATTGGAACATATTCCTTTAATTAAACTTGGAAATGTCGCTCTCGAGAAGATGACAAAACCAATTGTATTGCCTTGATTAGCATAATACTTTTTATGTGAAGTTGCAAAAAAGGACAAAAAACCCTAACTAACAAACATKTGAAATAAAATCACTTAGTCCTGATGGAAAAATATTTTCCTGTAAATAGTTGATTCCCCATTTACCCCACCGTATGTCCAGGGAAAAAAAAGGGATGGAAAGTGGCCATTTCAGTGACCTTGTGTCCCTCCCTTAGAGGAAGACAGCTGACAGGTAGATATATGAACAGTTTGTTATTGCAGATTCCAGATCTTGTGATTATCTCTGACTCAACTTCTGGGGTTTTATCTGGAATTCCTGTGACGGGTCAAACAGTGTACTACTCCTTGTCTTTACCTTGTAGTGACCCCAGGTTAAAAATACACCTTACAACAATAATACATAACAGTTTCCAAAACTTCTGCTTGAGATGAAAAAATGATGACAAGCTCCAGACTTAGGATGATCCAAAAAATGTCTCAAAATGTAGATTTCAGTTTACCTGGGTAGATGTTATCATTATGAATTTATCCATACTTTTTTTTAGTTTTCAGCTTTAGTTGATGCAGTAGGTAGAGTAAATAATTGCTATTCATTCTCTTAACCAATAAACCATATCAATTATATACTCTTGCAGAATATTAGGTGATACTGCCACATGATATATTTTTAAAATATCTTGCTAGAATTGCCTCGGACCTATGTGATGAGGAAAGATAAATATTTACATGTAAATCTCCTCTATATGTTTAGAATACATGTCTGTGTCTATTCATTTTAAAATAAGGAAAGTATAACTTATGAATCAGTTTCGTTAACATTTATAAAGTACTCTAAGATCCTCTGGAAAAAAGTTTGGAGAGAGACCATGACACACATCGTCAAAGTTTGTCTAAATCTTCCCGTTTCTTCATCCAATATCAGCTTATATTTCCTTGCCTCCCCTAAATCACTTCAAAATTCTACTGATGTCATGTTCTTTGGTAATCATTTTTGCTACAGTAGCCCTCTTCGAAAGCTTAATTATTCTCCTCATCAGCTGCAAAAAAATGTGAACTTTTAAACTTTGAGAGCCATGAATATGTATGCCTCATTTCTGAACGCATCCTACTAACCTAGGATGAGGTCAGCTCTGGCCTTTCTTACAGCAAAAAATAACCCACTTTATCCCTCTTCCACATCATTCACTTCCTCCTGTACATAGCATAGATGTTCTGGCAGAGATGATTTGCTGACTTTTTGCTTCCTTCCCATTAATCTCTACCTTCCAATGCCCTGCTATAGCACAAGCACACCTATCATTCTCAGTGTAGTGTTGCAGGATTTCTCCAATTTCCTGCGGGAATATCTTTCTAGCAGACACAGAAACCAGGAGAGAATTCACATTGCAGTAAAAATATGAACAATGCCAGTGTTATTGTACGACTAAGGAAAGAATGGGGGACAGGAGCTCTGCTATTTCTTCTCATGTCTCAACACAAGATTAGCCTCCTCTGCACTTAACTGCAGGAAAACAGGACATCTTCTTCTCCTTCAAACTTGGACTTCAAACTTCAAGTCAGAGCAAGAACCTAATTTTGGGTGGTTTGCCATGGCTCACTGCTGTCCCTGTGCTATAATTTGTTGCTTCTCAGTAGGACTGGCTTGATGGGCTTTCTTGAAATGCACAAGTACCAAGAAATACAGCAAAATAAATGCATCTGAAAAACAATAAATGGCACTTCATTAGAGTTTGCATTTATAATGCACAAATATATATTGTATTTTTTCCAGTTACAGCGGTGCACAACCTTTCTATCCAGGGTTGGATACAAGACACATGAAAGAAACACATAGAAGGGGTCTACTGCCTAAACAAAGACATTTGGATGTAGCTGTTGACTAGATCTCTCTGCCATTTTAGATGCTCTGTGATATCAACCTTGCCGCCAGCCACCACTCCAGAAGCAGTCAATATTTCCATAAGTCTTGCGACATATCTGCCATCTCCACATGAATGTCTTAGGTACCTCAGAGCATTTCAGATGACACTAGAAGTTTATCTGAGCAACTGAGGACCATCCTTCAGAACTGCATGCTGTGAGCCTTTCAATCAAGTGGTCAGAACTCAACAAATATATTACAAACCCATCTTACTGTGCAGGCAATGTACAGCCAACCTCAGACTCAGCGTTTGCTTCTCTGTTGGCATTTGATGAAGCCACTGACAGAGGACAAAAGAATGCACTGCATTCTCACTGCAAATCTTTAGACTGATACTCTTTATCTTCTCGGGTTAGGAGCATAATTGAGCGAACATGGAATACATGATAAAGCAGCAATGGCATGGAAATGGATACAGGGAAGGTGAGGTCCTTGCACCCTAAACCAGAGCTTGCCTTCACTGCTTCCTGTTTTCTCAGTTGCCAAAGGGAACAAATTTTTTACCTCCTCCCCATTTTTTCCATATGCTTGTGTGTTGTACTATCTATAGGACAAAAAATTTGAAGGGCAGAAAAGGACTTAACGTATTTAATTTTTAGAAAGTACAGTTATAACAATTCCTTAAAATCGAAGAAAGTTGTTTGATTTAGAAGAATGCTTATAACCAAAGTGACATTATTCCAATTACGAGCTCTTTCCCTGCAAAAACGATAGATTATAATCCAAAATGTTTACAGAAAATGCATTGCTAGATGACCTGTGAGGTTCACTGTAGTGAATATGGCCCTAGAATACATAATTTTGGACTAGAAAATGTTTCCTTCTGACACCATATTTCACTGAAGAAGTTAAAGAGCTATAATGTCATGGATGTTGACATAAGTGTAAAAATGAAAAAGAAAAATTAGCCTATGAAACAAGTTATCTGACATTTAATGGTGAACCTGTATTATGAAAGGTTAAAGATCATTTCTGGTAATGGAAGACTAGAAAACAAAAGGAATAGCCTATGAGATACAGCTTTTAAGCATATAGAAAAATAAATCTCTGACTTGAAACCCSTAACCCCTTTACATCTTGCAAGGGGAGCTGCTTATTGTTGGACATTTTGAGTCTCCACTCAATAGGCCAACATGCTAGCATATCGTGGCTGATTCAGAAATATGGATTCACTGCCTAACTAAAATGTACTCTTCAACATAAGGATGCTTGATTCTGCTCACATGTTACTAACTTCTTTTAAGTTCATCGTTTTTTACATCCGTGGGGAGAAACACTCCCACTTGTTAATGCAATCTTATGATTTCCTGTATCAATGATACAGCTCTGTATTCCATTCACGTTGCATGTGGAATGGAACAACTCTTGRCCAAATTACATTTCACGCACAGTCACCTTGACTATATCGGCCAAAATAAAATGAGAAAGTATCATGAATTGTTTTTTATCACATATTATTTCAGATTTCTTTCAGTTACTTCACTAATAACAATTGTGCCAATAATATTATTCTAATGAAGAAAGGCGGACTTTATGAATTATGAAGGAAAAATTGAAGAATTATCAGAAAAACAAACAATTACAAAAAGACTGACTATAGGGAAGGAAATAAAACACCATATAAATAATGATTATATAATATTTTCTCTTTGATAGCTTGAGTTACTGCTCTTCCTTCACTCATAAAATGTTCTCTCCAGTTTTGTTCCTTCATACAGAATATTCTAACAGTCTGTTTATGGAAGAAATAACTCAGCTGACATCATAACTGCCAACTTCTTTTAAAAATGTCTATAAAGCACATATTTGCATAACTCTGCATGTTTTCAGGTGCAAAACATTACAACTTCTGAATCAAAAAAACACCTAACATGCTTAAGACCATCCTTACCCAAGACAATGTCTTCACTGCGGTTGAAATGTAAGCAAAAGGTGATGATTTTATAAATTGAAGCATGAAGCRTGCACTTTTCCAAAAATATTCTGTAACAAATACAAATGCAAATAAAAAAATAGGACGTTTTCTTATTGTCATAACTTGTGCTTTCATCGTGTCAAAATGCCTCATTGAACTGAGGAGCCTGTTGCGACAGATAATATGCAGATGAAGTAAGAAGCAGGCATACCACACGTCTGCTTAACCAAAGCAGACTATACAGAAATAGCTGCATGGAAGCATTAAGTAGCTTACCAGCATGACAGTGAGAAAGTAAGCTTAAAATGGTGAGTTACATGATGAGAACAGTGCTGAAGTTTTAAGTCCTGTACCTTAGACCTGACTAGATAGATGCTTTTGCTGTCCATTCCAGAATTTCCTCTGCTTTTATCTGTTCTTCTCATACAGCACACACCAATATTGAAAACAATGTCTCCATTCTGGTCAACAAGAACATCTAAAGACTTGCTGTACAGGTAAAATAAGTGTTTCACCAAAGGATGCATTTTTTATTATAAATGGTTGGATCTGTTCATTCAGAGTCACCATTAAGGCCCATAAGAATTGTGAACTCACTTTTGTCAAAATTTTCAAATGGAAGATTAACAGTGTGGGTACCCAGACTCTTTTACAGAGATAAATTTGTTGCCTCTCAGTAGTATCAACACAACTGGGTAAAAGACTCTGACTATCGGAAGGTAGTAAACACCTGCTTCTGGAAAACAAGCTTATTCAAGGCAAGTCAAGATCTAACACCTTACAAATCATTTTTCAAATCTTATTCAAACTACATCTGTGTCTTTAATACAAAGCCCAAAACTGAAGTTAAAAATTCTGATTGCTTCACAGAACACCAAGAGATGCTTGACCAAACTCACATAAGAGTTATGTTTTGCTCTTATTTAACTAAGTGCAGAAAATCTGGAGCGGTTCCTTTCCAGTGATACAATGTGTGTTAGGATTAATTTATTACTGTCACTCTTCTTTTGCTAACCTACTCCCTATATTTTTAAACAGGTGAGGAAGGCTTTAGCTGCACAACGAACATTGTAGCTAGCAAAATAGTTCATGGATTACTTTGGAAAAAACAGACTTAAATAGATAGTATCCAACAGAGGAAGAGAGTTGACAAAATATGTTTTGTGCAAGCATCCATTAATCAAAGAAATGCAAATATTTGGTTAGAAAACTGTCTTACACAGTTCAAAAAGAGTGAACRGTATTGTCAAACAACACAGGTTGAGCATTTGGCTTGACATCAAAACAGTTAATCAGAAATAGTCAGTGGTGTCTTTATTTACATTCAGAACATCTTTCTTTTTGAGAAGTCCCATTACTGTTTCCAGGACCATTCAGAGAGGCAGGTACAGTGCAAAGGAAATACGAATAGCTCAGTCTGCTCCTTGCTATCTTAGTTGGTATTTGGCGTGCCATTACCTTACGCTAGAAAACAAAACAAAACAGGACATTTTGCAAGCAGATGATTTCATAGTTGAAGGAATAGCTAACAGTCATAAGATGTACATCAGCTCTGCTTGCTCATATTGCAGATGTATCCATTGTTTCAGTCATACCGAGTTCTCTTACTACTTCTTTGTACTGTAATGTGGTATAGATGTCCCAATGGTCAGGGTTCCCTGTGCTGACAAATTATAAAAGATAGTCTTAATATAAATACATGATGAAYGACAAGAGGTGATAGAAATCCATATGCTACCCAGAGGATAATGTAGCAACATTTCCTGAATAGCCTCCATGTTCCATAATGYCAGAGATTAAATGGAACTAGAATGTAACCTGCCTGGCAGCAACCCCAAATGAGGGACTCAGCAAAAATGCAGCTGTTAGAAATAGGGAATTATGCTTACACATGTATGTATACTCAGTGGAAAAAAGAACTTACAGTATGTAATATATATGCTTTAAAAATTATTCATTCATTAAGATGTATTATAGTGATAATACATTTTCAGGGAACTTTTCAATGGTTACCTATTTCCCACCAATCACCAGCCTCACCCTAGTTCACATTTCCTGTTTCAAATTATTTTTCTTCTTTTTTGTTCCTGCCAATTTCTCAGCACCTCCCCTCTTCTCCAGTGTCTATTTACTATTCTTTTTTTCCCATAATTTCTTCTTTTCAGCTTGCATTCCTGCTGTTATACAAGTATTAGAGGTGAAAAGATGCTAGAAGTATTTGATGTCTGTGCTCAGACTCCTAATTCCTCAATCCCATGACAGAGATTGCAAGTAGGAGGGAAATGAGAAACACACTTATCTCTGCAATTTTCAGAACATTGTGGGAAGCTATGTTCCTTTTTGAAATTATTTTTTCCAGATATGGTCACTACAAATTGAATTTTCTTGGGGGGAAACACATCAGAATCAGGTCAGATTTCAGTTTTGAGTCAGAAATGGTTCCTGAGAAATATAAAAATGGCAGAAGCTTGGACAGCATAAGCTTTGTGAAATAAAGGAAGTTAGTTAAAAAAAAAAACTTGTAAAGAAGTAAAAAGTAGACATCCTCTATTTTTTACATTTTGTCTTTCTTTCTGAGAATGTCTTTACCTCAAAATGCCTCCAGCGAATGTTCCCCAAGATACTTACATAGTACATATACATAAAGCTTGATTTCAACAGACCTGAAATATGTGTAGGGTGTTTTAAGTGTTTCTGCTTTCTTAATTTGTTATGCTAGAAAAGGTAACCATGACAGTTAAATAAAAAAAATTGTTAATACAAATTTAGAATCATCGAATCATTAAGGTTGGAAAAGACCTCTAAGATCATCGAGTCCAACCGTCAACCCAACACCACCATGCCCACTAAACCATGTCCCTAAGC
>JAYKAV010002086.1:1037166-1154748 GCA_035582835.1 Phoebastria nigripes | reverse complement strand
TAAAAAAAAAAAAAAAAAAAAAAAAAAATCAATGAGATGAAAAATTTGAATCCGAGGTTGTGGGGTTATTATTACTTCAACTTTTGAAGGTGGTCCAAGTATATTCTAGCAAAAGATAATACTTCTCTATCTCCACAATGTCGATCCTTGCTTGACTAATGCAAAAAGCAAGCCAGTCTCAGGAATCAGTAACAACTGTTGTCAGGGGAAAACAGGCATGCACAATTCTGGGCTGATAACATAACGTAAACAAAAAATGGGCTGCAAGTAGTGCTGTTGTGAAACTTTGCATGATAGTCTGGAGACCTGGAGAAGGGAGTATGTCTCTTGTCCCCAGAGGGATGCATGGCAAGACAGCCCAAATATCAACAGTGATGTGAGGTTAGCAGCATGTGAGGATGGTTTCATGCTCTCCTGACCTGTGAGAACATGCCCCACTTGGACTGAAATCTTCTGTGCTGGATCTGTCTGCAGGCAATGGTCTTGTTTTTGTTTTTTTCTGTTTTACTGGCAAGTTTTCAATAATTGTGTGTTCTGAGACTGGGGAGGGGGGAATACTTTTATCACAACAAAGAACATGTTTTTGGGAAAAGGCTATGGTGAAAGTGGTTGGTGACTAATGCTGATCAATGAGGATAACTACCGGTATTCAAGGAGAAGGAAATAATGCTTAACAAAAAGGAATGAAGCCTTGGGTTGGGTTGATCTATTTTAGCAGAATACTTGGTTCCCAATAGAGCAATGCCCTCTGCCGGTAGTAGAGTTGGGTGTTTTCAGTTAGGGCTGGTTTTTAACCCTTACGCTGAGGTCCTAGTCTGAACCAGACACAGAGAGCTTCCTCCTGGAGGGGAAGCGCTGCAGACAACAGCAGCCTGCTCCGCCCTGTGTTGACTTCTCAGCGTATCAAGCAAGCTGTTGAACTTCCTTTTCTCCAACTGGGACCAGGACACGTCTGAATTTCAGACTTAGTCTCTGCAAGGCCAGAAGAGACCAAATCATCTTCTCGGATATCTGACACAGCCAGGATCCTTAAGTTTCACCAGCCTCTTCCTCATGTACAGCCACCACAGCTTGTCCTCGCCTACCACTTCATGTTGATCTTGGGAGGCCAAAGGGACTTGGTGCTTCCTCTGAGACTCTGCTCCAGCAGTGAATCATCTCCCACTGCTGGATAGGGAACAACTGCAGATTTTTCCAGGGATTAATTTGTCTGGCCTTTGTTTCTAGCAATTTCTTTTGCCATCTTTTTCACAGGTAGACTAAAAGGCAGTGTAGTACCCAATACTTTCTCTTGAAAACATCCGGATGCTGTAGTTCAGTGACCTTTCTAACTGGAGCTATAACCACCAGAGCCTGCTGAGGTCAAGTCCATCACTGTGCCACACATTTTCTCCACCTCTCAAGTTGTTTCTGTGGCTGTCTTCTACTCTTCATCTTTACGCTCCTGATGAGAAGGCTCATTGCATTCGGGGCCAGTCAGAGCCATGAGGCAAGGCTCGCTGAGGCAAGCACACCTAACGAAACACGGCTGTCACCGTGACATGGTCAAGCGCAAAGCCGTGGGGTCCTGGCGGGTCGCTGCAGTCCGCAGTGCACGACTGCGTCCCCTCGGTGCGTGCCTGCTCCGAGGGAGTCCTGCCAGCACCCATTTCCACTCTCAGGCTGTTAATGGAAACTTTGAATAGCATCGAACCTGGGTCACCAGGGAACCTTGGTAATAACCTTCCCCTCCCTCGATCATATCCACTGCTGAAAACTTTTTTGGATCTCATTTATAAAGCTCCTCATCCAAAGCAATTTCATAATGAAATGAAGTATATGCCAGTTCTGCAGGTTTTTTTCATCCAGACATAGAATATCAAATGTAATCAGGGCTGTTTAGCCTGTGTTGATCAGCATTAAGTATATTTTTACCTTTTTAGCACTTGGAATTTGATTGTGTTGTAGCATTGCACGCACTGTCCAAATTTGATGCCAACTGATTTGGGTCATTTGGCTGGACCATTTGAAATGCTGGTATGATTCTGGTCCTACTGCACCATTGAAATCTGCCTGGTATTTTAAAACATATAACAAATAAATCTTTTTATGGCTTTTCTCACCAGGCCTTTAGAGGTTTGAAATTCAAGCTATCTGGACCTGTTCCTTCTTCAAAGTCCTTCCTGCCAGAAACTTTGTGGTGATGTCTGAAGTTTTTCTTACCAATTAGAAATTGGAAAATAATCAGTATTAGAAGACAGTATTTTCTTGTATTTCTTCTAGCTGGAAGTTTTCTTTCTTGATTATGGATTTTTGGGCCTTTATGAAACTGATTTTAAAATAATATGCTTCTCATATCTATTCTCATCAGTATAACTCATAACTTTCCTTAACTTTGGGCAATTATGCTTCTGACATTGTTGGAAATGCTTGCAGAGAGTAGAAGCAGCTTGTGGCAAGCTGAGGTACCAGGCTGGACAGGGGGTTGGATCCAGCTCAGTGTCTCTTCCTTTAAGCTCAATTTCTGTGGTGGGCAGGGTGATGGAACCCCTCCAGTGCCTTCCTGCACATGCAGAGGAGTGGTCCCCATGAGGAAGGCAAGGCTGTGGTCTTGGCCATTGCAAGACTGGGAACAAAGGGACATCCTCTCCTTCACCCAAAGGCAGCAGAGCTGTCTCCTCCCCTGGTACAAGCTGATTTCTAGATGTTAAAGATGATCACATCAGTGAATTCGCTTAGAGGAGCTATTTGTGTGAATTTTATTCCTTAATTGAGACTAGTTGTAAAACCTTCATATGACCTTTTTATGAGTTTGGTGCAGACAAGTAGAAAATGCTTTGTATTATCCCTTAAAAGTATCCTACTTGTGGTACCTTACTCCCACAAAAAATTAGAGAAGAAAGTGGTAATTATATGAATCTATTGATAACAGCATTTGGCTTAGACAATGCTAGAAGTAGAAACTGTAATTTAAGCTTAATGTGTACTATAAAGCTGACCAAGAAAATGGAAATTTATGTAAATTCCAGAGTACAATTTATAAGGTTACAGAATACGTGGCATGCACATGTTTGCGACTAGTTCTTTAGGTTCAACTAGTTAGGTTGGTTTTCCAGGTTGAGCAGATGCTTTCCTTCAGAGACCACCCTCTTAAAAACAGCTTTTATATTTTAGGAGGGTAGAAACAGTTGCTTGTGACTTGATTGAAACTTCCCATATCTCCACTACTTATCCCAAGAAGAGGAAGAGGGGAACACACTCAATGGAGCGCCTTGTGGCACACGTAGTGACCAGGAGGACAGATGGGGTATATACACCGTACAGAGGTCTCGCAGGTCCCCACTTCATCTTGCCTTACCTCGTTAGTCGTCTTGTTTTTGGGAGCTGGGGATGTTGAGCAGATATTGATATGCTACATAATTCTTCGAGTCACTTGCATAATTAAACACTAGGAGCCTTATCAGAAAACATAGGATTTTCTAATAGACAGGGTACCCAGTATGTTCTGGGCCAAGATTTTACCAAAAAATGCACATTTCTTCTCTTGTAGGCCATAAGTTGATGTCATATATGATTTCAGGGGGCAGACTGACAGTGACAAAGAACATGGTAATGGGGCATGGGTAATGGGGAGATTTGCGGTGGGCTCAGACCTGATGGGAAGGGCTGGTGGGTCCAGGCTGGCATGGGTGCTGCTTGTGTTGGTGCTGGTGGTGGGTGTGTGATCTGAGCACCCGCACACCGGCGATGAGGTGAGCACCAGCAATGTGTGCTTTATTAGATTACCTCCCTGTGGGAAGCTAAGAGTTTCTCTTGTTGTTTATTCCCTGTTATCATTTATTCTCAAATGCAAGAGGGAAGTGTTTTGAAAATAAGGTGAAAATCAGCAAGTCGCCTTCTGAAGGACGATCTATTCCTTTGTGTTTTTAGTTGCACCTGCTGACTTCAGCAGAAAAGATGAGCTTTTACTTGGATTTATTCTTTTCAGGAGCAGCAGAAGCCTATGGGGGAGTGGCTGGGCTCTATTTTACGTACAGAAACCCCCACAGGCTCAGTCCTACTCTAATTCATACTCGCAGAAAAATTCCATTTATTTGAAAATTGCATGATCAGGTTGTAAATTCCCAGTGTTGAGTTGGCTTTTGCCCCCATTTACATTGCTGCCTCAAGGTGAAGGTAGAATTTAGCTCTGAGAAGCAGAACTTTTGCTTGGAAGATGAGTCGGAAAAACATCACCCATGTTTTGAACCCAACTTGAATTTTAATGTTGAAGAGGAAAGAAGTCTTAAAACTGTGTTTGAAAATTGCTAACCATCAATAACCATTGTATGTTTTGTATCTGCATTTAGGATCAATTTATAGAATATAATTGTGGATTCAGATAAATCCTGGTCCAAATTAGAGTTTTGGTCTTGAGAACAAGACCTTGGCCCTTTAAGGGGTGATAGGAAAAGTAACTTCATGTGTTTTTAAAATAACTTTGTGTAACTCATTCTTTAATCTGCCAATTTCCATTTTCATAAAAGTCTTTTCTCCACAGTTATTAAACATCTTTAAAATATAATTTAAAAAATGTAATAACCTTTATCATCTGTTCTACAGCTTGCCTTCAGCCAGTGCACTACTTGTGAATACAGAATTTCAAATTAAATTTACTAATCTCATGGAAAAAGGACACTTTAGAAAATATTGCATTCACAGCAATGCCACAGCAAGCTAAGAACAACTAATTCTATCAAGTTACAAAATAAATTATACGTTCTCTCTCCTGGTTGAGCTAAAATATTTCACAAAATTATTGAAAAGCTTCTCATGTAAAACTGGAGGAAAATACCAATTAACCACCCAGTCTCTGGCTGCAGATGAAGCAGGGCTGGTTGTGAGTGTTTCACTCTCAAGGTAATGGGACAGTGGCTAATTATTTYCTGGCAGATGAGGCCTGTCACGAGGCAATTGAGAGGGACAGGAGGAGTTCTTCTGCATCTCAGTGGATGCTGTAGGTGCAGGTCTGCGATGTCCATCCCCTCAGGCACGGCCACGGACAAGCATGGGGCAGCCGTGTCCTCCCGCTGGGCTCTGGGGTGGTGGCGTGGTCTCGACCATGGTGGTGCGACGTGGGAGCGTCTGCAAGGGCTGCTTAGGTGCAGAAGGCTGTTAATGCACCCGAAATCTCTTCTATTTCCAATACACAGCATTCATTCATGGATTACAGGCAAATTAAGGCGCTCTCTGCAGAAGGATTGCTACACATAAACACAGGGACATAAAAAGTGTGCGTGTGTATATATATATTTATATATACTCTTTGCATACTGCGAACTAACAAAATGTATGTTTGCCCGCAAGCAGGTGTGATTTAAAGACAATACCATTTGAATATGCGGTGATCAAAAGGACTGATTCCCACCGTTTGAGTTTTAAATAATTCCAGTRACTCTGAAACCAAGGTGTCAAAACAGAGAAGTTAAAATCTTCTATAATGTCAGTTCTTTTGATTTCTTTTCCTGCTGTATAAACTTACAACTATCTCAAATGTAAAGAAATGCATAAACCTGCCAGCAGGCTCTCCTCCCTGCAGGTCCTGTTGGCATGTTGCTGGGTGTCCGAGGCCAGCTGGACCACGGCAGCCCCCTCCCTGCCAACCCATCCCTGGATCCGGGACCAGCTGGCGCTCCTGGGGACTGCAGTCTTTAGTCTGATATATGATTCCTGTCAAGGTCAAAGAGTTTTCCCAGGAACATCCCAAAAAATCTCTCTTTAGCATCAGAAGAGTCCCCAGATGTTACAGGAGAAGTTGCTCCAAGAGACTACGGCTGCTGGTGTGGTGGTATGTGTGGGATCTGGTCGTGACTGGGGTAGAAAAGAGGTGAAATCCTGATTCCGATGAGTGAGTGGTGACTAGAAACTTTAAAAAGTCATTCCTGGCTGTAAAGAGTGTTCAAGAAAGAAAATGGGTTCAAGACCGTAAGTGACACTTTCCTTCCTTGCTCTCTTCTCTATGGGCGGCGGTTGCTTTGACTTTTCAAGCCAATGCTCACACCTTGTGTGGTCCTGGCAATCTGGAGTGCTCAGCTTGGACTCTCCCCTGCAAACACACCCTTTCAAAATCAGAGTTTTAGGTGGGTTTTCAACTAGAAAACTGGGGCAGTGTTTTGAGCTCCAGTCAAATCTACCCAGGAATACACTGGAGAAATTTATTTTTGCTACAATGTCATTTAACAAAAATCCAAATCATACATGCACATTTTGTCCATATAATAGAGGGAAAAAAAAAAAATGAAGCTCCCCCTGCAAAAAGCCATTTACAGGAATGAAGTCAGAAAACATAACCCAGCAACATCAGCYTTTCCTGATCTAACAACTCCGTTTTGATGTGGCTGTCTTTCTGTCCACGCTCCGAGTAAATTGCACAGAAACCAGGCAGAAATAAATGGGGAGGAATCAGCATGCTGAAAACAGTGTGCTTTGATTTGTCTTCCCATTCAACCTCTACCTGTCTGGCCTCTGGAGCTGACCTTTATTTAATTGGGACAAGGCTGGAAGGATCACTAGAAAGCATTAGATTCCCGTGTCGGTTCCGCCATCTATTTGAGGAGAGGATTGTCCATAGGGTACAGCTATAGTCTACCAAAGCGGTTGCCTGCTCCTGTCAGGGCTTTAACTGGTGCTTCAGAAGAAGCTGAAATAAAGCTCTTGTGCACCTAGAAAATTGAGCAGCGCTGCTCACCGAGGTGGCGTTTGGAAGTGTAATCTTCAGGTGCTCTGTTTTGAAGGAGAAGATTTGTTAGAGGCAATTTCCTCACTCATAGCCCTGTTCTGCAAGCTCCCTTTGCAGGGAGCTGAGAGGGAGATATGTTGTTAATGGAAGGAGGTAAGATCATGCGTCAAGCAGGCGTTAAACGAAAGCGAGCAGCTCTTTGGACAAACACTCTAGTGCTAGCTGTACGCGCTGCTCCCATCTGCGTGCCGGTGGTGATGCTGCACGGCAGCGGGTGCACAGGTGTGGATGCTTCACCTCGCTCGGGCACAGGAGGAGGTCACCTTTTCAAAATCAGCCGCTTTTGTGTTCCCCCGCTGTGGCTGCAGCTCTTACAGAATAGATTTTTTTTTTCTTTTAGAAAATGTGCTTGAAAAAATATTCTTTAATGAAATGCTTTGGGGTATATAATCAGAATTTTTTAATGATTCATGTCATAAGTGCAGAGAATTTTGGCTAAAGTAAAAGGTAAGATTTTTTTAATCATCAACATGCTCATTATTCACTTCCCACTCTAAGCCAAGACAAGAAAAACAGCAGCTTTCTGATGAAAAGAAGAGGATCCATCAGGTCCCACTCACTTTTCATGAACTAAGAACTGATGTCAGTGACTGTCAGATTCAAGTGATTTTCTCCATAAATCTCCTCTTTACTTGCAAAAAGGAATCATTGTTCCCTAACACTGCACAAGCTTTTTGTTCAGGTTTGCTGTGTATAAAATTTAATGAGAACAGGCACAGAACACATCAAGAGCTGAGCATGTGTCAGTTAGGAAATGTGTGTGTTTGAAAACCTTTTCCTATAATTATCTACATTTCCCGTTACCTACTTGGGGACGATGAGGGGAAGGGGGCTGGGTGCTCGCTGAAAACAATAGCTTACTGAAATGTGAGGAGAAGTACCTGACTGCCAGAATTGTATATGGCTGGGGAAAAGAGATAGAAAGGAGAAGGGGCTCGGATAACTCAAAAATCAAGTGTCCCCAAGGCAATATTGCTGTGGTTATTTTCTCAGTTTGAAGTGTTTGGGTGGTGTTTTTTGACTGGCTGCTGCTAACCACGCTAATTGTGATAATCTGTTCTGTTGCCTGTTGGTCGTGCCCATCTGCTGTGTCTCAGTTTGTGCTCTGACCCTGTCCTGGGGAGTTTGTGGTCCATCCTTCCGTCACAGAGTAGAGTACGCAGCGCAGCGGGGTCCTGGACGYGGCTGGGACACAGGGGACGGCGCAGGGCGAATGACGGTCCTGGCCAGGGTTGGGAAAACAGTGGGGTCGTATGGGATGCTTACAGACAAGCTGATTAGGTAGTAATGAACGCACACCGATGGTTAGCAGAGTAACAGTGGTCTTATTCACCTACGTACCTAGCACGCTATGTCCTTATGAAATACAGCATGTCTTAATCTGCATTTTTCCTAAATAGTCTGTGATAAACTCTTGTCGCATAAATGAAACAGCGATGCCTGCTGACAGCCGCATGTCTGTGCTCTCGTGAGGCTCGCTGTTCGGGGGCACAACAGGTATTATCAGGACCCCCATTTGACCCTGCGTAGACCAAGGTCTTCTGTGTTGGCTGTGACTCATCTGCACTGCTGCGAGGGGAGGAAAACAAACTCTGGTTCTGTCTTCATTTTGCGAAAGGAATAACTGCTTTGGCTCTTGTGGTTTTAAGCAGAAATGTATTTTTTCTTTAAGGATATTTCTTTCCTAAAAATAAGAGTAGCCAGGCTTTTAGGTCACGGGAGGGATGGGTGCAGCCGGGCTGGGAGCCGTTCCCCGGCAGCTGCTGTGCCCACCTTCGCGTGAGGGGCGAAGCCGGGAGCGAGGGGTCCCTGGTGCCAGAGTCGCGCACGGGTTACAGCAGCACCCTTTGAAAAAAGTATTGGCATTGGTTACAAACAGCGGATACCGTTTTTAGCATTGCTGGCCTTGATCATGTAAGGACATTTTTTTGATGCCCACACTCATTTTACAGAAAAAAAGTTCTCCTTCTCTTCTCTCCCTGTTATTTGTCTCTTTGCCTTCAGTCATCTCTGACCTACCGTTTTCTTCATGAAACTCAAGTATTTTCTCTCTGGGACATCAAGGGTGTGCTGGTGACCTCCCATCCTGCGCACCGTCCTAGGTGCAGTCACACAGAACAACAGGGCTTTCTAGTTTCTGAGAGTTTCTGATCATCCTAATCCTGCATAGATAATAGCAAAGAGCAAAATGAGATGTTCAGGATTAGCTGGCTAATGTTCATACGTGGCTTCTAAAAGGCTAAATGTTCTTTCGACATTTATAGGTAACTACTGTCATTGTACAGGTGTTTTACAAGTATAAAATTCAGCTTTTGTGATGCTGTGATTCATCATCTTAACTCTTATTTATGAATATTCTTTTAAAAATGTCAAGATTCCTCTGTCGTCTTAAAAGGCAGAAAGCGATCAAAAAGCAAAGACTACAAGCAAAAGGATGTATTGCAATTTTTTAATGATGTTTGAAGCAATTAGACGTTCATCTAACTCCTTGCTTCTACAAAACCCTTGTCCTAGAAAGTTATTGGGGGGAAAAAAAATCCCATCTGAATGAAAGCTGTTCGTCAAAACCCAGAGGCTTGGCCAGCCCTGGAGACAGAGGTGGTGTTGCCTCACGCGCAGGGTAGTAATTCATCCTCTGCTTGAAGGACCATCCAGAAGTACACTGTGATTTTGGGGTTTTGCCCTGTTCCTCACGTACCATGGCACCCAAGGGTGGAAGCGGTTGGGATGAACTGCATGAGTGGAATAAAGTGGGTTTTTTTCCCCATCTCCAATCTCTAAAGCAAATGGTAAATAGTTCATCTAGTGTGTGATTGCCTGCCATGCTCCAGTAGTTTAGCAGGTACATTTATAAAATGTATGAAACGTGACCTAGGTACAATTAAAACACCAAATGTGAAACTGGCGTAAACCACATCGAGCCTGAAAGGTGCAGCGGTCACTTGCTTTCCGACTCTTACCTCTAGACAGCCCACTTGCTATTTGCGTTGAAGCGACTTTTGAAACGTTTACCAGTATTGTGTTTTAAGCTCAGTATTGAGTTAATAAAAAGAGAAAGAGGTCATGCCCATAATTTGTGTTTGGCATTAGGGAACTTGCAGGTTGTCAATAGCATTTTAAATTTTTCTTTCCCATCTATTAAGGTGTTTAATTTCATTTTAACCTTAAACAGTTGGGGTTGGTAGTAGCCATCAACACTAAATTAATATTGCTGCTTTGCAAGTCATTAATTGCTATGGCTGAATTGCAACGGTAGCTCAATAAAATAAAATTCTGATTTTAACACCTCCCAGGTAGCGTATCTGGAGGAACGGGTTATGAAGCCACGTGAAGTCGTCTGCAATTAGAACTGAGTGATCTTTATTAACTGGCCTGTGCCGTGTGAAGAGCAGCCAGTGTCGTACTCAGGTCTCTGATTTACTGCACTTCATTTATCAAAGTGTGTACATCAAAGCAGAGGTAATTTCCCATAACAGGGGTAGGGTGCGAGTACAATGAAGCCCAGATAGTAAATAATTACCACCTCTTTGAGATGCTTTTGTGCAATGACATTTTATTGATGTTTCTTCCTGATCACTCTCCGTTGAGTACAAGAAAAATAAAATGGGCTACCAAATGCCTAGGAAACCATTTCAGAGAGATTATCTGAACATTTCCGCATTCTGTAAATTTGACAGGGTGGTGAATGTGTAAGGGATTGCTGCTTCCAAAGGGAAGGCATCGCAGTAAATGATGCAAATTGGCAGGATTACAGAATATAATGAATCCAAAGAAGATTTTAAAATATAATTGGAAAGGGTGTCACAGAAAAAAAAAAGGTTAGTCTGTTTTATCTGTTATTGGGACTTGAGCTTACAGCCTATTAAGAAATTACCCGTGCCAGAGAAAAAGATGAAATGTATCACCGACTCTTGTGAGCACTATTATTACAATGAACGGTGTGTAGGGGTGATTGCAGAATTGTTGTCGTGGGTTTTTTTTATTGTTCTTTAATTCCTAAGGGAAGAGAAAATCTGTTTCTTAGAAAATTCTTCTCTGCATTTTGATTTTTTTTTTCTGCATTTCCTTATGCTAATCAGCCTTGTGTGATGTGAAGTATGATTATGGAAAGCGAATTAACCATTTCAAGCTGCTGTGTCTCTTGCCTGCAGAAATAACAGCTAACGAGCACTGCTGCGTGCCATGTCTGGCCCTTTCCAGGGGCAGGGATCCCAGCACCTCTCCCAGGGCAGCGCGGGATGGGGCTGGGGACACGGCGGTGCGATCGTCAGCGTGTCGCTGTGACCAGGGAATAACCACCATCTTTTCCATTTGGTAGAGATGTACGTCGTTTGGTATGGATATACAGAAACTGAGGATGCAGGTAGCTTCAGAAATCACCACGTTAACTGGTGCTGTGTTGCAGAAATTAGCCAAAGTGTTTGTTGCCCGTAACAGGCAGACCCTGCGGTCCCTGTGCCAGCTGGCAAAGCTCCTCTTCAACTTAGGCCCTGGGAGATGCAGATAAATCTGACTTCTGAGATCACCTCTGCTGAAGAAAGAGACCCCACATTTATTCATTTGACAGGATAAGAGAAAAATCATTTTTGTGTAACAAGGAGACATRGTAAAGGGTGACTAAATGGAAATGCTGAAGGCACTTAAATAATAAAATGAAAATGAAGGTTAAAAAAATGTGTCTTGGAGAATTGTGTACTGAATCACTCAGGTGCATGCAGTGTACATTGTTTCTTGCAGCACAAAAGCATTTTAACTGATTAACATGCTCCAGTGATTTTTTTTTAAACCCGTTGTTCTTTAGCTCGGGCCAGTTCTGTGATCTTGTCAGAAAAGAGGTAATAAATATGCAAGCTTTTACAGACAGTACTATTACAGAAGGCACTGGGCTAGAGTAGAAAAATGGCAAAGTAATTCAAATGAGGCTTAATTGACGCCTGTTGACAGCAGCAGTTCCTCTAGACAGAAACTCAGGTGCCTCATTCCCAGTAGGTTTGGCAATTGTGGTGGTAGTGCACGAAAGGGGCGGGTGACCGGCTCCTGTTGTGCCCGCTGTTACCTTCAGCTCCATCGACAACCCGTCAAAGGTCTGAACGTTCACGCTGGTCCTTCTCCAGCTTTGGAGAAGCTGATTGAAGCTTCTAACTGATGGTCATAAACAAATATAATTCTGGAAAAGAAAAGTGAGACCTTTAGCACAAAAATAAAATATTTCATAAGGCTTGAATTTATTCTCATTGGTTTTTTCCTCTCAAGTACAGGCATAATGTTAAATGGACCTGTGGTCGTCTCTGTATTTGCTATGATAACTATTGCATAGGAACTTTTATAGGAACTCTCTATTTTATAGGAGCTTTCTGGAGTTTCATATTGCCTTTAACATTATATATTTTAATCCAAAACAAGCAGACAGATATGTGTCTGGTGTTAGAGCAGTAAGAACTTTGAAAACCAGGGCAACTTCTTCAGAACCTGTTACAAATTCCTAAACTTTGTTGCCTGGTGCCACAAATGCTCCAAAGCAGAGGAGTAGTTGCACGATGTGTTTTGGCTGTGCTTCACGTGGTCCCTCCTGCAGGTACCCTCCCGCAGCCTCGTGTGTTTGATGGTTCTGATGAGCGGTTTGGGTGCTCCCCTATAGGCACTGTAGGTGCTGATGGCACCGCAGTCCCCTGTGGCTGGGCTGTCCCTGCTCCTCTGGCACGGGGCACGACTCCCCGTGGGTACCCGGCATCCCCCGGCACAGCCCTGCCACGGGGACCGTCCCCGTCCGTGCCCGGCAGAGCTGCTCGCCAACGCGGCACTGCACTCTGGACTTTAAAGATTTTATTGAAGTCCATTTCCACTGGGAAATCCAGATGAGGCTGAGATTTGTTTCATTAGGAAAATACAAATGGAAATAAGATAAACCTTTACAACGGGGATCTAAGTGAGGGATGAAGCACGCTGTGGTCACTGGGCTTTGACTTTCCAGGATCTTTGCTCTAGTCATTTGCAGTCATTGAAATGATGAGCGTAATTTATTTTTTAGGCCTGTAAAAATTAACTATATCTTAGAAAATATGCATACTATGTACTCAATATAGCAAGCCCTGTACAGGGAAATGACACAACCGTAAAACTGCCCTTTAGGGAGCTAATGCCATGACAATCCAGTTTTATTGGTTAGCTGCATCTGTTTAAACAGCTGATATATTAGTTCCTTATGACATTAATTTCAGAAATATTTTCAGAAATTTTTAGAAATTTCTGTCAGAGGTTTGGTTATATTCTGTCCGCTCATGGAGCGTAATTCCTGTCCTTTCCAGCAAAAGTCTTGGGAGGAAGAGGGAGGAGAGCAATAAAGAGTTTTGAAAATCTGTCCTTGTGTGGAACAGGTAATTTTGACAAGAAAACACATACGTTATAATACCAAAAGAAACTCATATCGAAGAATAATTCTTTCACTTTTTCTTAAATAGTTAGGTTGCACATTGACTCAGGCCTGTTATTCCTGTTTAAGAGGCTGGAAAAATTGGTGCCTTACAGCCAACTTTGCCTCCAGTGCGTAACCTCTGAAGGCAATGGGTAAATTGGTTATGTGAAGAAAAAAAAAAAAGAAGTGATATTTGACCTGGCTGTCATTTGTTATGAGTGACAGGTAACAGTATTGATAAACTGACAAATTTAAATGGTAATAATATTTATTCATTGTGTTCTGACTTCTAAACCACCTCCCACACCAGGGGTTTAACCCTGATGTGTCTTTGGCTGGGATCACTTCTACAGAGCACAGTAAACCACTTGGACCGTAATTAGCGTTGTAACTGCTGCCTTGGAAAAGTTAAAGAAACACGCAAACCTCGTTGCTCTTTTTCAAACAGATCTGGAAAAATGATGTGATCTAGTTCAACCAACTACCAGAAACTCACTGTGGCTAACGGGCCATACTACAGAGCGTGTGACAGCATACTTGCAATTGTCTTTTGAGTCATAATTTACTTTTAAATCACTAAGAGCAGAATAGTAATAGCCCTGGTATGTCATTAAATAATGATAAATTAAAAAAAAAAATCAAAAACAAAACCCAAACAAAAGATGGAGACTAACGTTTGATCTTGGGGGGAAAAATATTAAGTATATTTTCAAAATGAAGTTCCAAGTAACATTTTTAGAATCTCTGTTTTTCCTGGAACCCTTAAAGCAAGCTTGGAAATACTGGGAATGCCCACGAAGCACAAATCCTCACTTCTGATTAAGCGCTGAAGTAATCGAGCGATTCGGCCAGGCCGTTGGCCTTGCCGAGGRGCGCGTACGCAAGCCGGGTCTGCGCGAAGCCCCGCGTCTCGCCGAGACCCAGAGTCAGCACCCTCGCGGTGGCAAGGCGGTGGGTGTGCCGTCTGCAGGAGCCGCGCGCTCTCCCCAGCTCTGCCCCGGCGCTGGGCTCCGAAATGGCATCAGGTCAGGTTTGATTCAAACCGAGCGCTCGTTGCTATCTGCCTCCGCTCTCCTTTCCCGCACGGCAGCAGCGCTCAATGGGCTAAACTGGGCTTAAGGGTGCTGTTTATGTGGGACAATGAGTAGCAGGTGCCCATTGATAATGGTAACGTTGATGCAGATAGGGTGTTGAAAATGTTTCCAAAGAAACATTTTCTGCTGAAGAAGCAGAAAAAACGTATGTTTCTTATTTGAATGGGTTTTATACCTTTTTATCTAGAGGCAGCATATAGCTGAGGAGTCTCTCAAAAATGCCAGGAGCCTGAACAGCACCATAAATAGATTCCTGAATCAAATGTAAATTAAGCTTTCTGCTACATTTCTGTAATAATCCATCCAAAGAGGAACAGAAGCTAAAAACCATAATAACAATGGGATAAATTATACAGTCCCACAATTTTTCTAGCACTGCTGTTAGCATAACGCTAGATTGATGTTGTACCTATTTTTATTTTTGCTGCTGGAACAGTCTTTGTCACGGAGAGGAGGCATACGAATTTCAATATCTAATATATTTTGTGAAATATATGGAGTGCTGCACTAATCTGACCTTTTCAGAATTTTTCATTTCAATTGGCTGGTCACCCCAGTCCTTTGCAACAGGTTAGGCTCCCCTTTTAATAGGAAGAGGAGGAGTGCAATGGTCAACCATTCAAAATACTGAATATTAAAAAGGTCAACAGAGTATGGCGTGGCAATGTGAAAATGAGACAATACAATCCCAGATACCTCATTGCAGTGACAAAAATTGTAGCAAGAAGAGAAAATGTCACAACCTGAATCCATTTCCAGGAAGGGACGGGGGCATGGTGTAGAATGAATCTGTCCTTGCTGCAAAGTGAAGGCGCATTCCTGCAGACTGCGCAAAACCTTTAGCAAAACGAAGTTGCATGTGTACTAGTCAAAGATATTTCCTCATGATCAAATTATATTTGTGCAAATTATGCTGTTAAATGGCCACACAAACATGGCAAATGTGCAAATTCCGTATTATTCTGTATTTCTTTTTCTCCATGCGTTGTGCTATCCTGGGAACCTCTCTTTCCCAAAGAAGAGGCAGACGAGTTTAACAGCTTGTCCCTTCCCTGTTTTCAGCCACAGGAGTGAAAATAAAATAAGATAATAAACCCCCAGAAAATAAATAAAAAAAATTTCTGGTTTTAGGGGGAAAAAGAACAAATCTGAATGGTTGTAAAGTGTAAAATGTAAAATTTTTACTGTAAATAAAGTATGAGCTTTTGCTTTCTGAGCCATTCCTGCTCGGGGCAGGGCTGGCACAGGCGCTAGAGCCCACTTGCCCCACATCATACAGCACGTTGCTTGGTCCGAGTACGGCAGAGCTGAAGGCGGCTCCTTGGCTGGAGGAGGTGGCCAAGCCCTGCGCACACAGGACTCTTCAGTTTAACGCCTTTCTTGGTTTGCTTGCATTTTTTCTTTGTCAATATCCAGCAGCTCTTCATTTTCTATTTAAAACATTTGAGAAACCAAATGGTATTTAGAAAAATTCACTTGTAAAATTTGTTGGACTGATTGTAACTGCAGAAACACCATTTCATGCGTTTCCAGTGTCATAAAGAAGTACTTCGGTAACTATTTATTTTGCCTTGAAAAGATGTCAGTATATGATAAAGATAGATCTGAGGTACCTGACTTGAGGCACCCTAGTTTGCAAACGCTAGCCGATGGCTACGCGGAATCGTTATTTTAAAAAACCCAAACCCCAGAATTAACATAAATAATCTTCAATTGAAAACGGGATTTCTTCCCACTTGAGGCACCCTAGTTTGCAAACGCTAGCTGATGGCTACGCGGAATCGCTATTTTAAAAAAGCCAAACCCCAGAATTAACATAAATAAGCTTCAATTGAAAACGGGATTTCTTCCCACTTGAGGCAGCAAGAATTAACTTGCAGGAATCCTATCCGGCAACAAAAGTGTTTTTCTTTTGCGTCCTCAGAGAAAGAAACAGCATTACAGAGAAGTTAAAAGAAGATGTCCCAGCCATGTGGTTTTATTACAACCTAATGGGATTGCACTGCCGGGCTGTGACAGACCCAGCACTTCTTTCAGAGCACTGTAAGCTTGGCTGCTTATATTTTTGCTTGGGCAATTATAGCTAGCAATCATTCTTGATGGAGGTCATATCTTGTCACCATTTGCATGCACAGCTCCTACCGTCATCGGTGAGGTCTGAGTAAAATGGATGGAACATAGAGCCCCAAATTTGGCATGACTACCTGGCAAACTGGCATAAACATAGCTCAGTTCACGCTTCTGATCAAGTGCTGTATGCAGCAGCCTCCTAACAAAAAAATAACCCAACAAAAAAGCCCAGCAACACAAGATGCCTCTCTGCTCCCACCTCTGGAAGCAAACCTGCCTGTGCACGCCCAGCGCAGGAGCCAAGTGCAGACCGAGAGAAGGGCGACAGCAACATCATTTGGCTAATCTGCTCTTTGTGCTTACAGAATGTTTTTGCAGATGGTAAGATCAAAATCACCAGAAGAGCTCCTAAAAGCATCTCAGCTCTCCAAAGCCACGCTTACCTGACGCTGCGAGAAGGAGCCCAGCGGGCCGTTGGTGGTGACGGCGGTGCCAAACCTGGGAAGTTTGAGCCAGATGTGAGGACAGAGCAGAGAAGGGGATTTCCTGAAGCAAAAGCAAGGGGAAATTGTGTTGGGAAATGGGAATAAAGTAGTTTTATAGAGATTTGGAATTTAAAATTATTCATAAAAGGTGCAGTAAAGATAAAACAGGTGCTTGTGCGCCCTGCGGAGAGCTAAACTCGCTGTCGAGCCGAGGGGTTGGAAGCGTCTCTGGTTCACTGCTGCATCACCCGAGAGCTGGAGCTGTGGGGAAGAGGCAGGTCCCACTCTCCTCGAGCAGGAGTGGGTAACAAGGGGTAATTCTGGGTCAGCGCACCTGTGGAAATAAAGAGCAGCGATTATACTTCAGAGTACGGCTAAACGGTGTCCTGCGTCGTCATTAGCAATAGGCGAAAATTGTACTCAAGCCTCTAATCCCCTTGCCAGTTTGGATGTCATGAAAATTGGATCTGAAGGACTCTTGGTCATGGCTTTAAACAAGTAAAACTCCAACGAGGTGATTAGAGAAAGCCAAAATCAGATCTGAAACAGCCTGTGCCTGCCTTCACTCGTGTGAAAAATATTCCGGATGGGACACGCACATCCTGCCTGCTCGGGATGAAAAATAACGCGGCACCAGGGGAGAGAGGCCGGTGCGAGCCGTGCCTCGGGGTAAATGGTGTGAGATGTTTTAGGAATAATATTCCCAGCAATACTGGTAAGTGCAGTAATGCTAATCCTTGCTGTTCCAGCCCACATTAGAGCAGTCTGGGTGCTTTTATATTAAATACACTCACCAGCGACCATAGGTTCTCCAACACAGTATTGATAAGTACCATAAAATCCCCAAAGCATTAAGATAATGACTGAAAGAGGAACTCGTCTCATCGCCTACTGACGCCGCTCTCCCCGAAGCCGAGCAGGAGGTACCCTTCGTGCCCTCCCTGCGGGGCCGAGCAGGACACGCTCCTCACCTTACACGGTCTTTGGTCTATTTAGGGGTTTATGGGACATAACCAACACTTCAGGGTCCATTTGCAAACTAATGTTCGGAAAATGCATGTCCCCGATCTCTCCCAGGCTGCAGTGAGGAGCCCTCCCGGCGAGTCAGACCCAGCCTGTGGGGGTAATGGCATGGGTGTTTGTGAAATGCAATCTTGAGAATACAAAACAGAGTGGTTTACACCCAAACATAAAGCTAACTAAACCTCTAATTAGATCCAGACACAAAAAAGCAAATGTATCCTGTTAATAAACATTGCCGCATCATCACCACAGCGATGGGGAATTCCCAAGCCAGGGTCCTGGTGTGGGCCAGCGGAGCGGGGCGCTGGGCTGTGCCCGTCCCCCCGCCGGGGCTGCCCCCCGCCGCTGCCCGCAGCCCTGCTCCCCTCCTTGCTGGCTGGGCCAGGCAGAAACATCCAGCGGATGGCCCTGGGGCACTGGGCATCCCCGTCGTGTCGTCTTTGGTACCTCTGCCTACGTGAGCCGCGCTCTCTTCCTGCACACGCATGAGCGCAGGTGCAGAAAAAAATTAAATGAAATATAGGAGCTGACCATCCCTCTCCCCATCACGTGTAACGCAACCTGCTACTTCACCCTCTCGGTGATGGCAGGACGTATTATACATTGTTGTGCTACGAGGGTATTTCATTCATTGATTTCTTATAGATCCTCTGCTGTCCCAGGTGCTCCTCGATTACATTTTCAATCCCATTTTCCAGACTTGGGGCTAATGTTAAACAAGTACTGTTATTTTAAAAACATCATTGCACTAAAGGACTCAGCCTTCATTTCCTGTCATAATAATTTTTAATTGTTTTTTCTCCACGATAAATGTTACGTGGTGGGGTTTTTTCCTCTCCCTTTTCAAATAAGGTATTTCTGGTTGCTTTTTTATTTTTTTAACTTTAAAACTCCCATGTCATCAGCCACCATTCAGCTCCCCTGGACACATGCTATCAGTTCAAGTAGCTTTAAGCAACTGGAGAATAAGAAAAGCCACGGGTACCCCCAGGGAGGGATGATATTTGGGAGGGGCGAGCCAGGCGGTCGACAGAGCTGGGGACTCTGCCCAGGCAGGGGTCCCACACGGCCCCTGGGCACAAGGGGGACTGGCTGTCCTGGGGGGAACCACCTCCCTGACCTCCCGCTAGCTGATGGCAGGAGACTTGTCCAAGCTCGTCACAACTCACTGCATTTTAAAGTAAAATTCCCAGTAAGTGTAGCGGTAGTGGGAGGTACCCGTCACCTCTGAAGGATGCGGCTGTAGGACCTCAGGTTTAGTAATCCAGTTTGGAAAGGGTCATCTGGTTGTAGTGGTAACTCTTATCTTTAATTATCAACAAAAACTCCTTTACGTGTTACGGTCTAGTGCTGTCTCAAGAAGACAAGGGTTGTTGTTGACAGTGACACCGCGGAGCATGGGAAGCGTGAGCTGGCAGCACCGTGGCCGTGCCCCGGCACTGGTGGTGCCGGACGGTTCCCCTTCAACGTCCTCCTCTGCCTTGACTCGCTTTGCATGCAACTGCAACTTCTGCTGAGCAGATGCACCCTCCTCGCGTTTTGGGTGATTCCCAAATAATTGCTGATGGCGGTGGAGGCCACAATATTTTGCAGAGAGCCTTTATTGTTCTGCTTCTCAAAATGCAGGATGATGATCATGGTTTTTTACTGGGTGGGTCTGATCCAAAACCAAAAAAAAAAAAAAAGAGAGGAGAGGAGAGGCTTCCCAGCCCCTTGAGAAGACTTTAGATCAGGCCTTTCTAAACCGTTCCCTCGCTTCTCTGCTGGATGTTAATTATTACAGCTTGCAACTCAAGAATTTTTTTCTCAGTCATATCCTGGTTTTATTCTCAGTATAGCTGAATGGCAAATTATTCATTTGCTCTAATCACAGTGGAGTTAGGATCTTTGGTATGCAAGTGACAATATTAATTGCCTGGCATGTGGTCTTCTGAAGAACAGAAGTTAGAAAGAATGATTCCACACCCCAAGTCATTAGGAGAACAGTGCAATTCATTATCTGTGTGTTATTATTACTAATGACATAGTAATAGACTCCATACTAACAATAAATATCTTTTTATAAGCTCAGTGTTTTACTTAATAGCCCTTTTAACTTGAAGGCAAAGGTTTGTGTCATCCTCGGCTGAAGCACGCGTGCACTGCCTCTCGCGGGGAGCTGCCTCCTGCACCACCTCAGGAGCAAGCCCTTTATTTCGCAAGCACGGCGCTCACAGCGTCGTGCATGGGTGTCAGGCACACAGTGTGGTTTTTGGCCGTTTCTGGGCTGCGAGCGCTTTGGCCGGCGGTGTCCGCTCCAGCCCTGGGAGGACAGGGAGGTAAAGCAGCCCGAGCGCAGGCTGGGGGGCTGCCTCCCCAGCGTCCCGTCCCCCCTCCTGTCTCAGCTGGGGGAGTGAGGACCTGCTCAGACATGCACGTGCCGGTAGGGAGAAACCCTGTCCAGCCTTTGCTTCGGTATCTCCAGGAACAAGACTTAGCGAATAAATATCTTCATAAATGATAAATTAGATCTCCCTTGAACACCCAGAGCATCGCTGATTAATCATCCCTTGGCAATGGCATTTGCAGCTGATCTATCCTGGAACTGTTGGTCACCGCTGGCCAGAGCRCTGCTGTGACATTTCACCGCAGTGGGAAGACTCTCCTTCATCCGAAGGGGTTGAAAGGGATTAGTCACGACTCCTGCAGACGAGACGGTGCAGTTCATCGCTTCGGCRCTTCTCCTCACCTACCCTGAAAGTTTTTTCCTGCTCGAAAGGACGCATATCAAGATCTGGAGGGTGCAGCGCTCATGTTGTGAGTACAGCGACTCCTCAAAACAGTTCATAAATCAAGAGTCACTTCTAGAGGGAGATACAGCATCTTTTTTCCCCCTTGGGCTATCTGAGGCTTATGCGAACAAGCTCCCAAGACCAGGCTTTTGTTTGGTGKTTTTTTTTGTTGTTTTTTGGTTTTTTTTTTTTTAATGGCTAACTTCTTGCTCTTAGCACAACTGCATTCATATGTAGGGATGGCATGAGCCCTTCAGAAAAATCATCTTAGGACAGGTGCTGCCTCAGACAGTCTACACAACGAAATCAAAGGCTGTGCTAAAACCCACACACTGTGCCAGCTTCGGGCGCCGCACAGCTGCGGAGCTGGTTGGCAGAGCCCAAATTTTCAAGCCTGACTAYGAGAAAGCTCTTCTGAAACGACATTGAACCTCACCACTGCCTGAGCAGCCTGAAAATAGCAGGGGACAAAGCAGGCTGTTTTTCTGGGTTTTTTGCACTGGGCTGGTTTTCCCTGGGGGGGGTTGGAGCTGCCGCCTGCTCTGGGCGACCTCACGAAGCAAAGAGGGGGGCTTTGTCCCCAGCAGGGAAGCTAAAAATACAGACTTTATACAGTGGATATTGATGGATGGTTTTGGTTGGATTGGGAGTCATTCAAGGCCAGTACATGCACTTCTCATCTTCCCAACAAAACCCTTGGAGCACAGGAGGGACTGCTGTGGAGACGTGCACTTCTTCCTTCCAATTGATGCTGTTTCCAAGGGATCTAGGCACCAGATCCTGGTGGAGCCCCAAACCTCACTCACAGCTTTGCACTCCTGCATTTAAAAGGAGAGGGAGAAGGACAGAAACATTGCTGAAGTCAGGGGAAGGGGGCTAGGTCTATTTTATTTCCACTGGCTATTTGGCAAGAAATTAATTTCTCTCCCTTCTGGCGTTTAGAAGTGTTTAATGTGGTAAAAACCTCTGCTGCGGGCCTATTGCCAGGGCTCCCAACCCGTGTCCAGGGGAGTGGGACACCGTCCCCCTGCTGAGAGCATTGATGAAGAGCAGACCACTGGATTCAAAACCTTTGTCCCAATCTCAGCGGGAATCTGCTCTTGGAAAATCAATATTAAGAGACATTTCAGCACTATATCCTTTTATTTCCAGTCACAGGTGTACCGAGACAATTCTGGCGGCACAGTGGAATACAAAATGATTTATTAATGACAGGAAAATCTGCACCCTTGAATATATCCCAAAGCAAGTTTGAAGTTATTGAGGCAGGGTCATTACCATCCGCTCTATTAGCAAGACCTGAAAAACAGATATTTTAACTGTAATTGAATTTCATATAAGTTGCAACCTGGCCTTTAACAGAGAGGCTTCATTTTAATTTATCACAGACCGAGGCATTTGCTTTAGGCTTACCGATTTAGTCTCCAATGCTGTTAAAGACATTTTACCCCAATTGCATTCTGGCATCAAATGCAGAAACCTTAACTAGAAAATCAGCATGTTTTTGCTTTGGTGTTTTCTAATGTAGATGTAACCATGCCCAGCAGGGACCAAATGTCTGACATTTTTTGCCTGGAGTCATTCAAACTGTCTAGCAGCTAAGTTGGTTAAATTGGCAGTTTGACGCTAAGCAGAAGTGATGTCCTGGTGCCTGTCCACGAGTCGTGCTGCCCCGGGGACTGAGGGCCAGACCTTCCTGCAACGGCCCGAGATCCTTCCCTTGGGGAGGTGTCCTGCGGGGTTCCTGCTGGGGAGGAACGAGGTGACAGCGGACGAGTCCCGTCCGTCCCCGTGGCAYGTTCCCTGCGCCCGAGTGCTGATGTGAATTTTGGGTGATTTACACGGCAAGTGTCCAGCGCACCGAACCCTCGTCCTGAGCGACTCCTGGATGCTGAGCGCGCTTCTCACTTCTAAATGTCTCCGTTTGCAGGGGGGGATTCAGGCGGGTCTGAGAAGAAGCAGGTCAAGCTCGGAGGAAATCTATCGCTGTCACCTGCGGTCTCACAGCGAGCTCTCAGAGCATTTTATTTGGGAAAAACATATCAGAGAGAACAATAGTAAAGACATGTTAAAGCCTCTGTACAACTACGTCCAGGTCAGCATCCCAAACCACTTTCCACATACCTGTTTATTAACTGTGCCGAAAGCTAGAGCAGGAGCGTCCCTCCCTCCAGCTGGCACTACCCGGCTCCTGGAGCCGGGATGAATCCTCACCGCGCGTCGGCATCCGCTTCCACCCAGCCCGAGTCCTGGGCTCCTCTATGGCAAGCCAACAGAAGTGTTCAGTGTCCTAACAAATTAAAGGAGGAGAAAGGCACGATTCAAACTGAAATCACACGTGGAATTATAGGAGCCGACCGTGCATTTTTAATACACATATTAAATTATGCCGTAGAAAAGCAAGTTAACATTTTAAACATAGTGGAACTGTTTTTAACTTGTTTGTTTAGAAAACAAATATCTATTTCATATTACATTACATTGTTGAATTATTTATTTACAGCTCAAAATACCTGTGTTATTTGTGCTAGCTGCTATTACAAATACCAAATTAATGTTCATTTATTTCTCCACTTATGTTGTGGAGATTGTATTATGCCTTTATCAATTGGCTTTTTTTTTTTCCAAAGAAACTTATTTCAATCCAATTTCTTATGTCATGTTACAGATAAATGAAAGCAAAGGCCCCCCATATTGTATGTGAAATCTGTAATACCATGGCTCTAGAGTAATGCCTTAAACAATCAGGCTAAATATGTCAAGGGACTTTTTAATACGCTGCACTGATGAAGCAAGAGTATTAAATTTATTCAACCATGAAGAAGGCTTTGATTATCATACACCTCAGCTGTGCCGGTATGTGTTGACCATGAGAAAAAAAAAAAAGAGAAAATGAAATGTGATTAGTTCCTGATGGGTTGAAATTCCTTTAATACGCGTAACATGGAGGGAATTCATATTACGAGCTTCCATCAAGAATATTTTTTTTTCATATCTACTCCACAACACAGTGAATCAGTGTCTCCAAAGTGTGATAACATTCTTATCAATATCTGAATGGAAACATATGGGATGGTGCAATTATTGCTATTTTATTGTTTGCTCAGTTGAGTGGGACATGTATTGTGTATATCTCTGAAGCCCTGTAAATAGCCATACCAATTTTTACTCTTGAAAACAGAAGTGATGATTGCTTTGTGCCATTTTTTTGTCAGTAGATTTGATTGTGCAGATTTGGAAAATCGATTAAGTTACAAGATTTTCAAAATTATTTTTGAGCTGAAGCTTAACAAAAGCCTATTTTTAAGACCTTAGTCAAAAAAAAAAAAAAGCTGTAATGCATTTGAGTGAGACACAATTATAATATGCATAAGCCATTGTCAGTAGATGGAAAAATTATGAGAAAGTTTAAAAGGCTAATTATTAATCACCTGGCTTTGGCAGCACTACAGTATTCACTTCCCTGTTTCCTAGGCAGATGCTGGATTTGCAGAGCTACAGTGGTGCATCTGAATTATTTTTAAGAAAGGGTCTAGTGCCCGCTTGCACAGTACAGACGTTTACAAATGAATTATTACAAGTCTGTGTTTTGCTTCTCCGCTGCCTCCACAGTTATTTCACACATGCTCGTTGTGAGTACCTGTCAGCGTGGAAGCACAGAAATTTCACAGAATTCATGAAGAAGTGCGAAATCGAGTTTAAAATGTTGAGCATTGTTAATTTGTGTGCATCGCTTGTAGAGGTAAAAGTGGTATGATCGCAGTGGAAACGTGGAGCCAGAAGGGAAAATAAAATCTGTGTTGGGGGGCACCGTACCGAGGTCCGGCTGCCCCCACCGCCCCCGCTCTGCCCGGACCCCGGCACCGGGCACCGCGGCAGCTTGGGTGCTCCTTCTTCACCCGCCTGGGGCAAAGAGCAGCTGTGCCCGCGGGGACCGGGCTCTGCCCCGTGTGAAATGCACCCTCGCTCCTCCATCCAAGGGAGCAGCCGGGAAACGCACCCCAAACCCAACGGAAGCAGAGGGGGAGCAGCTGAATTCACTGAACTGCAAGATCCCTCAGCAAATACGATGCTTTCCACACTAGAGAAACCTCAGCGGGAAAGGAGCTGTGATCCCCCACGTCGCATTGGTCCCGCACAGGATTAGGGCAGTTCTCAYGGCCAGTCTCCGCCATCCCTGCCGTCTGTCGGTCCCGTGCCGGAGCAGAGGCAATTACAGCATTCACTGGGATGGGCAGGGCAGCTGGCCGGCCCCTCCACCGCACCTCAGCAGAGATGCTCTGCTTCTGCCTGCGCCGCTCTGACACATCAGCCGAAAGCTGCATTTTATGAAACCTGCTTGGATCTAATGGCAGTACCGAGAACAGGCTTCATAAAGCTGTCTAATTTCTTTGGTTTCATCACTGAAACTTCTGCCTTCTGTGAAGAAGGCAACATACTCCTAAGCATGCTCTCCTATTAATATTGATGCCTAGGGCAGCCTCTGGCAGAGCCGGGCGAGCTGGGGCGAGCCGGGGCAGCGGGAAGAGCCAGGGGCTGCTGCGGCGGGGAGCTGGGTGCTCTGCAGAGAGCGGGGTCTCACCGCCCGGCGGGGATAGGCAACTGCAAAGGGCAGAAAGCCCTCAGCAGAGGTCGTGTGTCTGCAAAAACATGTTGAATTTTACGCTGACTTTGAATTTCTGACTTCAGCTAAAAGTCAGAAGGAGCACTTAAGACATAAAGAAAAACTGTCGGCTTCACCAGCGGAAAGYGTCCTGAGCGATTTGTGCAGACCCTGCCTGGGAAACCTCCACCGCGGCTCTCCGCCGGGGTGAGCCGGGGCAGGTGGTGCCTGCCCCTCCGGGACAGGCTCGGGGCAGGGAAATGGGGGGTCCCGCCTGTGGCAGCCCCTCCTGCACCGGCAGAGCGGTCCTGGGACGGTGCCCAGGGTTTACCGCTTGTGATTCAGCGCCCGCCAAAAAGGCGTTCCCGGGGGATTTATTGCTCTGGGAAATATGCGTGGTCAGTACAGTAAGGGTTTTTGCAGACTTACATTAAAATGTGGAAGTTTAGCTGGATGGGTGATGGGTTTTATGCAAATCATGTAACATCGAGCTGGCTGCTCTCTCTGAATCCCACGTATGACAGATGAGAGAGCTTAAGAATTTGTGTATTTTAATGGCGCTTGTGCTGAAGATGATAAATGCAGTCTTCATCCAGCAACTTCAAGGTTCACTTTTTTTTATTTTAAGAGGGACATGCATATGGTTAAAAACACTTGCAACATTAATAATACTTCCCTGTAAGAAAGATTGATATACACAGCATAAGTACTCATGCAGCGTACATAGCTTCTGGTAGACAAGTAGTATTGCTTTTGCCTTCAATATTCGGGTGGAAGATTGAAGTCCAAGTGAGGTTTTTTTTCCTTCTTCTTTTCAGAGGAGCACGGTCCAAAGCTGTTATTTCACTTGCACCTTGCCGATGACTGCACAGACACCACGCAGCCCTGTTTCAGGAGAAGACCAGCCCATGAGAATCGTGTCACAGTTTTAGGCACTGCAGGGGTAAAGCCGTGGCACAAGCTGCTCTTTGCAGCACTTGAGACAATGAGAAATTCGGAGGGGCTGGGTTCTCATCAGCGACAGCCCCACCTGCAAGGGCCCTCCGCACGTGAGCAGCGTGGTTCAGCGAGTGCGGAAGAGGAGCGAGTTTTGCAGGACTTACATTGTAGGTACTTTATTTTCCAACAACAACAAAAACTTTCTTCCTTGTGTTTGTGAGGAAGTCATTTAGGGTTTAATGAGGCTGCTGACCCCGGCACACAGTTCTTGATTAGCAGGGGAGCTAGCACTTCTTCCACTTGCTCTTGCCCCTGGGTCATACTGTGCGCTGCATTAACACAAACTGCGGTTGATGGCTATTTCAGCTTCGATGCTGAGCCTTGAGCACAGGCGGTGGGGAGAGATGCAGAAGGAGAAACCTCCAGCCCCAGCGCCGTGGTGTCCTGCACCATCCCACCCTCATCTCCCCCCCGGGTGGAAGATGCACTCAGGGAAGCCTGCACTAACAGTCCCGGCACAGAGAAGCATCTCTCTCGCTGCTGGGGGAATTTTCTCCTCTGAACAAGATATTTGGCCTTTAGCACGCAAGAGACTTTTTATCTCCCGATTTTTTCAGTAGGCTTACAGAAATTGTGAGTATAGAGCTGGAAAAACACAGCAGCACCCAAGGCAAGCTTAAATGGAAGCCAAGTCATTACTGAGTAAGTGAAATAAATTCTGGGTATTGGAAGGAAACCGGGAAAAGACAAGACACGCTGAGCATAAGACGGAAAAATGGCAAAACATACAAAATGAACAAACCTTGGAAGTGCAGCCTTTATGAAAGACTCAGAGGTCTCCGTGCTTTCTGAGTTGAGTGCTGGCTGAAAGAGGGCTGGAGCTGCAAGCAAATAAATGTTCTCCTATTATTTGGTTTCTCCTGTGTTCGTGGAAACAGAAATTGCATTAAAAAATACCTGACTTCACTATCAATTTTTATTCCCAGTGGAACCACAGGCAGGGCTCTCAGCTTTGGCCTGAACGGGCTCACTATTTAGTGGTCTGTAAAACATTTCACAGCCTGTTAACTCATTTACCTCATCACGCAGATGTTGGATACCAGGTGAAAAATGGGAGTCTCAGATTTTTATAGCTCTTCAGGAGGTCCTTCCTCTTTTTCAAAGATTTTTTAAGCGAGGAATAGTGTCACTCTCAGTGATGTTATGAAGGTAAAAGCAGGTGCAAAGGAGATGCAAACCATAAGCACGGGAATAGCCATACCGGTTCCCACCAAGCCCCTCTGGCTTGGGTCCTGCAGAGGACCATAAGAGCAGAGCCAGCCGTGCTGCCTTCGCATAACTCCCCACAGATCAGGAGCCTGTAGCTTTGAGGTCCTCTAGACCTAGGGCTTGTGTCTTCTTGTCAAACGCGTCTAATTTCCTTTCTTTAAATGGTTTAATTGCTCTTGGAGATCCCACAGCCTGTTGGCATCCTCCATGCTTTGTGGCTTTGAGTTCTACTGTTTGCCTCTGATCATGTTGCCCTCCCTCCTGTTGATATTCAAATGAAACAGAAATATATTTTTAAATCTGTTCTGATTTAATTCAGTTTTTTTTCAATTACATTTAAGACTTAGTCTTCATCTTCAGCTTCATTACAACACAAGAGCAGGCAGAGATGGTTCTGAAGAGATGGTTATAGGTGTTTGCCTCTTTGAGAATGTTTCAAACAAGTACTTTTGAAAAAACCTTTGCAGATCATCATTATGTAAAGCTGGATGGCTGTGGTACTGAAAAGAGATGGACCTCTGATCAAGGAGGACACAGCTTTATTTGCTTCACCATACAGAGTCCTGGGGGGGGATTGCACATTGTCGGGAGCTCTCCCCTTGGGCAGAGGTAAAGTAGATTGCACGAACTGGGGAGAAAAACTGATGAAAAGAGGATCAGTAGGAAACAGCCTCAAAGTAAAGGCTCAGAGACGGTCATGGTGCTGTTCCCTGTTTGAGTAATTTTTATATATGTAGGAGAACAGCATGAATCTCTTGATTCAYGGGAGTGAAACCTCCGTGATATTTCCTCCCAGCGCCACGGTAATTAAAGCTGGGTGAGGCCGGGACGGCTGTTTCAGAAAACCTTCCACCGCTCAGGAAGGCTTCATGCAGGCGGGCGTGAGCGGGTGTCCTCCCAGGGCGGGCGCGGGAGCCTGGGCAGGCGGTGGCTGCTCTCCTGAAGTCCCCTTGGAAGAAATATTAATAGCGATGTGCCAAGCAGACGCTGGATCTCGTGTCATCTGTAAGGAACCCAGTTAATATTTCAGTAAGATTCAGACAAAAGCAGAGATGAAAAAATGACAGATTCACAGTCTCATAGAATAATGTTTGCTGATTGAGAGGCATGCAGTTTTTTTTAAAAAATATGGGGGCATCGTTTTGTTCTTGTGAAGAGAGAAGTCCCATGACAGATTTCAAATCTTTGGCATAACTTTATAACTTTATCAAAGAAAAGCATCAAAGCAAGAACTTTGTTCTGAAAAAAAAAGGCAGAAAAATAATCAATAGAAACCACAACAAAATATAAGATCAGGATAATCATGTTGTACCATCAAAAAGGTACAGTTTTTGTGCCTTTTGTGATGTTTTCTTCATGACAGTTTGGTCTCAACGGCACAGTGAAAATAAGTTGCTTGTCTTGTGATTGACAGGAAATTTAAATGCCAGCAAGCAAATGCCAGTAGGAAAAAAAACTTAGCTCACATATTGTACACCTTAATGCAACATTGGATCCAACCGGTTTCCTTGTAAGTTAATGGGTAATTGGACCCATATGGCACCCAAAAAAGTGCAAATTTGGGTTTTTAGTACGAGGAGAAGTTACCTGGGAAACTGTCTACATTTAGTTACTTATCAATATTCAGTGCTATTGCCAAGACAAGATAAAGGAATAAGACGGAAACTTGAGAGCTTTAGATAAAATAGGCCGATAAATGCATCAAGAGAGAACCTAACTCTGCAGCAGTTTCTCCTGATATTGAACTTCAGTCCTGACCATCACAACAAAAATAAATGTCAACTGTGTTTTCTATACTAGCAGCACTGAATAGTCCATATACGAACACTATTGATATCGTTGCCTTCTTTAGTCTTTTTTTCTGTCTACATGGTTGATTAAAGAACTTGCAAGTATTTATCTCCCCCCCGCCTTTTTTTCTTTTTTTTTTTTTTTTGTAATCACCTTTCCATCAGTATATCTCTGGATGAGTTGTCAATGAAGGAGCAAGTGCATCTTGGATGTGCTGGGAGTTCAGCTGAAAATGTTTGATACCATAAAGATAGCAAAATTGAAGTATGGGCAGGTCTTCCTGGTTCAAGGGTCAATAGCTCCAAGAAGACATCCAAGAACTAGAAATGTCTGCTTGGAAACCAATATATGACCCGAGTGCTGTGTGGGGAGCACTGCTGAACCAGCGAGGATGTAGTTAATGATAAATTGCTGAGGCTTGCACGCTGCGGTGTTTTTAAACTGTAATTTTTATGTAGCAGTGATCTCTGAAGAGGGACTGCACTGCGAGGCGTGCGATGGTGAGCTGGCTGCAGTGCCGGCATGGCCCAATAACCCCTGGGCAGAGTGCTGGGACGTTTGTCTGCCACGTGGCAGAGGGTCTTCAATCCCCCCGGGAATGCAACACGGGGCTTGCTTTGAAGCAAGGGGCAATGTTGCTGTTGGGATCCGAACAAGGTAGGGTCATCAGTAATCCTTAGTTTGCTTAACACTAGAAGGAAAGAAGAAGGGAATAATGCCGAAGTCATAGTAATTGTTAGCTAGTTATCAACACCGAGCTTGGTATTGATTTCTGTGGCATGCCTGTGAGTAACAGCAGAGATGGCACGTTGCAATGGAGAACGTATAATTATCCTGGTTTCCTATAAAGTAACGTGATGCTTTAGAGAAGTGGAGCCAGATGCTCCTTTCCAGCTGCAGGAGTGGCCGAACGAGGCTTTGAGGCTGGATGGTATGCTGGTCGCTGAGTTAATGATGTGCATCTGTGGGATCCTGCGTTCGGGTAGGTAGACTTTTGAACGAGAGAAAAATATTTGTTTTCCTTGTGTATGTTTTGATGTGCTGCTTGTGTGTGCTGGCACAAGCCTCTCATTAGTGACAGACTGTCTGTGACTAAAGTATGGGCAAAAATACTTCCTTTCTGTCTGCTTTATCTGTAAAACAATAAAAAACTTTAATCACAAAAAAGGAAGGGCCAACAGCCTGCTTTTGTGATACAGACTTTTCTTTTTTATTAGGTCTGAGAATGAGAATGGCTCTTGTTAAGAAATACTGGTTTATTGCAGCGGGCTGGGAGATGAGATAAGAGTCAAATACCAAATGTGCACACACAAACACGGAATGTGTGAAAAATTGGAATGATAAGGTCTTTGGAGTGGGTCCCTGCTAAGGTGATTGAGGCGCGACACTGCATCATATTTGCTGGAGAAGTTGAGGAAAATTGCAGTATAATCAATTAAAATTGGTGCCACTGTGCCTGGGCAGAGCTGTCTAAAAGCAAAATATAATAAATAAATTTCTTCCTTACTTTTTGTCAAGGTTATGTGTCTTTGCAAACAGACGATGCGGCTGCAGAAAACGTACCACTGCCAGCAACAAGAAGGGTATGCCACCGAAACAGCCTTTGCGTGGATTAACCTCACGCGAGGATCAGAGAGAGAGGATGCTCTCTTGCAGGGAAGGGATTTGCTTCCCGAGGGGATATTCCCAAAGCGCACACCTCCTCCCAGACGTGCTGAAGTTTTGGCTTGGGGGATGGACTTCCCACCCAGCCCCATCCCAGCCCTGGGGGAGACCCTGTCGCCGGCTGGGTGGCAGTGAGCCGGACCCCTGGGGCTGCGGGACAGCCTCCATCGCAGGGACCCCGCTCCTCCAGCCGAGGAGCACCCCACCTGAAGGTCTGTAGGCAAAACCCGGCCCCCCGCGTGCCTGCAGGTGGATCGAGATATCTGCAGTATTGTCTCTGCGGAGCTTCCCTGGACGCCGGGCTGTGCCGGCGGCGTGCCGCGGAGCTGGTGGCACCGGCAGAGCGCGAACCCCGCGTCCCCAGGTGCACGCCCCGGCTTGTGCTCGCCCCCAGACGATGGCCACACGGGCTCTTAAATAACTTTTTTCCTCTCTCTGCCTCTCATCAGATGAACTGTCATTATAACTTGTGGGTTTTGTGGCCAGATAAATGGGGTACTTTAGTTAATACTCCCATTATGCCCACACAGAAATGCTGAACAAAGCCTCCCCGTCCCTGGCACTGCACTAATGTTATTTCTCAATTACTTTTTGTTAAGCAAATATGTAGTGTGCTTTAAGTACTGCATCCAATAATTATGTTGAACTCTTCAGTACTGCATGATGGCTTTCTTACAAAACCTTTCATTATACCTGTCATATGAACTTTAAACACTTGGCAATGCAGTAAGATTGCATTTGAAAAACACAGAGATTATTTTTACACACGCCACCTGTTAGAGAACATTTGGGAGTGCAAAATTGAATGAAGTGGAGGCATCCCACGTGGAAAAGATAGTATATGGAATGTCTTCAGCAAATAACCTTGCATTTTTTTTTTTTTTCAGAAGAGACAGAAGTACAAATGTTTAATACACGTACACACATATGTTGTCTGGAAGGTTTTGTTGTTCACACACACAGCTGCAATTTATATGCCAGGAGCTGTTGATGTTATAAAAACAGTATCTCGGTTCTCCTTATGTCAAGGCGCAATTTTAGACAGAATTCTAACAAATAATGTCATTTCTCATTCTCATGTATTTTAGCAAATAATTTTAGGGATGACTGAATTCTTTCCAGAGAGTGCTGCTACTATATAATGGGCCTAATTAAGAGATTTTGGACAGAAAAAGTATTCAAATACTTCACAAGACCAACTTCAAGTATGCACACGATTTTATGGAGAATTTTCTTCTCTTTTGCAGAGACCCATATTACTCAAGGGCAACTCTTCTCCAGGACTCCCTTCCACCGGAGCTGGGAAGAAGGAAAATCCTGGTGTGGTGGGGATGTAATCCAAAGAGGATTGTTTAAGTTTCTGCATGAAATGGCAAGGACGGGAGTTTAATTAGCAMGGTAATTCTCTCTCATTCCTTTTGACTGTTAGGAAAAGCCCAGTTCCTAGATAGCTGTCACTTATTTTTCTCTATGCAGCCTATAAGTCCTCTGAAGTGCTGACAGACGCGGGGCTCTGTTTATGCCTCAGCTATAGATAATTCAGATGATTCGGATACTTCAAAGCTTTCAGTTGACTATTTTCTGTATGTTAGTTACATTTCAAAGCCAAATGATTTTKCAGTGAAAAATTCTATTGTCATTTAAATCGGGTTCATTTTAAAACATCAAATAAAGTTCAATAAAATTTTGTTTTTAAAACACTGAAATCAAGTATTTCAGTAGAGTTGACATATTTCATTTCAACAGTATTAATGGAACGTTTTTGATCTTCAATTTCCCAAGAGCTTGTCCAAGTGAAGTCATTAGTGCTTCCACTTAAAAAAATTAAGACTTTTGAAGATTAACATCATGACAACATTTCAATTTCATTAAAGCAAAATATTTTTATGAATTCAAAATGACTCTAAAATGTGTTAGAAATTTCAATTTCTTTTAATTCAAATTTGAAGGTGGAAAATTAGTTCACTGAAACAGAAAACACAGATCCTGCACAGATATTATGATGTGAATTATCATTTATTAAGTCCAAACCAAATTTTACTTTAAAGTCAGTGATGATTCAAAACATTAGCCTTAATTAGAGTAAAACATGGGTGATTCAAAACAGGCTATGCTCAAATAATTTACTTTAAGTTACAATATCACTAAAATCATTAACGCTGATGATAAATGGGAATCCAGTGGGCATGCACGTGGGAACAGGGAAACGATGTTCTTTAGATTTGAGTAAACGGTGATAGGAAAGGCCATTCCTGTTATGGCCTTGCCTGTTTTCCGCTTTGAACTGCTTGCTGTTCACCAAAGAGAAACCTGCAGAAGGTCAGACTTTGCGGCAGAGGGGTAGAGATGCTCTGCTCCCCCGCGGGATGCACGGGCAAGGACACCACGCCATGAGGACGGCGTAACGTATAGCTGTATAAAGTTAGGGAGCTGCAATAATAGACCCTCATATCTGCTTGCTGCTGGAATGAAAAAGGATGGYGAAGCAGTCCAGGACGAATGAAGTCCTTTTTTTCAATCTGTATGCATTGATCCAAMAGCCAAACCCTCCTCCCTGTTGCTCGCACCCTGCCTGCGCCGTGGCCTCCCGACTCCCCGCTGTGCCGGGGAAAGGGAATTCAGCGACCAGCTCCCTTCTGCACTGCAGTCCGCGAACTTAATTTAAACAAGTGTTTCCAAGCAATTTCATAGCGGGAAGGGACATTCCTCCGACTAAAGTGATTACGTTGGCAGTGTCTGAAATCAATTAAGCGTTGCTTTGGGTCTTTACTGAACCAATCCACCATAAATCTTCTCTGTTTTGCAGGCAAACGCTGGGCAGAGCTGGAGGCGGGGATGCTCAGCCTGCCCAACAGCTGTTCCCAGGTCTGCTCAGACGAGGGGTCTCTCGCTAAGCCCAATATTTTAAGAAAAGTCTTATGTACACCTCAGGAGAGCACATCTGGCAGCAGAGCAATGCCAGCACGGTGCACAAGTCATCCTGGGGTGGTAAGATATTCACAGTAAGTGAATTAATTCCAGCAATCCAGTAAACACAATGTCCTCTTAATTTGATCTTCAAAATCTTGCAGCTGCTTAAATAATGAAGAATTATTTTAAAATATTACATCTGATATCTTTAAATAGAGGTTACCGGCATAAGCAAGCTTTTTTCAGGGTTTGGCCTGTGGTTTTTGCTGTTCAGGTGGTATATAAGGTTTATTGATAAAGATGGGTTGTAAAATGTCTATCAAGTGTTTGTTTACTAAGGGACTGACTCTTCTAAATGAAATAGTAGGCAGTGTTTATTAATCTGAAATGCTTTTAAAACATTTTTTGTTTGAAAAGGAAGTCAACAGTTTCTCCAGGATTATTCTTTTTTTCTGTTATTTTTTCTAGTGGAAATGCTGATAATGAGTTTTTTTCTTTTTCCAGAGTCACACTTTCCCTGCAAGGGGAATGTAGTCTTTTAAAATGTATGCCGTGTTCCTGTTAAATACATTTTAGGAACACTGTGTGCACATGAAAACACTCCTCTGCATTGATATATGTCACTGTATTATAATCAAGGAAAGGCAATAGTCTCCGAAGTACTAGAACTTGCAACTTCAAACCCTATATTTCCGTATTTTAATGCGCATCCTCGGGTGCCCAGTACAAACGGTAACACATCTGTGTAACTGGTTGTTATATCTACAGAAGGAAGATGCGCACATGCACAAAATGGGGGCAGGGGTTGAGAATTCACCACGGAGGGTGGCTGCGCGGCGGTGCCGTCAGCCGCCGGCCGCGGGATGCTGCGGCTCCCCATCGCCCACCCAGGAGCTGCACCAGCACCGGTCTCAGCAGAAGTGCTCGTCGGAGTTGGGCTGATACTGGAAATTGATCCTCAGCTTTCCATTAAGGCGCTTGTGCCATTACGTAGCTTCCTAACTTAATTAATGGATTGAACTTTTTGTTCTCAGAACCTCATTGATTTGGGAAAATGTGGCCTCTCGGTTTACAGAATACAAATCACACCTGGCAACGTTCTTTATTAGCTCTCTGCAACCCTGGAGCGAACCTTTTGCCATGTAAGAAAGGGGAGTGATATGCACGCATCTGGGCTAAGGAGGTGGCAAAGAGCAGAGATTTGGCTGGCAGAAGTGGAGCCTGACCTTTCTGACACGCCTGCTGGCTTTGGACAGGTCCGTGTCTCCTGCAGCAAGCAGGGCTTGAGAGATGTTGGAGGACCAGACCTCCTTGCCAACAGCAGCTTGCTGTGGGTTTTTTTTGGGCCCAGCTGTTTTGAAAATAATAATAGTTATCTAAAACACACAAAGGAAAAAAGTGACCTGAGAATGCTTCAGAAAATGATGTCTGTCTGTCTGGSTTTTCAGAAAGCCTGAAATAAAGATGTGTGGTCTGTTCCTACTCATCCCAGTATATATAAGGCACCTCAGAAGTCATAGACCCATAAATGCCGGTGAAGACTGTGGAGCGAGTCAAATTTATGAGATAAGAGGCAGAGACCTGTGCAAACAGCTGGGGGAGACATCCCCGTTTGCTGCACGTTTTTTCCAAGGCGCAGCTGACTGTGCCCAACTGACTGGAAACTGAGGGTGGGAAAGGACCACTGCCCGTCCCTGCATCCCCCAGCATCCTCCCGCTCCTGGCTCAAAGGCAGGAGAGCCGGCAGGCGTTCAGCTGGGTGCCGCTCCCCGGCATCGGGCTGAGAAAGGCAGGCTCTGCCCTGCCCTGGAATTATCTGATCCACGATCCAGATCTACCACGTACACACTGTCACCACATCTGGAAAAATCAGTGGGGCTTCCAAAGAATGAAGGAAAAGTATCCAAAAATTATCCAACTGAGTCTTCAAGTAATCATATTTTTGTCACTTAATTACAGCTATTCTGGAGAAAATATCCAATGATTGCCCTACTTTAAAAATCTTTGACAGTAGTTTTATGAGGGAATTCATGTGTATTAATGACATCAACTGGAATGATCAGTTAGATAAGGACATATTAATTATATCGCCCTGAGCATCAGGCTGACCAAGAGAAGGCCACGCATCCATCTCCCGGGGACAGCGGCGGGTGCAAGGAGGGATGCTCCGCTCCTCGTGAGACCTGAGTGACCAGGCTGGACCAGAGCGGCATCCTCTGCAACGGGGCAGGGGCGCCTGCGGCCGTGTTAGGGCAGCCGGCAGCACAAGGCCCTGTCGCAGGGACAGAGGCATCTGTCACCACGACTTCGGTGCCCACACATTCTCCTGCTCCCAGGTAATTCAGTTTGATTCGGTGTTCAGGAGGGGATGTGGTCTGATGTGCTCACTTTAGTACCTGAGTGGCGTGGAGATTTTGCCGTGTACTGTTTCTTATTGACTGCTTATTTTTTCTGCATGAGCATGGGGGAAAATAATGGAATTTGCTGCTGCATTTAATGTCCTGTGTTTTTAGTATAATCTCATAGACTCCATTTGTGATGTTTGGCTGGAGCCTAATAGGCCAGGGGATTTTTTTGAATGATCCAGACCTTCAGCCTTTTCTTGCAGCATGTTGCCAGTGTCCCTGGACCACGTCTCCATCACCTTCTACTGCTGCCCTCCAGCCTCTCTCATAACAGCTCCCTTCTCCTGTCCTCCATCATTGGCAGCCTCACATCTTTCTCTCCCAGATCCAAACCTTTCCTGGTTTGGGGTTGGTGACTACTCAGATATGTCATACGTATAAGCCAACTGTTGTGACCGAGGAACAACCGTGGATCCTGCAATGGAGGATCTCCAAGGAGAAAGATGAGATCACACTGGCGGTGATAATGTCTAAAGCCCAGCTGTCCATGACACAGTTACCTTAGCCTATTTTAGAGGTCTCTAATGCCAGGGTTTGCCCTTCTTCCCTTTGCTGGAGGCACTGTAGGCTGACAATTGGCCTGAAAAGATATTCTCTATTAACTTCACCCCGTTACTCCTAGTAATTTCTCTCTTCTACCGATGTAAACAAATCTCTCACATCCTTTATGTTTATGCCCTTCCAATATATTTATACGCTGTTATGCACCTTAAACATATTTTTGAAGTTGATGCAACTTCCAGGTTTTCACGGGTAAGTAAGAAATGAATGATGAGTGAGAACAAAGCCTCCTATTATGAAGTAAACTGAAGCGTGTACTAATTACTGCACACAGACATCATGATGGAAGAGGGGAGTTTAGGTGACGCAAACACTGCACCCCAGGCGCCTGGCGAAGGAAGAGAGGTGAGGTGGATGTCCTGGTGTCTCCTGCATGGAGGATGAGCACTCAGACCAGTATGCTTTAAAGGAGGTGATGAAGTATAAATGACAGGCAGTAAGTCGTGCATTTCAAATGTGGTATGTCCAGCACAGTGAGGAAGAAAAAAAAAAATGTCTTTTTGTAAATGTGTCACCCTGGGGGGATGTTCTGACTTCAGGTGGGATGTTCGGACTTCAGCTGAAGGCAGAACCACAGCCTCTGCTCCTCAGCCACCAGCTCTGCCAGCTTGCTGCTGCCAATCTTTACCTTGTAATTTGTTTTTACTGGGCAGCTGCCAAAAAAAATAGTATCTTAAATGCCTTGTATAGTGCTTCTTGGGTTTATTATTAGCATTGTTATTTACTGGCTTTCAGTGCTCTGTCTGCATTTTCCCCCTAGGAGATTACTGTCCTGGACACCGCTGCCTTGCATAAGCGGGAAAGAGCACTGACGTTATGAAATTTCTGTGGTGCCTAATTTATAGCATGTTATTGTGACCATTTCAGCATTATATTTGCAAATCAGCCTTTGCTCACTTTTGATTTCTGTTCCTTGAGCTGGTTTTCTTAAGCAATCACCAATGTTACTAATTCACCAAGAACAAAAGCCCTTTAGTCAACAGCCTATTGACAAAAGAGAAGTTTCATTTTTAATGTAGGCAAGGTCTATAACCAAAAATGACACAATCACTGAATCACAGACTGGTCGAGGTTGGAAGGGACCTCTGGACATCATCTGGTCCAACCCCCCCGATCAAGCAGGGCCACCCAGAGCCATGTCCAGATGGGTTCTGGATATCTCCAAGGATGGAGACTCCACCACCTCCCTGGTGGTACTCAGTCACCCTCACACTGAAAAAGTGTTTCCTGAYGTCCAGAGGGACCCTCCTGYGTGTCAGKGTGTGCCCGTGGCCTCTGGTCCTGGCACTGGGCACCCCYGGGAAGAGCCTGGCTCCGTCCYCTCGGCACCCTCCCTGCAGGTGTTTGTAGACAGGGGTGAGATCCCCCTGAGCCTGCTCTGCTCCAGGTTCTCTCCTAAAATATACTCAGGGGAAGCAATACACAGGGGTGGTTTTTTTTTGTCTGAGGTTTTGGTTGTGTTTTTTTCCTCCAAAAGTCCAGATCGCATTAATTTATAAGGACCTACCATTTTTTTTTAATAACTACAGTATATTTATCATCCTTCCAGTAACTGAGCAACTTATTAGTTATTTCTCTTAGTATATTCTTGGGAATATGGTTTCTATTTTGTTTCCCATTTGCTAATGGTATAAATTTACTTTCTCTTATGACAGTTAAGTTTTGGATTTGAACCTGGGTTGATATAAGAGAAATGTTGCAATTAGTGCAAATCCAGAGCGCTAATTACATCTTGTCAGAAGGAAGGCAGCTGCCCCAAGCAACTTTCAGTTGGGTGTTTTGAGCAGCAGAAGGAAAAATACATTCTGAAATGAAAGGCAGGGGTTTCTTGCTGTGCCCAAGCCTTCTCCAGGCATCAGAAGCACTTTGGGATCCAAGGCATTTGACCGTGCTCCAGAGAGCATGTCCCACATAGACCTTCCCCTCCCTGCCTCCGTACGCTGCTGGAGGGCTTGTCCGAAGGTGGCTGTCTGCTGGGGGGGACGTCTGCCTGTTCAACATCCACGGCTGACACATCTCACTTCATCCGCCTTTGACAGTCTGGCAGAAGATAGYGATGCTTCACAGCACATTTGGGACCTTTTGCCTGTGGCTTGTTTTCTCAGGGATGACTTTCTTCCTAAGACTTTTAACTGACCATTGAGTCAAAACCTCCTTCCTTCTTGTGACGCTTCAAAACTGTAAGTTAGTTGCTTGAATTCCTGGTTTTATTTTCTTTTTGTACAGCTTCAGCAGGCCCCTTCTATAGACAAGTGCTTCTAGAGGGAGACAATACACATGCCATTTTATTCCCTAAATGGACTTAATATGCACATTCTTTAACTCTGTCTTACCGATTTCGGTTCATACTCTTTTGATAGGACATTTAACTTTTCTTATTCAATTAGAGGAATTGAGATAGACTTCTCATGGAAGGTCCATTTGTAGTTTTTAATTTAGGGTGAATTATTCGTGGGTTTGGGGACAAAATGAGTTTGTTCCATTGAGTAGTTTCCCAAGTTTTGACAAGATACTGTTCACACGGGTGCTGGATGCAGGATTTCCTTTGCCCCTTATGACCCCGGTTGGTGATGCGGGTCCCTGCASCTGCAGGGAGATGGGCATCGTGTCCCGCTGCCGACAGCTCCTGTCCCAGGGCTGGGGGGCAGGTGGGCGCAGGGGGAYGGGGGGTTTCAGCCGGGGCTGTCTGCAGCTCCCTACCCGGGGTGATGCAGATCAGCACGTCTGCCTCCCACAGCCTCTGCTCCCTCCGGGGGGGACGAGCACCCCAACAGCAGATTGCGGGGTCCTGGTGGTGAGAGGGTCGGGGTGACCATTCCCTGAGCGGGTGAGCCCCGAGTGGGCTGACGCTCATCTTCGGCAATAGACGTATTCAAGGCTTATTTGACACGTAAACATGATGCTCTCGCTGTTGGATGGCTCACTCCAGAGCTGTTCATAGCACCTCCCACTCTTTATATGCTTTTCCTTGACAAATAATGAGACTGTCAAACAATTATTTTGTTTTCAATATAACTAGTAGTTAAAATAATTTGGTCAAACTCTGCATTTCTTATATCAGCAGATATCCGATGTAAATTTCCACGCATTGGTAGGCTTGGCTTTATTTTTTCTGATAATATTCTGTCTTTTTACGTTATTCAGAAGATCCTTTCTAGCCATCTTAGGTGGTCCCCTTACTGCTGGGACAGAGCGCAAGGCAGGTGAGCAGGGTTCACGATCTCAAAGGCTCAGGTTAKGGTACAACTGGTCCTCCATGCCCTGATGGATCTATAAACTGCTTGTTTCCTTCAAACACCTGAGACATGTCAAGAGAGAATTCTTCCCTTATCCTTTAAATCCTTCTACCTACAAAAAGTGACAGCTGCTGATGAAATGACAGTATGAGCCAACCAGCGATCGCTGCAGGCTGTCAGTTGGGATAACTGGAGGGCTTGGAAGGTTTAATTTCAATTTGAAATGATTTTATATGGGAAAACCATGAGTGATAGGGTTATAACAGCAGCTGACAAATACGACCGCATCACTTCACGTTTGTTTCTCGTTAACTAACTCTTTGCCTTTCTTCCCTTTAATGTCACATACACTTTTGGACTCATGTTTCAGTTTAGATCTTTAAACTTCCTGGGGAAGAGGTACTCCCAATGTTTTCTTTCTGCAGAGCAACAAATACAGAGGGCCACCAGCTGAGACTGCTATCTGCAAACTATAATTCACCGGCTTGATTTAATCTCTGAGAAAATGGGTAAGCATGATTGCACATGACATCCGGATTCCCTCTGTTGTCAAATACATCCAGAATACGGTGCGGTTTGAATTATCAGAAGGATAAAAGTGTACCAGGCTAGTCAACCTCACCATAAAATTCTGTATTTTTCAAAGTTTAATAAAGTAGCCTTTTACGATGTCTCATTTGATGTCCAGGGATGCTTCTGGAAATCAGCAAGCACTGCTTCAGCAGTCAGCTCTGGTCCTAGCAAAGCACCTCTGCCCCCGATGGGGCTGAAGGCAAGGGAGAGGCTGCGTCAGCGGAGGACAGCAGGACGGTTTGGCCAGCACGGCACGCAGCTGTGCATTTTCCAAAGGTCCTGCCTGTCCCCTCCCCGCCTGCAGCCACCCGGCAGGGTCAGGAAAGACCTCTGACTCCAGGGACGTTTCCACAAGGCTGTGATGGCCACAACCCCCGTGAAAGTCACCTTTCTCAGACGGGACTACTATGGAAAGGGTTTGTTTGGGKTTTTTTTTATTTGGAAGTTTAGCACAGCCACCAAAAAATTTTCCCTAGATTTAAGTATTGCTTGTTTCTGCTCTCTTACAGCAAGCTTCTGTTCTCTAGCCTAGTTAGGAGAAGCCTGCAGATTTTAAGGGTATCTATCTGGTTTCTTCAATTTTTCAAGAGAAGGATTTTGATTATATAGTAATCTGAGCTCAGGAGGCTTTGGAAATGAGCAGTATTTGAGCCTTCACCATATTTCTGTGGCTTAGAGTGCCCATCCTTTTATTTTTCACTTGTGATTCTTTAGCTAACATGACGTTAATTGTGATTGGAAAATGATTGAGCCTGCGAATTGTGAGACTGTTCTCACTTAACAACATAGCAAGTTTTGCAATTGCTTTGATTAGATTGCTCTCTCCTTTCATTACCAAACAACTTTAAGCTTAAAAAGAAGTTAGAAGTGAATAATATTTGTGTTGAGAGACTCTTTACTGAACACGAGTGAATAGATACATGAAAGACAAACCTGCTCTTACGCACAGCCAGAGCACTGTCTCCTCTGTGATTGCTTTTCAAGAAATAAAAGTAAGGATCTGCTCTCAAGGGCTAAGCACAGTGTTTTCCATCAATCTGCCCATTAGGACTCTTCTCTTTGCAGACCCACCATACGACATCTTCCTATTTGAAATTACTTCAGTGGGAAGCAAATTAAAAAAAAAAAAAAAGTGTTGGAGGAGAAAGGCCTCRTGGAGGTGCCATCCCTGGGGAGAAAGGTGGAGATGAGCGCTGTGACCTGGGGGCGGCGGATGGACGTCTCCCCTGCCGGAGAAGAGCGCTGGCTCCCCATTTCTATGGGGCACGCAGGGAGAAGGGTTCCCCTCTAGTGCAAAGTAACTTTCCTACTAAGAAATACCGTCTGTCGAGTAATAGCTGTGGAAATGTGTTGGTTTAACTTCTTATCAGTATCTTAATCCTTGTACTTTATACAGGAGCCTATTTAATTTCCTACTAAAGCCCTGGTATGAGATGTAAGACAGGCTCTTATGCTGCTATGGCTTTCTCACCTTCTGGAGTGATGCTCGTCCCAAGCAGGCGATGGCCTTCTGGGGGTCCTCGTCATGCAAGAAGGCAGAATCAAACAATTACTAAGAAAAATCAATTAGAGAACTGTTTGTTCAATAATTTTCTTTCACAACTGTGATATTTGCTTCTCTTTGTGTTCATCACATTTTCAAACAGTCACCAGTCAGTGCTGAAAGGGTGACCAGGCATCTCCAGCTGGCTAGCGTGGAAACACATTCCCGGTGTGCCTCCTCTTACTGTACTTTAATTAATTCAGATTCTGTGTTTCGCTGTATGTTGTAGGGAGTACGAGGGATCCACTGGAGGCATATTTTTTGACAACGTACGACAATCCTGTAGATCCATCCTATGTTTTCTTTCTCATGTGTAAACTAATAGTACATGTGCATCTATACATTGTCTGTGCAGTGAGCTCGCTTTTAAAGTATGTATTTAAAAAGAATGGTGATTTTGGAACAAGATCCTGTAGTCTTTTCTGTTTCTCCAGATAATATGACAGTCAAATTATCACAAGCCCATTTGAAAAGATGAGGATCCACCTCTGCACATTGCAGAGAGGGCTACTTGCTATTTTAAAACTAATTAATGTTAGAGAACTACAATAACCTACTCTCCAGAGGTAAAAAGTCAGCAAAGCTGTATTTTACTACAGAGCACTACACCAATTTACATCAGGTGACAAGGCATGTATATGAATTGGTATTTTTAATATTTTTTTTATTAGTGATTACAGTGTCAGTAAAGGAGAGGCTTTCAGGGGAGGACTTTCCTCTGGAGAAGTGCTGCATTATTGCCTTGGTTTCCAATGCATGATGTAGACTGGAGATTGCTTTTAATAAGATGCATGTTTGTGCTTTGACCTTAATTTGGTGAAAAATCTTTGTAATCCTATGGAGTTTATAATTCAAGACCTTGAGCTTAGCTGCTTTATGGCTATGCGTTTCAAAGAAGGTAGAGCAGAAGTCCGTATAGTCTGTATGTCCAAAGCCAATGCAATTCTACTGCTTGTTGCTCAATTTGAGTACCCCTCAAAATAGAAATAATTTAGAATGATTATTTGTAATGCTAAGAGTGAGAGTCCTCATGAGAGCTGTTGACATATTTGTGCGTATCTTCTTAGTGAACCTTCTGGAAAAGGAGTCTACACAGCTCTTCATAGTGTCTCGTTACCCAAGGTAGGATTTGCAAGAGGCTGATTCAAAAATAGATCATGGATCTGTGTTTGAATGGTCTTTCCAAAAAGGAAAGAGTAGAGCCTCTGCTGCCCACCACAGACAGCAAAGTAGATGCACCATATGAACAAACAACCCGTATATCCACCTCCAGAAGTGTGGAACCAGCATCCTGAAATCTCTTGTTGTCCAGCCCCAGGAGCCTGGCAGTTGTGACTGGATGGCCCCCAAAACTTGGCTCAGACAAAAAAGATAAGTGTGCCAAGAACTAGAGCACAGTTTCCCAGTCAAATTAGTAGTTAATCCCAGTCTGCGGTAACATACGGAAAAATTAAAAAATACATTTCCAAACAATAAAAATAATAATGATACAACAACAAACCCCTTTCATTTAAATCTACTAACAAAGTAAGGTAATAAATGAAGAAGCTCATTAAAAATCAAATAATAGCCAATTATTTGGATAATTCCAATTAAAATATGTTTTGACATMAAATCTTAGCTCTGACCCAAAACCAGCTCTCTAGGTTTCTCTGGAACACCAACACATAAATACAGAATCAATTGTTTCTCTACCATATTTTGCTTTATTGCAAACTGAGGGAAACCTGTCAAATACAACATTATTATTAATGCCTACATTTGGCATTCTCCTCTGGAAGTCAGCTTATCTCCAGAGCCTGGAGATGCCCACATGGTAGTGAAAGAAGCGATTGCCGCTCATATAAATTTACTTTTTGCTAATTCTGAACACTCCAGCAAGAAACGGGCAGCAGTGGGGAATTGTGGCAGCGTGGGACTTACCGCAGGCTGCAAAACCCAGGCACGGATCAGGATAAACACACCTGTGGCCAGCTTGCGTTGTGCCTGGGACTGCCATGACGCTCGCAGCTCTCAGCTGAACTTAATTTAAGTCTGTTCAGTTTTGCTCTAGGCACATGGCTGCCCGCAAGGTATTAAGAGTTCAGAAATTTTGTGTGGGTCACTTTACCACGGACACTAGACTCTGCAAAATGCCTTCTCTGATGTAACCAAAGTTGTACACGGCAGAATACTATGCGGAATATTTCTTCACATCTTCAGTCAAACGAGCTCAACCTTTTTGGCTCTGCAGAGACGAATGAGCAGTAACACAGCAGATGTCCAGCAGGACTGAGCTAGTGCATCCTTCTCCTGGCTTGCCTTTAGAATAGGCGTATCTGTGGCAGTGATTGTCCCTCTGGTCCTCTTTGGATGTTTGAGGATGTGTGAGCCTTGACTCTTCCTATTCCCACTGCATGCTCTTTGCAAAACCGCTGCAGACAGAAAGGCATATCCCCGCACCGTCGGCAGCTCCCAAAGAGCACACTGCCCTTTAAAGCTAAGCTGACGCCATGGCCGGCGGCACTGCCGGAGCCCCAGGCTCGGCTCTGCCTCAGCCCCGTCTCGCCAGCGTCGGGGACCCAGCCCCGGCACCGCGCTCTCAGCAAACACCCGACTGGGTCTGGAGTCCTGTGGGGGACCCTTAAAAACTCTTCCCACCTGATGTGGCTGAGGTGCAGGGTAGACACTGTTTGTCTTAGTAGATCTGCAGGCACTGCAGTATGGATTGTAAGGAATTGTTTTAAAACACTTTGCTTAGAAAAATTAATAACTCGCCTTTTAAGTCCTCCTTTTAGAATCTGCACAAATGCAATTGAAATGATAATTTTAAGAATTTAAATACAGCAGAGAAACAGCAACGACATTATCAAATTATAAGTAAAGATCACTTATTTTGTTTCAACCTTTATAGTGAAAATTATTTTCTTATTAAAAAAAAATCAAAGAGCTATTACTGTTTTCCTGGGGTTTTAAAGAAGTAATGAGCAGTAAACTCAAGCAATTATTCACATATATTATTAAATGTCACTGTTAAACAGCTGCATACTATGAAGAAGAAGGGACATTGATTCACGGAGGAAACTTTGGGCCAATCTCATACTCGCTAAATTCTCCTTCTTCGATGTGATGCCTGAATAATTTTATGTACAGCATTTCAAATAAAGGTAGAATTTTCTTGGTATTATTTGACTATGAGTTTAAATGAAATGCTTCTTATACCATCTTGTGTGTTAATTCAACCAGCAAAAACCCTTTACGTGCTCCTAAATGATACAAAATTAGATCGGATATCACATTTTAAACTTGATATATACTGACACTAAATAATTTGTATTGCTTTTACCAATTCACTACCTCAGAGTTTGCAGCCGTCTTTATCCCCAACAATTATTACTCCAGCAAGGGCAGTTTTAATGAAATGTCGCTCTTTAAAACCAAGAAACAAGACCAAACACCCAAGGTGAAACTGTCCAGATCCTTTGGAGGGGGAGGAGAAAAGACGCCTTCAAAGTTTTCTGTCAGGTACTTTATTACTTCTGATAGTACCTAAAAGACAATCAGAGTGGCAACATGTTTTATTTATTGTATTTCTTTCCTAGTTAACGTATTGTTATTACCACTTAGAATTTGGCATGTTAAACTCTACATTAACAGGAAACCAAAAATGCAATAAAATGTGATCCAGTACAAAATCTTACAAATTAACATACAACCCTATTTTTTTCTAATAAAAATATAGCATTTATTTTACTTCCAATTCCTACTTTTCTGCTATTTCAAGCCCATCTGTGCAAGAGGATGCAAACTGCTCTCACCCTGGCACAGGCGTAAGTTCAAAGCCAGACAGCTGTGGAGCTGCTGGGGGAGCAACAGAAAACCCAGCAGCGTTTACAGGGTCCTGAGAGGGATTTTACAGTAATTGAGAAGGAGAAGAATGGTTTCAAAGGTACACAGACTTTATCAAGACAATGACACAAAATGTCCCCCTAAAACGAGGTAAGTTTTAAAAACCGAATACTCCACAATCTACGGGTGCGTTTGGTCTGTTTGCTGGTAAGGGGTGATTCARAGACAGTGGAAATAGAGAAGAAGGCGGCAGAATCGGGAGTCTCTGAGATGTCTCGACGGAAGCAGAGGACAGAAAGCAGAAGAGTCTGGAACTGTTATTTTCAGAAGTCACCGAAAAAAATTATAGTCTGAGAGACCACAGATACCAAATCACAGGTGTCTTCTGCCGAGGACACTGCATTAGCATGAGGAACTTCGGTCTAGGGGACGTAATTTGGAAATCTCCTGGCGCTGGTACAGCTCTGGGCAATTCTAATACCCCTGAGCAGAAGAAGGAGTTTTCCAAGTAATACAGGGAAACTTTGTATCCAGCCTCATTTAGCAATTAAGGAGAAATTTATAACACCACCAGAAATTGGTGCCAGCTTGGATTCAAGTGATCACAGCCTGCTTGCAATAACAAATGTTATTAGAATTAAAATGAAGTCCAGACTTTATAATGTAAAAAATCATTAAAATTCTGAAAACGGTTATGATCCATTTAATAAAAACATCCTGAAGTCCTTCAAAAGGTCACTAAATGGTATGATCAAGAAAGAAGGCTATACTGCCTAAAAAATATCTGAGCCAAAGAAACTTCAGCTGACCTACAGAAAAACTGCAAACATTTGTATGAAAAGCAAATGGAATAAAGGGAAAGTGAATGGTAATGAATATGCATGGGGGGTAGAAATTGAGAATAATATTAAGGGAAGCGAAGGACAGAAAAAAAATCAGTATCTAGCAGGAGTCAGAACAGTAAAAATGGCTTTTCTAATGAATATTATGAATAAAAATAATTCCAGTTATGGGATTAGTGTATTTTGAGATGGAAATGGAAACCTTTCCAAGTAGAAAAGGCAGGAGAGCCCAATAACTATGGCAGCTCTACTCCTGGAAGACAGCCAGACGACACGGCCATACCATAGGAAGACAAAGTACTTCTCGTTCCAGTATTAACTCAGGACATACGTTAGAAAGATGCTACTAAGCCTGATCTTTAAAAGCCAGAATCTCCAAATAAATCAAAATATTTAAAAAGATCTGTCCATGAGGATCTCTGGACCCCGGTGCTCCCTTGGGACCGGCAAGGCTTGGGTCGCGCCGGCATGCCCAGGGCACGCGGCACGGCGCAGGCAGCACAGGGCTGCCAGACTGCCAGCGGTGCCTGGAAAAATAATGGGACAGCTGATAAGGGACTCAATTAATAAATTGAGGAAGGGTAATATAAATAATGCCAATCAAGTAGGGTGTACTGGTAATAGATTCTGTCAAACCAAATTGACGTCTTCTTTTAATGAGATTATGAGCTTGGTTGATAAAGGTAATAGTGTTGTTGTAATGGATGTCTGTACAGCATTTGAATTGGTACCACATAACATTTTAATTAAGAAACCAGAATAATATAAAGTGCACATAATAAACATGCAGTGCATTAACAACTAGCTAACTGGCGGTTCTCAACGCGTAATTGTGTGCTTTCCAAATGAGGTGCTCTAATTCCAGAATCTGTGGCATGGTTGGTACAACAGGTCATATTAGCTGCTGCACATGGTCCTTCCTGGCTTTCTGATCTCTCTATCACAGTATTTGGAAAATGTTTTTAGACTTCAGATAGTTGGAAAAATTATTTACAGAGGACTCTGCTCTTTCTATCTCAGATGTCATTATTGTACAGAGCTTTTTCTTTCTTTCTTTTTTTTCAAAGAAGTGTGTATTCTCTGCTTCCTGTTGTTTAAACTGCATCATCCTGAGTCCCATGAGATTTGTGATGCATATTACCTGTTGATTTTAACAGCAGAGGATCCAGTTTTTTATTCTTCCAGTATTTGCTCTGCAGATCATTTTACGTCACAGTCATGCAAACTGGACCATCAGATGGTGTTGTGGAAGTAGAAATGAGATCCTGGAAGGAGGCAAGTAGACTGGGACAGAGGATGCGAGCACTGTGGTCTAGGACTATCTGATCTGCCTCCAGCACGATTTCTCCATGTTCTCTTCGATCTTGACGGTTTACCACCTATCTTGACACCTGTCCTCACCATTTTTTTCTGAACTGCTGCCAGTATGGAGTCTTCAGCATCTCAGTGTTCAGCATCTCAGTCCTCTCACAGACATTTCTGATTTGCTCCCTTGGTCAGGAGCAGAGAAATCCTTTCTCCTCCTGCCAGCCTGCAGCACCCTTCGTGGGGCCATCAGTAAGAGGAGGATCGTTAGGGTAGGAGTGTTAGTGTTGGTTTAGTTACCAGTGCTACAGGTTTGGTATTGGTAGCTTCCTACATCATACCTATGGGATCATTGCTGGCCCCCAGAACACATGCCTGGAAAAACCACAAACGCTAGATGGGTTGTTGCAGTGATTATAGCCTTCAACTTGATTTAGAAGTGTGAGACAGAAATTAGTGCCGAACAGAGCACAGGCTCTGCTGGTTACTGAGAAATGCAGTTAAAAGGGGGAGTTGTATTCTTTTCCTTGACAGAAAAATCTAGCGTAGAATATAAAAAGAATACAACAGAGAGGAATGTGTGAGAAATGACGGTGTGGCTAATTTTTCTCTATTTGATTTGTTTTGCCTTGGTTTAGGCAGTGACCCTTATCGTACAACAATACACTAACCATGAAAGGTATTGAATGCAGACAGCTCTTACACAGTTATTTTGATATTGTACAATATCCTTAATAACATATTCATTTAGAATTTGATTGATGTAAAGTCATTTCATCTTCTGGCTGGATGTTTTCAGATGATGGGTATGAATCTGAATCTGTTATTATGGCAACCCATTAGACATACCCCAGCCTTCTGATTCTCCATTTCTGAAGGCTTTTATATGTGTGTGTATATATACACACACACACATATGTAAAAATACACATATAGCCTTACACACAAATACTGATGTCAATACTTAGTACCTGTGCAGCCCTACAGACTTCAAGAGAAATACACAAATAGCAAAGTTCATGGCAGAACTAACTCTTTTGTCTCCATCTAATGCAATATAGCAAATAGACAAGAATATATGGGAAGTCTTCTGAATATGTAGGAAGTCTTCATTACAACTACAGCACATGAGACTCTGCAATAAAATAAAAGTGCTGTCACTTAATGTGGTGCTACGAAAGGTGGTTATGAAACTGGAATGTACATTGCTATAAAAGGCATTAAATACCTGCCACTTTCCACCAAAATATAATTTACAGTATTTTGCTGCAATAAAAATAATCAGCCCAGGGTTTCTAAAAGATGAGTAGTAATTCTACCTCAGCGTTTGAGTGTCCAACTCAAATCTCCTTTACGGCGGCTGATTTGCAGAGGCATTTCTGGAAATCTGAAGTAATTTCAAGCTAGGCATCTAAAAGCTGGAATACCCCAAACCACAGCTTATCTTCATAAATGTTGTCCTTAAGGACTGTGGCAAAAATTAAGCACAGTGTGAAGGTCTAATTTTCTGAATGACAGCATAAATCATAACTGGAGGCAGTTGCTTAATTAAAGCTGTGCAAATAAATGACTTTTCAATGTTCTGGCAGTTCCAAGAAATCCAGAAGTCATTTCAGGTCAAACAAAATGGTTCATTTAACCATTTGATACTCTTTTACATATTTTGTTGCCTTTTTAAGCATTCGTTAAGCATTTGCCTCTGAAACTAGAAGACATACTGAAGGACATTTCTTAATCAAAATAATGAAAATATAAGCTGAAATTACTTAAAATCAGAAAACACATACATTTCATTGGTGACTCTGAAAATTAAGTTTTGAAGTTTTGGTCTAACTTCATATTTTCCTAATGGAAAAATTCAGAAAAGCTGGAGCAAGTTTATGACTATTGCATTGTCATCAATACCTCTTTCTGTGTCAAAACCCCAAATTTGTCCATTTCCAGCTACGAGTACGTGGGGCAGGATGGTGAGTGAGGCTGAACTGATGCCAGGATGAACCATGGCTTCTTCCATGCACTTGCAGAAGGGGAGGTCATGGAGACTCTTACTGGGCAAATAGATAATGAGAAATGAGTTGAACAAATGATTTTTTAGGAAGAAAAATGTGTAAGGGCTTCTACGTCAAATATTGAAAGTAATTCAAGAAGGAAATTACAGCAAATTTTTGAATCCCTTAAAGTGTCGGTGATGTGGTCGGGATGCACCTGATGCAGAGAGTACTGGACCTGATGCAGAGAGTACTGGAAGTGGGAGTGAGGTCCCCAGCGCTCCTCGCTGAAGGTCCCCTTGCCTGGCAGATGGGACGAGGACACCCAGGTCTGTGCTGAGACCCTGCTGGTGCGCCCCATCTTGCAGTGTCTAGACATGCCTTTCAAACCTCTTCTTCCCATGTAAGTGCATTTCTGTTGGTGTCAACTATGACTACGCTGTAAAGAATAAAATGGAAACAAGGCAGATTGTCATATAAAAAATGAACAGATGGGGAACCTATATTTAGAAAACAAACAAATAAAAAGGTTAGGGAAGGAGGTGCTTGCATGTGAAAGGAGAGATTTTTCCGATGTCTGGCTTAGCAGCGCTTGTTATTCCTGGGCAAATACAGTGGCCAGCTAATGTCAATTGCCTACACCAAATAAAATCTGATTTTGAGGTAAATGGTAAACCCTACACATCCCAGAGACCGTGATAACGCCTCTGGAGAAAGGCCAAAGCGGGCAAGACTCACGTGTGACCCCAATAAACGTCTTGTGATGAAACTGTTGGTTCAGAGCGGTCCAGGCTCAGTCGAACATTTTACTGCCTCTCGGCTTCCCGATGTGCTGGAGGAGGCAGGAGGAATTCCCAAATAACACGCTATTCATTTCTTCCTGACATTGCAGCGCAATGTTTAGTGATCTATCAATCTCCTATTACAGAGCATTATTCTATTCTACCCAGGCAGGCTTCCCCTCGCCTGTTATTTAGAGTGGACCTCTGTCCTCTTCTTCTCATAAAAAGGCTTAAAAGAAGCTGCAGTGCTATATTTAGAGCCAGCCCGCCTCCCAGCACCATCTTCACACATGAAAGCACAGTACRATTTGAAGAAAAGTGTTTTCATTTTAAACAGTTTCAGAATCAGAGTTACCAAAACGTGATATCATTTTACACTATAACAGCACCGAGCCCGCTGCTCCTGCTGATGTTGGCTTATCTGGGATTTAAACCTCCACTGGACATGTTAGAAGTGAGGGGCTAATAGCCAGGCTTCTTGATATATAACTGCTGCTAAATTGAAAAGAAGGAAGAGAGGAAGAAAACCAGAATTAGAAAAACAGGAAGTGCTCTGCTTGTGGAGAATTAGCAATTACGCACTGAGTTTCTGCTAACTACGGGGGATTACTTAATACTTTTCCGATCAGTGATGTCGTATGATTGACCTTGCCTCCAAGAAACTATGCTCAATCAGAAAAGCAGACACGTTTTCATTGACTTTTAAATAACTCTGAACATGTTACAAAAATTATATGCATTGCTATAAGTAGATGTCATACCTTTCTAACATTCAAAGGCTCAATTTTTAAGAGCTTTACACTTTTTTTCCTCCAAAAATCAGTGATTTCAAGGTCAAATTTTATTTCCTGTACACATTAAACKAACTCATTCCCTGTCAACCAGTTCACTCGTGGCTTCAGGGCTGACCAACATAATTCTGTTTTCGCCCTAATTCAGCAAACTTATTTTTCATATACTTAAGTCTCATTGACTTCAGTGGACACTAAGCATCACCTTAAATTATTAATGCATTTAAGTCATAGACTGAAGTGAAACCCTAGTCAGCCAAGGGAGGACTTCTGAGAGTCACCTGCATGAGCCCCTCAGTTATGGAAGAATCAGTGCAAATCTATGGATGTCATGGACACAAAACTTTTTTTTTCAGGTTGTTTTATAGAGGTGGGGTTTTTTGTTCCATTTGGAAAAAGAAGTACAGAGAAAAGTCAAAAGGGGTCTGAGAGATCAGGTCATGAGGCTAATTTTGTGAGATAGTCAACCAGTTTTGCAGAACAAYGAACTGTCAACAAAAATTAAATGTACAGCCAGTAAGCAGCCAAAAAGCTGAAAGCTGAATTTGTGGTACGTGACAGAAATGTGATTTCTTAATATAAGGATAAATAAATTTTAGAAAATGTCAGTATTTCTGAAATGTATCATTATCAACTACATACATTTCATGTTTTCTGGAATCACATATGTTGAATGTATACACTTCAACAGCTAACGCACAAACAATTTTTTGCTATTTTCATTTTTTACATGTTCACATGATAGTATTGAAATATAATTGCAAATTCATATAACTTTACTACATCTAACTTGAAATTGCACCTAAAGGAATGACTGTGAAAGATTAATGGTACAAGCACTTGTGTTAAGAATATGAAAAGTGTTATTCTTGCCTATATCCCATGTGCATATTTATGTGGAGGATGCCATAAATACCCTTTGGAGATGCTGGCTTGTCTGCACAGGCTGCTGTTCTGGGGCCAGACAAAATGGATTTACCTTATGTCCCGTTCGCTCCCTCTCCCGCCGACCCGTGCAACAAAAGCTGATGACACCGGGAGTCTGTGTGGCTGCACCCTACTCCCAGAGGTTACAGTTGCTCCCTGGATTAGTGATTGTGATTGAGATCTTGTGAACAACCCACGGTTATTCAGGATAAATGGCCATAGCTGGAGAACACAAGCTCTCGTGCCCTTCGTCAGCCCCCTCGAGACAGCAATGGTGAAATGYAACAGGAATTTGGCAGAAGTTATACCACGTGGTGAGATTTTTCCTGAGATGAACTTACATATGATCGTGAAGAGCAAGACAGACAATCTTGGTTAGCTTGCAGTGTCAAGACTTCTTGATAACACAGTCACACTCAGGGCACCTCTCTTGCCTTTGRCCAAGACCTCTGATGAAATCTCAGTCTTCCTGCAGGTACATTTCTGGTGTATGCTGTCTGTCGTTATCCAACATTTCACTGYAATAAAAGAAATCAGCAAGCTGACAAAGGAATAATTATAACATTTATAATTATATCTACGTGCCAGGAAAACAGACACCAACGTTGACAGTGGCTGCCTGCTGTTGGGATACCAGACTTCGTTCTCCTGCCCCAGCTGAAGCCTTGAGCCCAGACATCGTCCCTCTCCTGTCTTGCCAGCTTTGTCGACAGGAATAATGACCGACAGGAGCTCTGGAGAAGATGACTGCAAGGAATACTGCTTGTGGCAATCAAGCCATTTTMAATCCATCAGTATAAGCTGTTTTACTCTAAACCTCTTTAGATCCTCTCAAGGAAGGAACTTCTCACTCATAGCACTTTTTTCCTCAAGATGCCTCAAGTTTCCATATTCCCATAAGCGTCCCCTCCCTGATCACCCATCTGCAGTTTGCTCAGCAGGCCCCTGCCCGTGTCCCGCTCCCGGAGGTCTGGGCGCGCTGCTGTCACCTGCCTCCGTGCTGCCCGAGGACCACACGGCCAGCAAAGCGGCCTTGGCATTGCTGTCGGCTTTCTCTTCCACACAGCAGGACCTAATATTAGTTAGAAACTGTGACTCTGGCCAGGGTGGGCTACTTCGAGAACTACCAGTGCAGCAGAAGCTGCTGCCTCATATAAACTCCCRGCGACTGACAAATTTGTCACCAAACTGAACATCTTACAGGACACTYGCTGCTAAATAGCTGTTTGCAGTGGCCTCTCCAGAGCCTGCTGCTAGTGCATCATCACAACTTTGCCTTTGGTCTCTAACATTTCATGCTCAAAGCCATTACACAAATAGGGTAATGCTCCTGCTTTGCCCGGGGCTTACATTAAATCACAGTCTTCAAAGACACCTGSCAACTGCTGTATGGGAAATACAACGGGATCAACTGCTGACTTGGACAGGGAGGTGATTGCCCTCTTGGGGTGCAACTAYGCGATGGATGTACAGAGCAGTGATCCTGCTTTCTGTGGGATGAATATCCACCCACCAAGCTGTGTCGTATGCACAGACTATTTTTTCGTSCCATCTTCAGTTCTTTCCTCTTCCCCACTGATACAGGCTGATGCAGGAGGATATTAAAGACATTACATTTATTTGCTACGTCAGTGTCCAAACACGACAGCCTAAAAACCAAAATTTTTACAATTTTTACCTTTTACATGAAAAAAAAATGAGCTGCTCAGCAATAGGCAGAAAAAATGGACTGCTCGGCAATGGCAGAGGAGAACCTCAGTTTTTGTGTGGTACATGTTCTGGTCATATGTTCACATTGCAAGCAACAGCATTTTGTCACAAACTCATTTTCCAAAGCATATATTCACTCCCTATATATTAGTCTTAAACGTAACCTGCTGAATCTAAAACAGACTAATTTGATAAAATTAAGGGGCCAAAAAGAAGTAGTATGAAAAACAACTTCAAGGGGTGACAACTTCAAGCCCACTTTAACTTAAAACTTCATTTAGCTCCTAGACATGTAACATCAATTTGACCTCAATTAAACCCACTTATTCCTATTACACTTCACCTCTGCATTTGGCTCTTTGTTTTACAATGCAAGCTGATATATTATAAAGAATAATTCCAATTATTCTCCATGTGTGCTGATGGATTAAAGATGACATATGGCCTGGTGGAGGGTGTTTGGAGGAAAAGGACCAGATATGGGGAATCTGGAAAAACTCTCTCTATAGTTAAGCACTGTTATCTCTGCCAAGTTACAGAGCCCAGGCGTGCTGCTCTGACTTTAAATGAGGGAAGCGACTGCCGCAAACTCAAATGCGGTCTTAGAGACAAAGTCGGAACATTCATCACGGTGGTAAACATCTGCCAAGCCTCATGTCTTCAGTTGATTGCAGGACCAGATCTGCACTGGGCAGGCATATACCCAATGTTCTTGTTCAAACTGGTACCAAAATCCAGCGGCACGCTTTTAAGAGGTCTCCGGGGCTGTGCTGCTTTAACATATTTCACATAACGCAGCCGCAAAAGAGTTTCAATCTCCTCGCTTACCAAAAAACGGTGATTAAATGCAGTGTCTGTTAGCAGCACCAGATACATAGCATAGAGTCCATGAAACTTAATTTTTAAACAGATTTTCTTCATAAAAATATTTTACTTTTAATAATATATTTTTACACTGATTTCCTCATTAGGTCTTCTGAAATACAGTAACTCTGACATTACCCTAGCTATAGAAGACATCTTAATAACACAAGCAAATGTAAATGGCTTTTAGAAAATCACCCCAAAGCAGCTTCTTTTGCATGATATAAAGCAGCACAGATCCACCAATCTTGATTTATGCCGGTTGTAATTCTTGCCCACAATATTTAACGGCTTTTATTAAATATTTAATTATCCTTTTGAATACTTTCCTTGATCTCTGCCCTTTTCTCCTGGGACAGGTTCCCAGGCAGCCAGCACTGACACTACTTCTATAAGAATATTAAATGTTTATAGTGATTTTTATATCGGATGATCTCAAACTGCTTAACACAGTGGAAAGGATTAGTCACCTCACCTTTGAAATGGAATACGTCCTCCACTCTGCTCGGAAAACATTATTTACCACAAGATTTTCAGGAGAGAACTAAGAATACAGGGGAAATGTAGACAAAGCCAGAGGTTAATTATTCAAGCGTGAATCTGGCCAGGACAGTGAGATTAACCTCCGTCGTTACTTCAGGGAAGGTGCCCTGCGATCCTTAAGTACTGCAGCTCATCCGAGCTCCTGTTTTAGGTCTCGGCTAAAGAGGGTCATTTACACCATTATGGGTTGGACTCTGTCTGAGGCTAAACCATGCAACGTGCTAAATGTGTGTTTATCCTCCTCCTTTTTCAGCTGTAATTTGCTACTTTGAGTGTAACTAAGTGAGAAGCTTTATTTTTCTTACTATATAAACCAACATCTTAGAACAGCACACAATTAAAAGAAGAAATACTTTTCTGCACTGCAGCGTGTGTGTGCAAGTACAAATGGTGCTGGCGATTTTAAAGACTGTAATAGACTTCTCTTACCAATGGTCTTCCTGGCTGTTGAGGGGAAACAGCCTAATAACCTAAGGCAAATAATCAAATGTGTTTCTGGTAATGACCTGGTTCTGAAGCTGTGAATCAAGGAGGCAGTTTGGCATGTGCTGTTCTTTCAATATACATGAATTGAGGGATCTCGTGTTAAAGCTGTAATTTATTCTTGGCTTGTTTTAGAGAGCATCATTTTTCTATAGAGTGTCCAGCATCCCAAGGAGTCTCTTTAGGAACTGAAATGCAATTTGGCACCTGGAATGTCCTCATACTTTATTTAAACAACCAAAATGCATCTTAATTTTTGATATGCGCAATACATATTGATATGCCAGAATACTGAGAAGAAACTGCTTTCTGTTTTTCAGCAAGGAGACTTATGGGTAGAGTGTTTATGTGATTGTGTTTATGTGGGACCTTTTGAATGAGCACCAAACCCTCCCACAGCTATCAGGTAGGAACAATCATTCAGAGTGCCATTGCCAGTTCACCAGAGTTACCGTGGTCAGCCCCTCACTCGGGCGTGCTCACAAGACAGAAATCGCCATGAGCACTTGTCCTTGTCCTTTGAGATCTCTAGAGCATGCCACCACAAAATGTCACAATCTTTTATTTTGAAAATGCTGTTGTTTTAATTAATATATGTAATTTGAATCAGAACGGTGAATCCCAGCTGAGCTGGAGTCTAACAGCACATGTACCATCAGGTTACCATGGCATTACACGTTGACAACACAGAAATCAATTTTGACAAATGACTTGCTTTCCTAAACCTGTAGCAGTTTAACATTAAAAATGTGGGGAGATGACACGCAGCGTCAGCCACGGAGCCTGACCAGGAGGAATCCAACCAGCCTTCGCTTCCTGCTCAGAAGCAAATCAATGTTGAACAGAGCAAATGGGTTTTACTTCCAGATAGAAAACACTGAAAGAATAAGAATCAGAGTTGCACAGTGAAGATCAATTGAAATATACTTATTTTCTTCCACGCAACCGTGAGTTTTGGCTCTGTGTACATACATAAACACATATTTACTATGCTGAATAAACTCATAAATTATTCTTTAACTGTAAGAAACTATTAGATATGAAATCATGGGAAAGTTATTAAATGGGACTGGCTAATGTTTACAGAATGGGTATAATGTGCTATTCTGTACTTGTCTGATGTAACAATACATAACGCATCAATATTTAGGAATCATAATAAAAACTTTCTATGTGGACGGCAGCGCATCTGCAGTATTGGACTGAAGAATATAGTTTAAACTTCACTCCAGCTTCATTGAAGGGGGCTGGTATGTCTTTAATTACTTAACCACAGCAAGCACGCAGATGAACCAAGGGTCTATCCTCCCCCTCAGTTAAGCTTATTAGAACTTACAGAGGAAATTAACTTCAGTCTTCCCATCATTGAAAGTGATGGGATTATTTTCGGTAAGCCCCTAACCTGACTTCCAGAGAGCCATGGTTCAGACCTGGCAAGGTGTCTGACTGCCCATGCCTTGGGGTTACATTATAAGCCTAAACTCTGCACACATGGAGCAGAGTCCCAGAGCACCCAGCTGGCCTGGGTGGATATTTCTACTTTTGAGGATGTGTTTTGGGTGAGGCTTCCAGAGCGGCCAAGGGGATCTGCACACCCTGAGCCCCTCAGAAGGTACCCAGGATGCGGCTCCAGTGGCTGGGAAAATCCCACTCAGCAGTGTTGCAGTCCAGCTTTATAAAAGTGAAGCAAAAATTCTGAGTTTAAAAAGACTTTGCAGTCATTACAATGCTGTTTCATGAGGTGTCTTTGCCAAGTTTATACCAATAAATAACCTATACAACGCCATACTGTTCTAAGAGAAATTTCACTACATTATTTTTAAAATTTAGACTCTCTGCTCCATCTTGTGCAAACACATGTTATGCAGCTCTTGGAGTAAATCAGGCAGGGAAAATGTAGTTCAGTCAAGGACATGTTCTTGTGTTTTAACATCTCTCATTTTCCCGATTCCCATCCTCTCCTCATGTTCTCTCTAATCTTTTTCCTACTCTTATGCCTTTCACTTTCAGGAAGGGCTAATTTAGCTCAGTAACACTTGTAAAGTGAGGGAGAGGAAAAATGAAAAAGCCAGTCATAGAGATGGAGTTATATACATTCAATATGTAATGACTGTACTTAAGATGTACTTAAAGACAATGGGCAGCGCGTCATTACTGTGTTATTGCTTCTTACAGCAAAGTTACTCCATCACTGGCAAAAAAATCCCAGAATCCCACTGTATAATGATTGTGATTTTTCTTTCATGAATATTACAAAAATACCCTAAAAAGCTATGAAAAATTTTGACCAAAACTGCAAATAGCAAAGAAATTCTACATCCAAGACCAATAACGTGTTCTTCTTGGAAATATCAAGAGATCTCGAAGGCTTTTACTCAGCACTAGAGTGTTTGTCACAGGACAGGGAATTAGAGATGGAGCAGTGGCTTAAGGATTGAGCGTTTTTCTCTGATCCGTTCCGATTCACCTCCATCTCTTATTTCAGTTTCTTGTTCATTTTTAATTTAAATGTGTGCTTGACAGAAGTGTTAAAAATGTCATAGAAATAAATTGTCACTGATACATTTTTAAATTTATGTTTGCTTTAGAAGAACTGTTGGCAGACTCTGAGATGTTCTAACGCTTGTCTCTCTTGAAATCAATCAGTGATCACAGTGAAAAGTTGGGACCTTCCACATCATTAAGAATGAGCCCAGCTCTGCTCTCCCTGGGGAAAAACATTCACATTGACCATGGGGGCAGAGGTAGGATATCAATGAAGACTTGTGAAAACCTGAACATTTGGGACTGTTATATGGCGTTTCCATGCAAGAAGCATCCATCATTCTCCAGGTGCTGGTGGGGTTTTGTCCCAGCAGAGGGGTGCAAGGTCAGCACAGAGCGGGTCTGTGGCTGCTGCTCAGGACCAGAGCCCTGCTCAGCCTGCGGCTGCAACTCAGGAGGAAGGTCTGTCCTTCCCAGTTTTTCTACACTTCCTGATGTAATTTTCTTCTTTGAATTTGCTCACTCACTTTCCGGATGAAACCTGTAACAAYGACAGAACCCTGCAGTGACTTTAAATCTACACTGAATACCAGTGGGATTTTTCATAGTAAAAGTTAAGTACTGGGAGAATAAGTCAGAYGTTGTGTACGTGCATTATCTAAAAGGCACAAGAACTTCATAGGTCAGGTTTGGGTGCCAGTAGGAATCACAAAGCTCAAGTTACCCCTTAAGTCAGACATCCCCGCCTTGGCAATGAGAGATGGGGATGGATGGCAGGAGTGAGCATCTCTTCCATGGGGGAAATCCGGCTGGCTGCTGCCCCCCCATCACTGCGGGCTATGCTGCCGACAGCACTGGCACAGCACTGGGGCACGCTCTGATGATTAATGATCCAAAATCACTTCTTGCCACTCCTCTGCTGACATTACTTCACTCACTGATCACTAATCTTCCATGATACTGCAAAAGCTTGCAAATTTCAAAGCAAATTTGATATATATATATAAAAAAAAAAGAGCGAGAAGGAAACAGATATAAAAGCAGAGCACAGGAAGGATGATATTTATGCTATGATGGATGAAATGAAGCTCCCATTTTCATTTCAAATGGTTGGACATATGGACTATGATTGGGGAACTTTTAAGCAGAGATTTCAGCTATATCTCACCACAGCAGTTAGTATAGCTGAAATGCCTGACAAATGAAAAATAGCATTGCTTCTCACAACTGCAAGGTCACCAGCAATTGATAGTTTGAATATATTTACATACACTTTTCTCCTTCTCAGTGAAGAAAACGTGTCAATACAGAGGTGATTTTTGCGAAGACTTGACGTGTGCTGCTCCTGGAGAAGGATGAGCCGCAGGCAGAGATGTCTTCAGCAGCAAGGCAAGGCAATGGGGAGGAATTCTGATGCTTTTGTCACAGACCAAAGGCAGAGCAAACCTTGGCCACAAAAACCTGGGCAAGGCCAAAAACCCGAAGGCAGAAGTAAAAGGCTCATCATTAGGACCCCAGCAGGGCCACCACCAGGGAAGACAGGCTGCGAGGCTGCCCGAGGCTGAGTCGTGGGGGTCTGGACAGCGGCTGAGCTGGGGCTCTCCTTGCAGCTTGATTCAAATGGTACCAAACGCTCCCCATTCCCGGGCTCCATACATCTCTGTTTGTCTTACTGCCGCTGGGCCCTCCCCCAGTTACAGGCTAGGTGGGAAAAAGGACCAAAAGAAAGATGGGTTGTGTCCTTATTATCTAAGGACACGGGGTGGGAAGTCAGAACCCGCAGCTCAGTCTCCGGTAACTCCAACAGCTGCTGAACAGGACAAGAGGTGTGATGCTCCTGCTCTACCTTCCAGACCTTATGAGGAAACAGAGAGAAAATGTGACATCTGGCCCTAGGTAAGATGTTATTTCACAGGCTTAAAACATGTGCATGTGTTCAGACTATGAAATCGTAAAGAGTACGTGCACACTTGTTCACGCAGCAATAGCTCTGTGGGTGTCCAGGGGGATGTGCTTTTGCTGACAGGAACGTAGCCCACCATATAGGCAGTATCTTGTTGTCAACATCTGCATATTTTGACTTAACTAACACAAATATGAGAAGGGTCCATGTCAGAAACAAAGCAAGCTTGTCAGATGTTGGCAAATGTCCTGAAGTCTGGCTCTGAATGCATAGACAGGGGAATGGTCTACCTGCAGTTTGTGTGAGTCTTGTCTTGTAGGCAGGGCTCCTGTGAAATGTGGTCTGGGGTATGCACTGTGGTGGAGCTAGCTCCTGAACTGCACCCTCCCAGCACCTGCCCCYGCGGACAGCTATTCCATCAAAAACCTCTCAAATCTGCAGGCTCAGAGATGAGATTCTTCTTGTTTGCATGGGATCACAGATGTGATACCTCCCTAAGGTGTAAAAAGATACAGGATGGCATTTTGAAAGGTGGCTTGGATAAGAATTTTGAAAGTATTTGTATGCCTAAACTCATAAAGTGCCATGGGAAACTGCTGCCACGGTCTCTATGCAAACACTTTTTAGCCCAAATCATAATGAAATGTAAAAGAAAGGAAATGAGAAAATCTGAGGAGTGCAATTTGCCTATTGCTGTGTAGCTCATATCTACAAATTGCTTAGCACAATTTTGTTAGTTACACTGGGAATGTGTGTGTGCATGTATTTTGCTTGGTTATTATTATTTCTMGCAGAAGACAGCCCTGCCACATGCAGAACCTGCAAGTCCCAARTGATCATTATTAGTAGATCAAATCCCAGCACTATGAGGAGCATATTAACACCACAATTTTCAGGTACAGCTCTAATAACACTTACTGAAAGACAGTGCAGTGCACAGAGCTATAAAGTGCTGCTACTAATGCCCTGATAAACTGCTTCCCAAATTGTTTTATGGAATATTCATCACTCTGAAAATAATGCAGCTCTCAGAATATTATTATCCACCTTTTCCTTTTGACCTTCTCCAGGCAGGGTGGTTTGTTTACACCAGTCTAGATCTCAAGGCACCCCTATTGACCATAGACCCGCTGACCAGTTTTTGCAACACATAAAGTGTCTCCAGGATATAGTGCATCTGAGTTTTAATGCCTGCAGCCTAATCAAAGAATAACAGTTAAATGGCACCATTCGATATTTGGACAGAGCTGCACAGACAAGTGTACAGACAGCATGCCAAAAATAAAATAAAAGAAAAAAGTAAAGTGGAGCAGAGGTGGTAAACCAGGTTGTATTAGATGCTATCTGAACTGGAAGCTGCTAAAGTCAGATTTCTCCCCACGTTCCCTTGCTGGAGAAGGGGAGAGGCTCCTTCCTTCCCCCCAGCAGAGCCACCCTCCGGCTGTGCATCCTCTCGGCTGCCTCACCCGCACCGTCCCCTGCCGCGCTCGCCCAGCTGATGTCGACTTTCACAGGTCAGGCTTAGCCCCGGGTGGTTGCTCGTTCCTGCTGTCCCTGCTGGGCGCAGCGGCTGCTGCATCCCTGTCCMGTCCCCGTCCCTGTCCCCGCTCCGCAGCAGCATCCCACCCCTCYGTGGCTGCCAGCTGCTCTCTCATTTCAAAATCTTTCTCTGGGCAGGGATTTGTGTGAATGCAGATTTCCTCTCCAGCTAACAAGGCCCACACAGTGCCACGAGATGTCCTCAAGCTGTCATACCTTTCTCAGCACCACAGATTGGTGGCCTCACAGTTTTCATACACCCACCACCAGCCCATGCACTGTGCCTGTCCATAAGGCTGCATGTGGGACCTTTGACACACGCCGTGATGCATTGTACTTCTTATTTTCTTTCCCTTGAATTTCATTTGCTTTAAAAGTTCAATTTCCTGGCAACTCTTTCAGCTTCTGCAGATTTATGCTGTGGGTGAATTTAGTGCTGGCAGCAGAGACCCCCGAGCTCTGCTTGCACCTGGGATGCGATGGGCAGGGGCCAGGAAGGCTTCCCATGCACTTCTGCGTAACGGAGCTGCCACACGCCTGCGATTCGGCTTCCACGGCTCTCTGTAGAGGGGCTGGCAATTGGGCTGGTAGTGCCAAATGCTGCCGGTGGATGTGTGTTTAATCTGAGCAAAGGATGAAGCCACCAAATGAATTTTCATTTGTGATCGAGATCAAGATCTGAACCCACCTCTTCAGAGACAAAGGGCAACTGTCCGCAATCACTGTGGTATCCAGCCTCTATCGCTTGGTAATTAATATTGTTCAACTGTCCATCAATTACTTGTTGTTAATTGTCGTAGATTATTTGCATTCCATACCTGCAATCCAAATCTAGTGACCTGCTGCTGTGCAGTTTTCCATACTTACACCCATCAACATAAGTGGTCGCAGAACTAGCAGAAAGGGCTGATTGACAGCTGCCCATCAAAGATGTTTCCCATAATCTGTCTGYTGCAGCGAATAGCTCATCCTGGAGTTTTTCTCTAGAGGTTTTCATAACGTATGAAAGTATTTTATTCTTACTAGGTTACTTTTATGTGCCTATGGGAATAGCTCTCTAAAGTCATGAAAAGTCCAAACCAAAATAATTCCCCGCCTTAAATAAACTTTGTGAAAAATTTGATTATTTCTCTCTGAAATGCTGGCATGCCATGGTTGAAAACTGCACTATTCATGGTACGGTTATCAAACACAGTTGTCAGTGGAGGGGGAAGTTGGCTTTTTTGTGCAAYGCTAGCTGCTAGTTGAAGTACAATGGTCTACGATTCTCTGTTTTTTGTTAAACAGCAACTGAAAAGCAGTGTCTTTGTGACAATCAGAGAGTTTTTCTTGAGCTGATTGAACAGCTGAAGGGCTTTCCTATTAAACAGGATCAGGTAGCTGTTTCCAGAGTTGTAAAATGGCACAGCAGTATGTAAAACACGATGAGTATTTTTGGCAGGGTGTGTAAAATTTTAGATATTATGATCCATCAGAGATAGCTTTATAGATAATATCTGCATGTCTGGAGCGACAACTGGAGGATGGATGCTCTGAACAGCTGGGTTTTCACCTTCCCATTCCCACTGATTTATTCCGGTGTCTCTGGGCATGTCACTGAGCACACTTTCCTTGACTTGTTGAACAAAAATCTGCCTTGACAGAAACCTCATATGAAAGGAAAGCTGGTGCAATGTTAGTGGATTTGATCTCATATAAGCATTTGGAAACTCAAGAAATATTAATATAGAAACACTTTGAATTGTCTGGTTTGTTTTCTCTGGATGCAGAGGCAAAAAAATTTAAATAGCAAATGTTTGAGTTCACTGAGGAATAATAAATCTACATGTTAGACGAAACCTCCCTTTCTTCCCAAAAGCTGTAGGTAGAGCATTTCATATGTTTTACACATCACTAGATGACTCCTGTTGAAGTCATTCAGAAGGATGTGGTGTTAGGCAATATACATTGTAATTTATTTATACATATTTCCCTTGGTGCTAAGTTTCATAAGAGCCTTTACATAAAGTCTCAATCATGACTTAGGTAAAAAAGCAAAGGGACGGCTCTGGAGGAGTTGCAGTAGGGGTCCTGGAGAGCACTGCTGGCCCCCGGAGCAGGGAGGGGACTCCCCGGTGCAACCACTGCTCACCCGATCAACCACTGAACGGCGGGGCGGTGGTGGTGGGGTTGGCCAAGGCCAAGATGAAATGGAGTTGAGGTGGTTTTACAGAAAACGTACATGAACGAGGAAGACGAAAAGGTGCGTGCAGAGTGTGTGTTAGGGCGTGGACATCCYGAGCACTCCGGGGGCCCGGGGCGGTGGGCAGCCACGGTGCAGGGCACAGTGACCTCCTCGGCGTGACATAAAGCACTGGAAACGCTAAACAGACCTTTGTGCCCCAGCTGGGCATTGCTCCCTTGTGATCGCTGAGCCCGTAACTCATTTCTGGCCTGTTTCGGCTGCTCGTTATCCCGGCCAATCAGATCGTAACACAGACGATTTGAATGCTTGTCCAGTCCATGCCATTATATAAATTATTTTCCAATATTATCCCAGGCAGAAATACAGTGGCATATAAGGAAACGTGGATGCTTTGTACAAGAGGGTCATGATAGATAAAAATGATAATGGGTACTGTAGTGCCATAATCAAAGTCTAATTGTCTCATTAATTAAGAGCAATATTCGGTTATGTATTGGGTCCTAGAGTGATTATGACTCAAATGCCTACTAAAACGCATGGATTTATCTTCTGGCTTGCAGTTTCCAGCCAGGCAAAGCATTTGGTGGAGGTCAAACAGTTCAATTGCTGCTTTAAAATGTAGTTGAACTTTAGGCATGAATAATCATTGATCTGCCGCTCGGCTCACCAGCCCTCGGACGCCGCTGCGGCGCGGGGGAGTCGTCACGGCGGCTCTAATTGCTGTCAGCCGGCGCAGGGAAACCTCCTTGCCCCACGGCCGCACCCCGGCACCCAGTCGCCAAAAAGCTGGGCCTGGGATGAACAACTGAGGCACTTCAGGGGGTGCCGGACCACTCGCCGTTCATTTATCCACCATTCACGGACAGTTGTATCTGCACATTTAAGTGCAAACACCTAAAATGTCTCCCCCCTCCCGCCCCACCAATTTTCTGACACTGATTAGACTAATTTTCAAAAGTTCCCTGCCAAATATGAAAAGCTGGTAACACTGGCTGTTCTGGGGTAATTAGATCAAGATTCAAGCAATTTGCTGTAGGGCCTGAACTCAGATCATCCTTCATATGTCTCTGTGCTAGATCTGTCTTTAAATTAGATTATAATGAGCTTGGAAGCACTATTAATAATACAGCAAATCATGGGAGAGTATGGTTTTATTTCATTGGTATAATGTGCACAATCGTGCTGCTTTCACTCACACAAAGTAGGTGACTGCCACAAGTTTCTGCCTTTTTTAATCATAAAAATCAAACCGTAGGATACATGAGTTTCTAAAAATTAAAAATACTTGAGCTCCTTTACAGTGATAAAATAGGTTTAACACAGGAAGTTTAATAAATTATTTCGAGACAGCATTACTTAGTTTAAATATCTTTAGGGTCCTACCTCTGGAGGTTATTTTATTTAAATTTTGTAGTTTCTGGGTTTAATAAATGAGCGTGCCTCAGCTCAGGTAGGGTGAGGTGGGCTGGGGGCACCCGGCCTGCGAGGGGAGGGGGCAGCCGGCCTGCGGGCGCCTCCATTTCCCTCCTGCGTGCCCCGGGGCGGCTGCATGGCCTCCCCTGCCCCCGCAGGCCGGACGGCCCGTCCCCGGCTGTGGGTCAGGCCTCTCCGCTCCCAGGCCAGAGGAAGGCAACGTCTGCCTGTGCCCGAACGAGCGGCTGCGGCCTCATGGGCCTGGCTGGGTCAGGGCCGCCGGGCGACAGAAGGGATGGGGACCGGGGTGCCAGCCCTGCCCGGAGGAGTCCGGCCCGGCGGGGCTGGGACCTCACCTGTGCCCTCRCCACACGGGTGAAGCGTTACCCTTACTCATTTTCCCCATGGTTCCCCTCACACCAGGCAGAAAACGGATTTTACATCTTCTGCGTTTCTGGGAGGTTTCCTCCACGGGAGGGAGGAGGGGCAAAGAGAATAAAACCACTACTCTGATTTTGTGACTATCTCCACACTTTATGTCATTTTAGTGCCTATAAGGAGCGCAGAGGTCACACTCGCCTGCCTGTGGCCATGCGAGTGGATACGCTGCTGCAAGGGAAATCACTGGTGAGGCTGGAGAGGACTGGGCTGGGACCGGGTAAAGGATTGCTTTTAATGAGGAGCATCAGCAGTTTTGGGAGGACACGTGCCAGGCTATGGAAAGCTACCAGGGACCTTCCTCAGGGCTCTTTAATGAGATTTCTTTGAAATTTTGATTAATGACTTTGGCATAGAAAGAGGGAGTACACTGAGGAAATTTGCTGATGATGCAAAGCTGAGAGACATTGTCAATACAGGAAGGGGCTGGACTATTACACAGAATTAACAAGATGACCTTAAGCACTGGAGTAACGTAATTGGGATGAAGCTTAATAGTACGAAATGCAGCAACGTGCACCTGGGGTCTGACCGCAGGCAGCAGAGCCGCAAGCAGCAGGAGGAGAAGGGCGGGAGCACGCCAGCCCCGCGCGAGGCTCCCATCGCCCTCGAGGACCAGCGTCGCCCACGCCTTGCGCTGGCCCCAGGCTGCGGGAGCTCGCTGCCTCTGCAGGATAAGGGGTGCAGAGCTTTACTGGGAATAATTTCTGTGGTTTCAAGAGGACAGCGTGCAGGCACGTTGATTGCAACATACAGCTTCGTTAGCGATGATTGGCTTGACTAGCAGTGGTCAACTGCAAATCCGTAACTGATTCTGATTTGTATTGTGTTTCTAGTTTTACACATGATTTCCTATAGATAGAAAGGAAACATAAATGGCACTCTTTCTTCTTTTGTTATTTTATTTTAATTTAAAAAAAATAAAAAGGTGTGAAGTTTCATTGAATTTCAACTTTCTGGAGCAGTTGAGAAAATGGTACCATTTCACAGGCTGTTTCAGTCAGCCTGAATGCATATTGCTGCTGGAGACTGAATCCCACTTCTTAGTCCCTTTAGAGAAAGCCCATTTCTCATTGCTCTTCTTCTGATAAAAATGTCAAAAAGAGAAATAGAATGTAAACAGAAATGCTCTTGGTTTTACCCTTCTGTAAAGAACAAATGTAAATTAAAAAATCAAGTATTTGCATGTCATGGAAGATAGACATCACAACATGCTCTCTGTTTGTGCTAGGAGGTAGGCGTGGAGCAGCGGTTTTCGGATGGGTGGTGTGTCTGAACTGGGAGAGCCTGCAGAGGAGGAGCTGCAATTAGGTCCGCGAGGCTGGTCTGAATTTTGAACCAACAGCTGAGGGGAGAAGCTGAAGACCTGTTAATCTTGTGTTTCCAGTCATTTTCAGTGAGGGTGACCAAAGAGGCTCCATCAGCCTTTGGAACAAGTCCTTTGGTATTGCATATATCGCAATCAGAAACCTCCTCCTAAGTATCTGGAAAGACATAAACACCAGCATAAGAAATCTTGCTGTTTCCTTTTTCTCACATACAGGGATAAATATAGATTCAGTGAGGGTGAGAGACAGTAAATTAAAATTCTAAAAGAAAATGTTTCTTTGCAAGTTGTGCTGCTCATTGCTATGAGAAAACGTTGAGAGCATCCAATACCAAAGACAGGATACTGATCCAGACAGATAGGGGACCAGTTCAAGAGCTAGGGTTATTTGGAAAATAGAAAAGCTTCTTGCACCTAAGGCACGATTCTGGGCCAAAGCAGGTGAAAGCCAGCAGCGACCCACCCCTCCGAGGAGTGAGGGGTTTGGGCCGGCACACAGGTCCAGCCACCATCGCTCCCCACAGCAGCACAGCACTCAAATGAGGATGCGGCACAGCAGTGTCCTGAGGCACACACAGGGCAGCTTTCAGCTCTGTCCCCACTATACTTTTATCTTACCTTTCATCATATAGCCAGTAAAAAGGTAACTTGGTCTTTCACAGCTTGACCTGAATCTGCAAGACTGGCAGAAGTCATCATCTTGTGATTTCCACTCAGAACAATTTGATATGCAGCTCTGAGAGAGTCTAAAAAAAGAATCCTTTCATCTCTGTTTCCTGAACTCGTTTTTTTTTTTTTTATCATATTCTAAATTCATAGATGAAACCCCAGATGATTTTATTGGATTAAGAATGACCACAAACAACCCAGAGTGTCTCCCCATGACATTAATACGCTCATAATTGATATATTCGTTCTGTGTTTTTCTCACGAGGTTGAGATCGCTGTACTTACTCTGGTGCAGACTGTCTCTTTATATCTCCCTACACGCATATGTGCACAGGTATATGTTTATCTCTAGTGGCAAAATCGAGCAGAACAGTAAATTATACTTCTTACTGGGGAACAAATCCACCCATATTATTATGTTCTCTGATTGCTTTCCTGCAAAAGCAAAACGTGGCCCAAGCCCAAGTCGCCAAGAGGATGTGAGACACCCAGTCGCACGAGGTGTCGACCGAGCAGTGCACCCACCACATCCCCACAGCTGGTACTGGCTGCAGGGCATGTGAGGGAATGCAGCTGGGGGTGGTTTCAGCACTAACCCGAATATKCATAAGTATTAATATAAGCTGTTAACTGCAGTCCAGCTGCGTGAGATGTCTGTCAGCTCATTGTTGAAAAATCAGCTGCTGTACTTAATTAAATGGGAAACTAACCCATAACAGTGTATGTTTCTTGACATATTTCCACTTTATTTTCAGAACTTTGAGAAAGCCCTGGTGCACTTACCTGACAGTACCAGACTCCTTGTCTACCCACAATGGTCCTAAATGGCTGGTGATCCTCTGCCCAGCTAAAAACTTGTGTCCAGCCCCCTCAGAATAAATAAATTACATATTTGAGGGAAAATGAAAACTCTGGGGAAAAGAGAAAGTATGATAAAAAGGAGGAAAGGATGATAAGAAAGTATGATTAAAAAGTATGGTAAAATCAGGATAAAAAGTTCTTAATTCAACTCTGCCAGGCAGGGGGTGGATCTAATTTTCACTTTAAATAGACTCTGGCTCTAGCTTTTATTCTGCTATTTAAGAACAAGAATAATTACTATAGTAACCTCATAGCCTAATAGTACTCACTGCCTGCAAAAGGAATCAACCCTACAATTAGACTTGGGGTGGAATAAGGAACTTCTTCTTACAAGTAAGTGTGTCAATATTTTGTTCGATAGGTAGATTATTATCCCTACTTCAAGGAAGGAAAACTGGGAAGGTAAGTGTGGTTTTTAATCAGTGGCATATCTAGCAGGATATAAAAAGAACCTTTTAGAAATACATTATTCCTGGGTTGCTTTGACATGACCCAACTTAATGGCGCATACATCTTCTCAGTCATAACTCAGAGTATAACACTTTGAAATCAAACCTACCTTGCCTGGGGACTGTTCCTCCTTCCTTTGCTCCCGCCAACATGAAGTGGAGTTCTGCACACGTGGGGAGACAGGAATACAATAACCTCGTGAGTTTTCAGCATTATGCAAATATATTACACAACAGAGAAATCTTCTCTGAAGAACCTAAAAAGATCTTTCTCCAAAGCACATGCAGGTCTGATTCACACATCATCTGCCTCAATGAGGCGACTGGATTTTCTCTAGGTTGAGAGGATAGCTAGTGCTTCTCCTTTCACGTCAAGCCCATGGCTGAAATCTGGATCCAGAGTTCCTCGGGGTGGACAGAAATGCTCATGTTGACTGCAAGGAGTTTTTGGATCATCCCTTATTCTCTCTAATGAGGGAAGGATTTGGGGATTAATCACAGTGCCTTCCCTTCCTTGTCAGCTGTAGAAACAAGGACCTAGAGGAGGGGAGGGGAAAGAGCTCCCTTCTGACCTTTGCTGGTAATTAATCATGACGCATGAGAATTTGTTTGCCCGCCACCTTGAACAGTGATAGCAAATGATCACCTAGAGATAGGCTTGGGGTTTTTTTTTTCTTCTTCTTTTTTTACTCAGTAGTAATTTTTCTGGCTAACTCTGGCAGTTGAAATTACATTTAACTTGAGCTTCTTGGATCTCCGCAGTACTGAAACCCAAAGAAAATTAAAGGATAGTGAATTTTGCATAATTTCACTCAAACTAAGAATTTCCAATTAACAAGGCATAAATTGATCCTCTTTGCTTTAATATCTTGGGCTTTTTTCCCCTGCATACAGATAACAGCTGAGTTTTAATTCATTTTAATTCTATTACCATACATAACCATCATGCACTGTGATAAGTATCTCTCCTGTACACAAATGCCTTTGAGAACTACCCATCAAGTACTTATTTAACCTCATTGTCGATGGAAATAATAGCATTTACTGTATGTGTTTATTTTGCCTCATTTATAGAGCAAATTAACTTTTTTACACAAACACACCAGTATTTCTTTTTCCGTTGACATTCTTCCCAGCGAGGCTCCACTTTCTAGGTTGCATTCCCTAAAGGTTTTCTACACCTCTGTTAGCGTACCATTCAGTACATCTAACCAGATTTTTATTCTCAGTATTATTATTAAATATCATTAAAATGTGACAGAAAGTTTTACTGAGGTGAATGGAATTGGATTCTTACAGGAAATGCAGCATATTTAAATTATGATGTGGATGAAAATTCTATCTTTAGAAAAGAAATGCTAAGTTGCTACATATAAACATGTGTGCTGCATTATATATGCTATATAATGCTAAAAAGAATAAAAGATTTTTTATTGTTATTTTCCAACTCCTTGTGACAGCCTCTTTAGGTGTCTTGCTGAAAAATTATGCAAGCTAAATCAAAGTACACTAAAGAATCRTCTGGTGCAAGTGGATATTTTTTGCTATGGAAATAAATCTACTGCACTTGATAGTAATTATAGACTAATGATAAAAACAAGACCAAATTTCTCAGGGTAGAGGACATTCTTACTGTGACATGCACTTGGAGTTCATCAGGCTGTAGGAGGACATTAACCAAAGGTGTGATAAGTGGGATTTACACCATTCCTCATGTCTAAAGGTAAAGAAATGGTCCTGAGCTGTGCCAGAGGCTCATGGGGTCCTGGTGGGGGTCCTGGCACCGACCAGCCGTCGTCGCTGATGGGGATCACTGCAGACATCCCCTCGAGATGCTGCCAGATGAGACTGGAGATAATCAGGTGTCTGAGCAGCAGTGGAGCATCAGAAGATGGCCAGCCACCTGCGTGTCCCCTACGGGGACAAGCATCATCCAGCACAGCCGGGAAGGTGTGAGCCTGGGGGGGAAGGAAGGTCCTTCTGAGTCTTTCTAACCAGGTAAAAACTGATGGCATGCTCCTCTGTCTGCCTTGCAATCGTCATTCCCCTCGGTGGCTTTTCAGCTGATGCTGCTCCCATCTTGGAAGTCCCAGCCCATTTCTTGCAGCCGGGCAGGATGACATCGCCCCAGTGCCCTGCGCTGTGCTGTGCAGCGTTAAGGAGGGAGGGACCCTTCAGAAAAAAGTATTGTTTTCATTTACTAATGTATTCCACGCACATTCAGCAAAGTTCGTGTCTGTATTCAGGGAGATCGTCACCGATCTTCGTGATTACTACCTTGCAATCACGGCACTAGCCTTTCCTAGCTGCCAAAGGAGCTGATGACAGCAAATTAGTTAATTATAGATCTAATTAAAATATTAATATCTTCCGTGTCGGTAGTGGATGCACTTGTGTTCTGTCTTCACCATTATTGCTCCTGAGCCATGTGCAGCCCCGCGCGCGCTCCAGCTGCCACAAACGGCACCTCTGAGGTCTGCGGCTGAAGGGCTCGGCCAGGGACACACCATAAATAGACTGTGTTTTATAGCTTTTGGGAAAGAACGTTTCCCCCACAGAGTTGGAATTTGCAGCTTGGGTGATGAAATGAAAAATACATCTCTGGGATTTGGGCTGTAGAATGGGAAGAGTCTTACCAAATGATAGTAAATTCTAGTTGTACCCGAAATAACACCTATAAACACTTAAATGCAGCTGAAGAAAAGTAGCATAAATGCAAATACTCAGAGCAGGTACATGCCCATGCAACAGGAGGAAGTAATTCAACCAGCGTCTTCTGCACTTGGAAATGCGAGAGATTGGGCAATCTGAACGTTTTCTTTTTTGGAGACCAAACACGTTAAGCTTTGTCTTGGTGGTGTAACTTTTTCTCAGCTTTTTCTCTGTGTTGTCACTAAGGGAAGAGACTGGAGTATAGGTAAGATTAAAACACACCATTCTTACAATGTGCATTTTTACTGCTTTTGTTTCCCTACCCACTCTCCACGGCTTCTGAAACAGGGTGGTTTTTTTCCCCTTTCCATTAAAAATTTAAAAGTTTGAGAAGTTTCTTTCTGCAAATAATTGAGCATGTTCCTGCATTCCTAGGTCTTCACCTCTTGTCACAGAAAAAACAAAATGGAAAATATAACCATATGGAGGAGGCAGTAATAACAGGATAAAATACTGTTGACCTCTTATCACTTTCACTTGAAATTAGCATTTTTTTTTTTTTTTCTCATTTGATGCACTGTCATTACAGGATATGTGTGTGTGTTAGTATTTTTACTAATAAACATGGTAATTTAACAACCAGGTTAATGGCAGTTTTAATGAGAAAGAATATTAATTGGACAGGCTGGGGGATCTTTGGGTGGCTGCGTTTTTTTCCTTAGAATCTCGCTCACCCTGTCCTCGAAAATACACAGCATATGTGCCAAGGGTTGGGGGTTTGTTTAAATGTTGACAGTTAATGCACACAGCTTGTACTATTTTGTTTCATTTCACAGAGCCTTTTGCACAAATGCGGATTCATGCCACCCCAGCCATGGGATTTACAGATTGCTACATCTTAAAAGGTTTGCATAAACAGGCGTCTTGCTATTGATAAGACAGACAATGTGACCATCTGTCTTTCTTCTGCAGCCAAATGAAAATGACATAAAGTATGGGTCTTGTCATTTAAAAACTAGTAATTTCCCAGCTCTTGTTAGCATTAATTTAAGCTCTCGTGCTGCAGCGGGCTGCTTGGCAGGCGGTTGCTCTCCCAGCGTGGGCGCACCGAGCCCTGGCATGGCCATGTCCCAACTGGCCCGGGAGAAGGGCACCAGCGCAGGGGCTCCATCCCTCGGCTGTCCCCCCCGGGCAGCGCAGACCGTGGCACCCTCGCCTCTCCTCCTCGGCCTCCCCGAGACCACCATTGCTCAGCAGCTTTCTCCCCACCAGCGCTAGCAGAATCTCCAAAATGCTCCAGAAAAGCGATTGCTTGGAGCAAACCGGAGCACAGCGTGCGGTGGCAATTGGCTGGAGTGTGTTTTTTGACTAAAGGCTGAAGGTCAGGCTACATCTGTCCCTGTCCTTTTTCCTCCTGCTCTGTAGACAACTTCTCTGCACATTAGCCATCTTGCTCCGTGTGCTCATTTTCGACAACACGTGCTAATTGCGCTGGCTGCCATTCAAGAGCAGATCAGTGTGGCCGGGAGGACAACGCTGGTCTCTGGGAGACGCAAGCCCCAGCCTGGCGTTCGGCTCGCTGAGCCAGCAGCCAGCCCACTTCACCCCGGAAACCTTTACATTCAAAAGGCAGATAAAAGCAAACAAACAAAAAATCCCCCCACCAAGCAGATTTATGGAGCTGTTTGTACTTAAGAGACACTGAACAGACAGCAGCAAGTCAGATTTGCCATGGAGATATTCCGACAGAAAACAGGTTTTCTCCAGTGGAACAGGAAATCACCAGCTCTTTAAACTGGTTTGCAAAATGAACAGATTTATGGTGATGCTGTGATAACAATCTACAGTTTATACTGTATAGCAGTTTTTACAATATTGTCTTAATGCTGCCACCAGAACATCACAGACAATAATGGTGTTTTCAGGCTTTCCATAAATCTTGCATGGCTAATAAAGCGAAACCGAAAATTTAGCACATACACAGCAATTCCAAGCTTGCCTCCAAAATGGTAAGGGCTTTTTTATTATCCATGTATTGCTGTGCACATGAAATACCAAGGACCTCTGTTCAGACTTGTCCTCACACAAGGGACATGTGTGTGTCCTCACACAAGGGACATGGAAAGACCATCCTTTTCCTCCTCCTCTCCCTCGTTATTAGCTGATCTACGTGTTTTGATGTGTAACTGCAGTAGGTGCATTGTGCTGACAAGTTACCCAAACACTAACTGCACCATTGCACGAGACATCGGGAGTCTTCAAATTGTAATAATAATAATAGAGCTTGCTACAGGTCCCCTCTCATGTTCATTCAGAGTCATTCAGACTCATGCTATCGGTGCTGGGGCTGGCCAAGGATGTGCGGCTCCCGTCTGAGTCCAACCCCTACACACACTGAGCACCTGCAGCCCCTGTGCATTTAAGGGAGAGTTACAGGGTCTTGGAGGCAAAACCCTACAAAATTATTATTATCTCCACCTCCAAACGTTGAGAGCAATTGCTTTCCTGTATGCCCGGCGGTGCGTCACAGCTTTGCTCATAGCATCTTTGGGATGCTGACCAAGCACAGCGTGGCTGACAGCCCTTCAAAGGCACATTTTCAGCTTCAGTGTTGATGTTTTTCTTGTTAAGTGTGAAGTAAATCTTATTTTCCTGTTTTTAAATGGTGGTGTAACTTCTTGCTAGCAGACTCCAGTCTCCCGATATCTTCTAGAACAAAATTCCTTTGTGCTGCAAATCCTTAGTGTAGCAGCTTTATAAAGCTGTAACCAGTGTGCAGGCGATTACACCTTTGGATAAACAAGAGTAAGTAAGTGGAGCACATGGATTTCTACACATATAGCAAAATAAATGAATGAATAAATACAGAAGCTTTGAATGTGAAAAAAATTGTTAAAAACACAGTAAGGTTCCCAAATGAAATATTAAATAAAAATTTATCTTTGAACTCCACCTGTTTCCTGAGCTTAAGGTGCTGTCATTGCTGTGGGGTGCAGAGAACAGTCAGGCAGAGCAGGTACCACTCCTCTAAAGCTGGCACCTTTGCCATGGTCCTAGCACTGTGCTACCGCCTTCCTTCACGTTTCAGCCCAATGATTAGAAGACACAGTCTAGAAAAGGGATCTCTTAGTTTAACGTCTTCATCAGTCTGAAGCTTGACCCACATCTTCCCTTTCTGTGCACAGTGCCCGAGGTCACCTGCCACGCTAAGGACTGGGGGGAACAGAGGAAATCACAAACTCTTCTTGTTGAGGCCTGGAAACAAAATTGGTGGGGCCAGAAAGAGAAGAAGCAAAAGGGAGAGCGGCTGCAGCAGGCGGTTAGGTCACCCATCGGGGAAGGAGAGAAGGGGTGCAGGTGCCTCCGGGTCCCGGGCAGCAGCGGCTTTCCCCAGCTTCAGAGCCTCGCGCCCTGCTAGCGTGAGCAGTACACAGAGGAATAACGCAGAGGACTTGGAAGACATCCAGTCATGCCCTGACACCTATGCCTCCACACCAAGGGTGTATGAAGATTTCAATGTTCGAAGGCACCTGCTGTCTTGCATGTCTTTGTTTCTTTTCACGTGCTTACTTTTTCACTCTGAAATTTGTGTCTTTATGGCATCCCACTTTGTGTTTCTCCCCCGCTGGTTTCAGTCAGGTTTTAGAAGGGGCTGTGTGCTACGATGTGTTTCCCTTAACTGACTTTAATTGCCTAACTCATTCCAAATGGCATAAGACTAAAGGCAATTGCGAATGCAATCAGCTGGAATAATTTAGTTTACTTCAAACTTTTTTTAATCTTCCATTTTTAACCTGTTCGCTTCCCTCTTGAAAAAGCAAATGGTAAATTATATTAACAAAAAGCTGTATGGCACCGCGAAGGTGAGATAAGCACTGTCTGCATCCCAGCCACTCTCCTAACGGCGGGGTCCTGTTAACTGCACTAGGTCTGATTTTTTCAAAATTAAGGGTTTATGCAAACTTTTCAGATAGTACGTTGTGAGCTGGGAGACTAAAGGGAGGATGGAAAAAGTTTGAAACCTTGAAAAGTATTTCCAGATACCACATGCAACATCTGAAATGGCAGTTTGTGTCCTCAGCGGGGAGTCCCTTGTTTCGCAGCTCCCGCAGCGCGTGGTCCTCCTCGGGAAAAGCGTGGTCCCTTGGCCAAGTTCCTTGTTCAAAGCCGACAGGGCGGTAGCAGGTCCATTTTTCACCCTGAAAAAAAAAGTCATCTGTCAAAAGCCCCTCCAGAGCCTGCAAACTGGCACCAAAAATAGCAAACACAGGATCCAGTGCTTTGTAGGGCAAGCAGGAGACGGGAGTGAAAACAGGCAAAACGGAGACAGAGGAGGGGACCCTGACACCTGGGGCAGGTAGGGACATGCTGTATCTTCCACACCACAACAATAAGAAAAGGCAGAAGTGCTACATGTTGGCGTTATTTTCTGCCCATAAACTAATGAAGTTACCTAAATAAGTGTGGGGGGGAAAGACACACGTTTTTTTCTTCTTGAACGGATTTCTCTGCTCTCGGGGAAATTCTCCAGGGCCGCGCTGATCAAAACTGGGAGTGTTGTGGCAGCATTAGGGAACCCCTCCCAAACTCTACAAGTGCCAACGAAGGCAGAGTTTGGCTACTTTTCCAGGACTTCTGCTCCAGTGAGCCCCAGGGGGTACAAAGTCATGGGGCATCACCTAGTTACCCTGGGCAGGGGTGATGGAAGCCTTGATGGTTCAAACCTACCTCCCGTGCAAGGAGCTCTTGAATGCAGCAGCATGGGAGATGCCTGTCCTCAGATAATCTGTCAGGTTTTATACTACAGGTCAATCTTTCTTTTTCATCTCAGAAGGTTTTTGCTGACTTTTTGCTGTGAATAAAAGCAAGGCATAATGTTTTAATCAAACAGTAAATGGTATGAAGTCTTCTGAATTCATCCGAAGTGAACCAGACCTATTTCACTTCAACCTAAACCAGGTTTTCTTGTTTGGCTACAGAGCTGAAAAAACTACTGTTTGCTCAAAACTATTTTAAATCTATTTCTGTTTTTCACCTCTGTTGAAGACTGCCTCCGTAGCACCCTACATATCTCCCAGGCAACCCAACCCTCCTGAAGGAAATATGGAGACAGAAACTTACTTCTCCAAGACAAGTTTACACTAGTTCACAAATAAGCGCCTTCTTTTCTTCTTTCAGGTAGCAATCCCACACTCAGCATTTGGCATGTTTTCCCAGCCAGAGCCTCCCCAGGCAACCCAGCCACGGAGAATCTGCGGGCGACCTCCTGACCGTGCAAACAGACCCGCGGCTCAGACAGGAGGTTTGGAGGATGCATGAGCACTTTACCAGCAGAAGCACTAGAAATCTTCACAGCAGCAGAAAGTCTTTTGGATACATAAAAAAGACATGAGAAGAAAAGGCAACTGTTGAAAAGAAGTTGGGTTTCTTTTTAGCAGGTTCAAACAGGACTTCCTCAGAAATCTGCATTGTAATCCAATAGAGGATCCCCTTCAAAGCTTGGCTTTCTCTTGAGCTACGTTATCAAAGCAAACTCACAATTTCAGCTGATCAGAAGGCAAGAAAGAAGCTTCAAGTGAAATGCCCAGAAAATTAGATTAATCAGAGTTGATAAGAATCAAGTGAGACAATTCTGCAGTGTGAACATGACTGAAAATTGTAAGATAACTGATAAAGTATTCCAATAACAATATCTGATTAAAATAAACAAGTTATTATTTTCACAATAATTTGTTTAGCGGTGTCACACTATGCTCTGAATGAGAAAAGACAAAAGCATCTTTGTGATCTAATTACTTCAAAAAATCCTATTAACATAACAATTTGATCCAACTGTTTTTGAGATGTCCCTGTTTAGACCATTCATCCCTATGACAACAGAACTTTTTTTAAATACTTCAATATATTTGGGGCAGAATATCTTTTGAAGGAGATGTCCTGGTATGATATGCAAAAATTTCCAGAATAATTTAGGAGAAAAGTAAAGTTCAGAAAATCCTCTAAAAATAGCCCTGAGCCTGGAACACAAATGTGAAAAATTCCTTCAAGCCTCAGTTACAAAATACGATAGCATGAGGTCCCAAAAAATCTAGTTTTAGCAAAATGTCAGGTGGAAATGCAGCTTTGGGCACTGCCCGATAGTAAATAATGTGACTTCCCTATTTCTTAAGTGCATGCAAATTAAAGATGCCTAAGATTTTCTATTCTTATCATTTTTTCACTGAACAATTCCGTGGATAGATATTCCATTGGAAATCTAAAATATGTTGATTTAACACTTTATTTTGAGGATTTCTGAAGTAAAAATTCAATTTTCAGTTAAAGATTAATCATGTCAACTCTTTTTTCCAGAAAGACAGAAGAAAAGGCCAAAGCAACAAAATGTAATTTCCAGCCCTTCAAGTACAAATCCTAAAGCTTGTCAGCTTCTTAAAGTGGTACCATAAAATATAATTTACTATGGAATAAAATTAAGCTAAACTAGACAAAGACCACTTGCATGCTGAACAAGACTCAATGCAGAATTTAAATGACAGCTAGTTTGGGTGAAGAGATAATTTGAACTTGTTTTTCTATGCATTTCTGTATGAACCAAACTTTAGGAACACCCTCTCCTGGGGCAGAGGCACACGGCAGAGCGCCAGCTGAACGACGGCTGTGCAACAGGAGAGTTTGCCAATGACGGCTCTGGCAGCAAGGGCGAGAGGGGTTGAGCTTGGCCATTCATGCCCTAATTCCAGCTGAGAGGTGGCTGATGCCTCTCATGCTGCCCTGACCAACCTCCCCTTAACTCTCCCGTTTACAGGTGAGAGCAGCAAATGCTAACGTCTTAATTTTATTCCTGAAGCACTTTCATAATACTGAAGATGATCATAATGTATATTCTTCATGTGAAACGTCTTTCTTCTCCTCATGACCTTTTCCACAAATCAACTCTCATTAATTACCCTGAGTTATGATGTGATACGATCATTATTTGCTGTGCTTAGGTTCGTGCAGCATACTTATTGTCGGGTCTGTTTTACCAACTAATAGCAAAGGACGGTTCAACTGTTTGCAGCTGAGTATTGTGTGGCATTGTCACATGCACGACAGAGGGTATGAAGGGGAAGAGACACAGAGATGTCAAGCAGTATGCGATCCTTGGTTTTGCATTCAGGTTGGGAGATTGGATCCATATGAATTAAAAAAAAAATGTTTTATTTGTTCTTCAAAGCAGAGAAAGACTTGTGAAGAAAAAAACATAAAATGAACTGTGAAAATGCCTCCAAAATGACCAGGGAAATACCAGAACATATTAGAGGAAATTCGCCAAGAAAATAAAATAATCTTCATGTGTATGTTAATATGTGCTACTTTCATTACGTGGGCTTGGGAGTGATTTTGGAGTTGTGTTTGGAAACAGAAATTTAGAAACCATCAGAGACTGAACACTGAGGGCAGGAACCCAAAGTGGCAGAGGCAGCGCCTGCCGCCAGGGCAGTGGGGGTCACAGCCGGGTACCGTCCGCAGCAAAAGCCTCTGCAGCTCTGGAGGTAGAAGCACTCTGTTTTGCTGACATGTTTTACAGCTTTAATTGCTGTTTGACCAGATGACTAGCTACCGTACGTAACTGCCATTTGACTCCTCTCTCGCATCTCCTGTATTCTGAACTGTTTGACTTAGAAAGRGATGAGTCTTTTCCTCCTCGTGCATGGGCCTATGACTTTTATGGCATCTGACCACTTCTGTTTTCTGAATAATTCACAAAGAATGCCTGAAAATGTCGAATTCAAATGCAGGAAAGTATGTTGTTACTCATAAGAGGCTCTTGTAGGCAAACATCTAATTACCCAGGATGAATCTGAAATAATGCAGAAAACTCTTAGTTTCTCAGGTTCTTACGGAAGCTCACATCCTCCGAGCACACAACTGCGAGCTTTAGTCCTGGATGAAAACCCAAAGGGAGAAGGGAGCGTTGTTTGGTACGAGCTGCTCTGGCCACGAGACGGGAGCAGGAGTTCAGCAGGTTTCAGACGCGCCTGGTCCGATGGGAACACCAAAACTTCACCTGCGGGGAGAGGCAGCTGGCTCTGGGGGATGAGGGAGGAAAGGACAGGAGGACAGAGGACAGGCAGACAGGAGACAGGCGGACAGGGTCAGGGGACAGCCACACCAGCACCTCGACCCCGCACCTCCTCTCCATATGCTGCACAGCCTGAACAAGCATCCAGACAGCGGCAGCATCTGCGTTCCTCCCTCGCCGTGTTCACTCGATGAGCATCTCTAAAATCCTGATGATTCACTGTGGTTTTGGGAGTGAATCCCTGTTGCAAGTTTAAGGACCAGCACTATGTATTCACTTTTGCCAGATTAGGTTGATTTACAATGTGCTTTAATGAAGTGTGTTGCTATGGTGAGGCTAGTTTCAAGGGCGTCTATTAAAAAAAAAAGGCAGCAGAAGAGTAAATTGTCCAAATCGGGTCAATGAGAAACCAATTTCTAGTGTTACACCATTTTTTTGCCAGTTTTGTCTTAGCTGAATTAAGAGCAGACCAAGCTGGGAGAGCAGAGAGGAAGCCCTTCATGGGTTACAGCGGAGGAAACGCAATGCTTGTACATCGGGGGGTCAGTAATGGAGCAACGTTAAACAGCCGCAGAATGTGCTATTAGGAAATATTAAGCCATAAGGATCCTCCCTCATTACGTTGACATTTCTGAGGCACCTCTGGCCACCCCGGAGCTGCCACCAGCAGCCGCCCGGCACCACAGCCTGCCCGGTGGGGCTGGGGTCCACCCCGCTGCGGCAGCGACCACCCRGGAAGGCACGGCTGGCCCCCCAGCCGGTGGGCGGCTGGGGTCTGCAGGGAGCACGTGGCGATGCTGCAGATTATGCCATTTCCTTTATCTTCCTCTCCAAGGCTCCTTAATTAACTTTTGTATTGTGTACCTTGATTAGATTACTTTTCTGCCTCTAGGCTACTTCTCCCACTTTATAACCTCCTTAAAATGTGGTTGCATAGCTTTCTAAGTCATATAGCATAATAAAAACTAGTTTTAGCAGTTTCTTTCAAGATTTATAACACCTGTCTTGCTATACACAACATAAGCAGAGGAAAAAGAAGACTGATTTGCGGTCAGGTCTTGCTGCGACCAGACACCCTTCCTCATCCCTGCATAGATGGGAACGTGCACTCCCCGAAAGGCGGGCTCAGCAGCCCTGTTCATGGGAGCCAGGATGAGATTGGTAATAGGATTAATCCCGCCTCACTGTCCCCCTTCCTCTGAATGCCGTAGCCTTTGCTTTTACCTGCACTCCACAGCAGGTCTGCTACTTCAGGTGCATTTATGTGTCGGCATCCAGAAAAGGYTGTAACAAGGAAATGATTGATAGCTGCAGTTAAACAGAGCATCAGCCTCATGATGTATGGAGCCATAGCACAGCCATCAGCTTGCGTAGGACCGATTCCTCACGGGGGGGGGGGATGGAGGTCTCCTTGTCCCAAATCCAAATCCTGCTCTTCCTGCTCTTTCTTCCAGAGCTGTTGCTAAGCTTTCTCAAGCCAGTAAAAAGTGTTCCTGTTGCTACAGGTTTTGGACAAAAAAAGTGTTCTCAACTACTATTTGTTCTGGAGAAGGAAAAGGAGGAGGAGGAGGAGGAGGAGGAAGAGGAGGGGCAGGAAGGCTCTTGCCCTGTGCCAGCCAACAGTGCCCAGTTCCTGGCCGAGGGACCCACTCCAAAGGACCTGAGGAAGAGGTATCTCCAAGTTGATGGGTGAAGCTCAATGTCACGACACAAAGAAAGCAAAGAAGAGAAACAAGGAGCACAGAGCAGTCAGGCGGCTCCCCTGCCATGGCCAAAATTAGTTTGATTTTTTTTTTTTAAATCTTAACTGGATTGCTTTGTTTTCATTTCAGTTATTTACAAGTTCCTAGAAGGCATTGTCAAGCCTGAAAGTGATTGATGTCTGTTCGTTGGGTCTGGGGAGCAGAAAGACCAACCTTCCTGCTCAAAAGCCAACACGAAGGCTCTTGCTGTTCATAGCTCTGGCCCAAAACCCTGGCCAGCCCTTGTTCTTCATTGCTTCCCGCCTGCTGCCTGCTTGCCCCCCGTCTGGCACAATAACTTCAATATAAATCGTTCCAAATGTGGTCAGGTCCCAAACACTCTCCTGTGGTTTTGAGCCTAGGAATTGACTCTAAGCGTTTTAGAGAACAATGACACTTTGAAGACTAGGGAAAATGTGGGTGTAACGAATAAACAGAGTTGAAATCAGAAACAGCCATTTAACCAACAAAACTTTTTGCAATGTGATTGGCTTGTTTATTTAGTGATTCTTTGTGGGAAACTCCAGCCTCTCCTCCCAGAGCCACTGGGGACAGAACATCTGCCGTGACTTTGATGAGGCAGGTAGCAGCAATGTGGTGCTGTTGTTAAGCCAGTCCTATTCGCCTTCTGATGTGTATCTGCTTTTTTAGCAGGTATTTATGCGACTCTGATTCAGTGTTCAAACTTCCAGCAGAACTTTGTCACATGATCAAACTAATTATAAAGGTCAAGGCATTTGCAACATAAAAGAGCAAATATAAAGGTCCTTTTCTTCCTGTCACTGCTGTCAGGTAGAGGTCACAGTTCTGCCAAACGGATGCCGAGATTTCAATGAAAGTGATGCAGCGTTGGTTCGGCTGGGCTGAGGCATCTTCCCAGTGCACTTGGGAAAAAAAAAAAAAAAAGAAAGAAAAAGAAAGTCCCCAATCCCCTTAATAGTTTCCTTGATGGCTTTCGCTGTGTTGCAGACTTCACCCACCACTCACACTATTAACAGCCTGGTTTAACCTATGCAGGGAGCAACACTCAGTCATCRCTTTGGGGTATTTCTGTTACTAACGCTTACTCCTTTTGCTGTCATTGAGACTTCAGTAATGGTCATATCCTTGGCCAACTAATTTGGAAAGGTCAAGCCCAAACTCAGAAACACTCATTAAGGTTTTATTGGCTATACACTCAGAGCAAAGACCAGGACAAAGCTGAAGAATTTCTCTTGAATGTGGGCACTTGCATGCTTCAGTTCAACCAGCCTCTCTCCTAGAGGCATTTGTTCTCTCCCAGCAATGTATGCAATTTCATCAGGTAAAATTGAAAATCCCACTGATGCATTTGCTACCTTGACAATATAATTTCTCACTGTTTGACCACAAATTCCATTTAATTCATTCTGGACTCAGGGTGGCATGTAGCACACCATAACAAGGGCTGTTTCCAAGTGTGCCTTTAATACTCTTTTCCCTTGCCCTGCTGAAGAACTCAGACGTTTTTTACATATTCCCTTTCCTGCTTTCTTGCCTACTGGAACCATTAAAACAGGGGGGATCTGCCCCTCTCTAACCTGAGCCTGCCCTGGTCCTCCAAGTGTAATCCGGGACACTGCTTCGGGTCCTCAGCCTTTTGCCCACTGGGTTTTGTTCAGCAGGTGGAAGTTTTCACAAGGCATGCCCGGCTCCTGGAGCGGTGAGAGCTGCACAGCGACTCAGGGCTGCATTTCCTGATGCCTCCTGAGGGTATTGGRTTCCTCGAGGTTCACGTGGCTGCTCAAAGCTGCCTAGGACGGTGATTTTCACGGACAACACAATGAATGCACCAAAGTGTCTTAAATATTAAAAATTCAAGTGATGGATACTTCAAAGTTTATTTTGAGAAATATTAGGAATTGGTGGAGATAAATGGATATAAAAATTGGGAAGCTCCTACAAGAAATAATGGAGGCTCTGAGAAGAAATTAAATACATTGTTTGAAATATATTATCCACTCTTAAACAATGCATGATTTAGTCAGTTGGAGTCTGCATGCCATGCCACAAAGATTGCTATCACAGGCTCAGTTTTTCCTTCGGCTCCCCCTCCGCCCCGCGCGGTTGCCCCCTCCTCTCGGCAGCACGGCTCTGCCCACCTCGGGCGCCTTCCCGAAGCCCCGCCATGCTCTCGCTCTTCCCAGCCGCCATCCCCCTCGCTCCCCGCTCCAGCTGCCGGCGCCTCCCCCCCGGCAGAGCATCCCGCCCCTGCCATGGGCACTCTTCCTGGGGCATCCCTCCCCAGCCCCGCATGCCTCTCCTGGGAGGGAGGCAAATTCCCATGACAAAAACTTTCTGGGAGAAGAACGGGTTTCCTCCCAGTAACAGAGACATCCGAATGAGAGCAAGCACATAGGACCCCTCTAACTTCTGTTCTTATTTATCTCTGTCGTTTTACACGGTTGCACATACCTGCTTCGGTGTTTTCCTTTATGACTAGTGTCTAACACAAATCAACACCTTGTCCTGAAGATGCGAAATAGCAAGGCTACTTGCTAGCTAGGAGTGTAAAATGGAGCATGCCATAAACAATAAAGTGAACACAACAAAGGAACAACAATTAGAAAAATGGTAAAACTAAAAAAGCTAATATTTATTCGGAATGAGAAAATAAGAGCTACTGAATGAAGGTGTTGAAGTTCAAGAGCACGGCTTGGAAGTGGGAGCTGCTTTAGAAAACCAGTGTTGGATATCAAACTACTGGAATGAAAACCTGGAAGCTACAGATTTGGGAAAACACATCTCAAATTCAGTAAGAGATCTGGGTTTCCGTAAAGCACTATGATTCCTCCACTTAGGGATAATAATCTACATTGTTCTCGAAAAGCAAGATGTCAGCAGCATAAACCAAATAGGTAATAGACACTTCTTAGGCATCGTGAGGATAATGGCTMCCAAGACAAAATGAGGCGGCTTATTTTTCATCATGAAATACTCTTGAGAGTTAGACAGTCACCTGGCTTTTAATCCAGACATTGCAGACCCAAAGGAATTTTGTTTGAGTGTGACAGGGAGTGGGAAATGTTTCTGTCTCATGAAAATTCATTGGAAATTACATTAACACTGCTGGGAAGGCAATAGCATCTAGCAAGAGTGGATGCACTGCCTCATCCATATATATCCCATTTACTGAAGTCTCGGTCTATACTGTACTAATGGTCGTAACCAAAAGACCATGGTACATCGAGGAGCTAGTGACCCACACAGCAGCTACGCATGGGCCAGAGGGGTGCTGAGCACACCCCAGGGTTGCGGGATGGACTCCCCTGGCTAATCCCAACGGAGAAGCCTGCGGCAGCTCCCGCTGGCACCGGCGCTTACACCGCCCGCCTGGCCGTGGCTTTATCTTACAGCGAAGTAGCATGTTCTCATGTGAACATCCTTTTGTTTGACAGTAGAGATGATGGATAGGGTTGTTTTCTCCTAGGAAAATGCTGTAAGAGCTCTACAGACTAAAATGCCGAGGCACTTCTCCACGGGTGGGATCTCGCAGCCTGCCATGCCCGGGTAGGATGTCTGTCCAACGCTGCGACACTCGGGGTCCCAGCATCTGAAGGGACGTCAGATTACCATACTATTTGTTCTTCCCTGCTAGTGTTAGCTCCAATAAATAGTATCTTAATCCGTAGATGATGGAGTCTGCGTGCCTTTACCAACACCATCGTAACAAACACCTGCACCAGTGCATTACAGGGACTTGCAATTATTAGTATGGGGTGACAGTAGAAAGCCTTGGAAAGCAGATAATCAATATCAATAAATTAGTATTTGAAAAATAGCTTGTACATGTTCGACTCATTTAATAGACCAATGATATTCATTTTCAAAATGCCCACAGTGTTTGATTTGCTATGTTTTCAGGAGAACAGAAGGTGAGGTGGGAGTCTCTTCAGGAGCTCCGGAGCCTGGAGAACGCAGCCTTTCCTGATCTTCTCTGTCGTCGCTCATGGCTGCGTGCTTGCTGTGCTCTGCCTTCCCTCTGTGTTTACTTTGACCCACGCGCTTCCCCCGTCCTCAGCCACACACGCTCCAGGCGCTTCTGTGCCCGGTGGCACAGAGGCTACAATCCATCACTTGGTACCCACACAGCTCTTGCAGGAGAGAAAAGAAAAATCTTCCCGGTGTGCAGGTCTTGGTGAAAGTATAGTTGGGGTCAACGTCCTTTCAAATCACTCACCATCTCCTTTTATCCCAGCCCTTTCTGAGCCCTGCTAGTCTAGCAGAGGTGAAAAGCTTCCTTTTCTTTCCAAGAAGGAGCCACAGACAAAACCTGCAGACATGCATTAAACTGCAATTCATCCCTATCATGATAGAGTTTATTCTGAACTGAGATAAGGTGTTAAAGTAACACTTCTTTTTTTTTTTCCCTGCATTTCTTCACAAAAGTCTTGTTTATACCCGACTTTGCTGATCAGATATAGAAAACAATAATCTATTTTTAACAAATTAATGTAAAATTGTATTTGCAACATTCTGCTTAATCACTAGCTTTGTGCCTGCCTTAAAAGAAATCCAAACAGTATGGATATTTAAAGCACAAGCCAGGCATCATTCCCATCACACAACACCACTGGTGACCACTGGTGACCACTGGTGATCAGTAGTGGCTCCTTCCCCGACCCCAGGGCTGGGAAAGCAGCAGGACTGGCTTGGTCCCCAGGTTAGTGTCACTGCTGGTGTCCCCCCTTTCTCCGACCACGTGCTCCCGCTGCTGCATCACCCAGCGAAGGGTCACTTGCCCTCACTGATCTCCCCATCAGGGCCATCAACGAGCAATACGGCAACAAAAAGAGCCTTAAAAAAGCAATTATCATTTCCTCTCAAGAGTATGAACAAGTGTAAGAATCAAGGACTTTTGCCAAAGCTGTGCGTGCACCTCCCTACCTCTCACTTTCCCTCAGGTAGGTTTACGGTAGCGCAGGCCCTTTGGCATCTGCTGACCTGGCGCCGCGTCCCCCCAGCACCACACCCGCCGTCCCGTGTCTCAGAGGCTGCTGGCTCTCGGTGTGACACCCTGCAGGCAGGCTGTTCGCCTGGCCACGGGACCACAGCCAGCGAGAGAGTGCTCTGAAGGTCTAATCTTAATCTTAATCTATTTTTCCTATCTTCTTTAATAGCAACGATAATATTTTACTATATGAGAATGCATACTTTATTGAAATCAGTACATACGTATTTTTTATATAAAGGAAGACAAAAAATTGAGGGGCTGTACTGCAGATGTCAAGTAAAAACAATCACTGAGTTAAATGCCATCCAAACRCACAGTGATTGATAGCGATAAGTACCAGTATCGTCTGATTTCTTGATAAACGAGGCCAATCTCCAAGCGGTGAAGTTTCCAAAAGCAGCGGGTTTGCCCAGCTGTGCGGCCAGCTGGAGGCAGCCCCAGCAGAGCATCCAAGGGCTGCGCCAGCGCGGGAGGGAGGGCACCGTCCCCACCCAAACCTTCGTCACAGCCTATTAGCTCCAGCGATGACTAATACATATTGGCAAGAGGTTCGAGGGAATCCTCATTGCTGATGCCCAGGCTGTATTTATTCTGTTGATAAAGATGATTCTTCATCCCCCAAGACTATCCATTTGACATCTGTTATGTCTACAAGGAACTTCTTCCTTCGCTGCTACAATAAAGAGCAGCTTTCTAATTGACTTCAGTAGAAGTCAGATCACCTTATATCCGCACACACGAATAAAAGACTGAAAAGAGAAGCAATGACCTCAATCTATTCTCTAAACTTTCATCATTACTCTCTACAGCTTGAGTCCTCTTCTTTCAAAGCTTGCCCTGAGTTTAAAATTCACAGCATGTGTACAGAAAAAAACCCACAAAACCTTAAATGGCACAAATCAACAAATACGTGCATTATCAAATTAAAGATTAGAAATAGAAATGTTTCTTGTAAAGTATAATCCTCGCCTTGATCCATGCATTTAAAAAAATCAATAAAATAATGTGCAACAACCATGCAAGGCTTCTTTTAATGACTTGTGTCTTAATAAATACCATATTCATTACAAACCTCCATCAAAATATATTATCTACACTTGCCCATGCTACTTTTCCTTGATTAGAAAGCTTCACCTTGCTAAAGCATGAAAAATGGATAAGAATGGAACGGAATACAAAAGGGCCTCTTATTATTTGTCAGCTGGCAGGGTTTGCCCTTTTAAAGCAGATATCAAAATTTTAAATGTGATCTTATAATAGCAGCAGATTTCTTCTGGAGCCATCTGTGACAGATGCTGGGGAACTGCAGAATATTTGGACACTATTGTATTAATATTAGAAATGTTGGGTCTGTCTTTTTGGGCTAAGCAGCGATTGCACTGCTGGCTCAAGGAAGACAATGAGGAACACATTTGCAGGAACTAAAGCCAAGAGGGGGCAATTAATGCCTTTCTCCAGACCTTTAAAGGTGGAGGCAACAAATCATTTGAAATTACAAATTATGCACATATGCTTGGAGAAAACAACAACCGCAACAAAGCAGCTGTGATTTGAGAGGTGGGCTGGGAGTGCCGAGGTTGTTGTCGGGGGATCAGTGAGGACCCCCATCCATGGAGATCCTGTTAAATCTCATCCTTGGGGATCYTGTTAAATGAAGGAAAGAGCTCATAGGACTTACTGCCTCGTGGCCAGGCTCTCTGCACATGCCTCAGCTCCCCGTGCCCCATGCCTAGACGCCGTGCCCGCTGCCATCGCACCCACATGTCACGGCGTGCAAACCCATCCTTGCACCGGCGGATGGATTGCGAGTGTGTGGGCATGCTGGAGCGCTCATGAAGTCAGAAGACTGGACGGAGCCACCACTCTCGCTGTGCCCTAATGTGCTTCACCAAGTTTGGTGTCCCCAGGGGACCTCCCCTCCTGGCACCTCTCCCGACACATATTCGGGATCTCTGAACACCTCACCACATTTTAGGTGCTGCGCAGATAAGCTGAGACAAACATGTCCATATCCAGCAGAAATTCTTGTAGGATTGCAATATTTGCTATACAATCTTCAGTATCTGCTTCAACCTTCAGTCTTGAAGCTTAATTGCAGAGCAAAGCATCCAAGATTTAAACATGGCTCGCAAGGGGTGTCCTGGTCATGCCTGGAAGGGAAACAGCTCCCTGTATTTATCGTTTACAGCCCCTTGTGCCAGGGCTGGTGCACGCTTTCCCCGTAAAGCTGAATTTCTCAGGCATGGCATGCAGCCCCCATCCCCTGTGAGCACCAGTGTGATGGTCCTGTCCCCCCGTGCCCCAGCGAGGAGGGTGACGGTCCTGTCCCCCCACACCCCAGCGAGGAGGGTGACGGTCCTGTCCCCCCACACCCCAGCGAGGAGGGCGGCTGTCCCGGGTGACTGCTCCCTCCCCGCTGCGGCGTGGCTCTGATCCCGCACCCTCGTGCGGGGCGGTGATGAATCGCCAGGTTTGTGTTTCCACACTGCGCCTGAGGTGTTTCTGCTGGTTTCTGCACAGAGCACCTGTAGCATTTCTCACTTAGTGTGGTACCTGGGAAAAACATGTGCGTATGTGGCTTTTGTTTATATTGTTTTATCTGACTTTAGGTAGCACTCTCTCCATTACCTGAAATAACAAACTCTCCCTGTTTGCTTATCTGAAAACCATCTGACTCCGTCTTTCTCTCTCTGATCCACGAGCATAAACACTAGGAGCCCTAATGTCTTCAAGATATTTACCAAAAGATTTAATAATGATTGGATTGGATTTATTGAAGAGAGACAGCATTTTTTATCTTAAACAGTACCAGAGACCCTTCTCCCCAGCTGCCTAAACCAATTGATCTGATAATAAATTCCACAAAATGAGCAAACAGCCAATATCAACTATGTAAAAAAAACCCRAATGCCCTCCTGAAATATTATCATCTAATTAAAATTAAACATTATTGCTACCCACATAAGTCTTCTGCTTTCATAATCAGGGTCTTTTAGATACATTCTTCTGCCTGCTTGGAGGACTGCTCAATTTTTTTCTGGAGAAAGAAAACACCCAATTTTACTATTTGATATCAAGCCACCGCATGACAGCCGAGCCCCGATCAAGGCACGGGGTGTTGCTGCTTTGACCTTCACATCTTGACCACAGCAGGGATGGGGCCCGTTTTCTCGCTGCGGTACAAGCTTGGCTGAAATTTCTTGAGAAGCAACAAAGGGCTATTTCCTCCTGCTATTCATCCCACGGAGATGAATTTAAATGAATAAATAAACAGAATATGCATATTTCAATGAAAGCACAAAGTTGGCCATTTGCAAGGAACTATGTGCAAATTCAGTGGAAAATGCAAAATATAACCTTCAGCCTGCTTTTCACTTTGAGCAGGCTACCCCTTTCATCGGCAGATTACCGCTCCCGTATCAGAGACTGCTACAGAAGTGCGACTGACAATGCGCTGGGGCAGCGTTATCTGCGCCGCAAGGTGAGCGGCTCCGCCGTGCGCAGCCTGGGCGGCCAGGCGGGGAGGCTTTGATCCAGACGGGTCTCTCTTAGATCCCCAAATGCAAAGCCTCCTAGCACTGCCTCTGAGACAGAAAACAACAGGCGCAGATCTGTGAGGACGCACTCTCAATGCCTATCTGGCTTAAACATTCTCCAAAGCATTTTCTGAAAAATCTGAAGAAGTCTCCAAAAAAGAAAATGCAAATAAATATTTTAAGGGCAGTGAAGGGGATTAGTGTGAGTCACACCCCCTCTGCTCGCATTTGCATTCGGCGTTCTGATGGCACTTGACTCTGAAATCATTCCAGTAAAGCGGAAAATTAATATTCTAATATGTCTGCTTCTCCAGCAACTAGAAATAAGTAAAGTGAAAGTAGTAGAGAAGAAAATGTTTTAGTATTAACTATGTATATGAATATTTATTGTAACTTGCCATCAGACAGCTGCCTATCAGGGTGCCTGTTCACTCGTACGTACTGTGAAACACTGTGGGAGCCATACCAGCAATTATTTTCATATTGTATAGAAAAGAGGTGAACAATTAGTTTCTGATAGTCTTTTGATTAGCTTTTACCACCATTTTTTGCTTGGATATCCAGCATACCTTGCAAAGTACACTGCGGGAGTCCCGCCAGACACCTCTGCTCCCTCGAGAGTGTGTGCGGCTGCGGGCATGGGCGGGCAGGACACTGGGGGCTAGGGCTGGGACCCCCCCAGAGCCACAGCCTGGCCAAAGCAGGGGGTTTTGCAGACCATGTGAGCCCAGAGCCAGGCCCCCATGGGACCAGACCCCCATGCCCCCGGCCAAGGCACGGCCACAGGGATGGATGTGGAGACAGGGACAGCCACAGGGACAAGGATGGTCATGGGGACAGCCACAGGGACAGCCATGGAGATGTGGACAGGCACAGGGACAGCCATGGTGAGGGGAATGGGGACAGCCGTGGGGACATTTATGGCGATGGCCATGGAGATGGAGGAGCCACAGGGACAGGGATGGCCACAAGGATGGCCACAGGCATGGGGACAGCCACGGGGATGACCACAGGGATGGTCATGGGGAAAGCCACAGAGATGGGAAAGGAGATGAGGACAGGAATGGGGATGGCCACAGAGATGGTCACGGGAACAGGGACAGCCATGGGGAAAGCCACGGGGATGGCAAAGGAGATGGGGATGGCCACAAGGATGGCCACGGTTATGGGGACAGCCATGAGGATGGCCACAGGGATGCCACAGGCATCATGTCCAGGCTCCCAGCTGCCAACCACCCCAACATCCTATGCCACCGTGTTTCCTTGGGCTGCGCTTAACTTTAACTTCTGCTATTTGTAGATATAAATGTCTGTAAGTGCCAGCGCAGAGACATGAACGGAGCAGCAAGACCCACCCGCACCGCATCTGTGTTTGCTCAAACAGGAAACCCTGGCAGACATCTTCAGGCTGCAGTTTGTTACTTGGAAACTTACAGTTACTTGGAAAACGCATGAAGTCTCACTTTTCTGTAGGAAAACCAGATGTTTATAAATTAATAAGAATACATAAGTTTAGATTTTCATTTATATTTATAAATACTTGTGTTTGTTCAGAGCAGACTCTTTTCTGTAACTTTGCTTGCTACTCTTCCAGTAAACCTGAAAGCCTAAATGTTTATAGTGCCAGTTTGTGTCTTCAAAATTAAGTTTAATGTTCACTTAGTGATTTATGGTGAACACGCCATGGGTACAAACACTTCCTTGCTCGTTTTCATTACAGAGTATTGATTCTGTCTACCTGCGGTCCAGGTAAGATGGCAGAGGTGTTTCAGTGCTGGTCCAGTTGGCCACGGTTTCACGCAGCCCCTTCTTCACTGGGGTGGTGCTGGGGGTGTTTCCTGGTGTGGCCAGGGGTCGGGGCCAGCTCTTACCTGGGGGGCACGGAGATACGCTGCCCCTCCACGGGGAGCCTGTCCATATAAACTTGCAGTCTGTTGTGTTGTAAGAGAGGAAAGAAAGGGAAAAGTGGAAGAAATATTGGGTACGGTTCATAAAATGTCTGTGGTGATGGTGGTCAGACTGGGCTCCAGAACCGGCATCATCTGCTGGGTGGCGGAGCACCGGCTGCCGTGCGCTGATGTGCTTTCAGATCCCTCTCTGCACTTTTTGGAAGGCAATAATAGTATGGGAAGGGTCTTTAGCAGGTGGTGGGACAGCCACTGGTGCCCGGTGCACGGGCTGTGGGCTCGGACGCCTTTGCAGCACCCGGGAGGGTGCTACGTGGGAGCAGGGGACTGCAGAGCACCACGGGGTCTGCTCCTGTGAAATTCTGCCTGCAGCTCATCAGCTAAAAGTTAATTCAGCATAAATGTGTCAGCATAGTTCACCTAGGTCCATATTCTTGTGTGTTTAGAGAGAGAATTTTGTAAGTAAAGAAAATCGGGGATTCAGGCAGGAGGTCTGCCATCCAACGCACACGGGATGAATTGTGGCGGAGGAGCCGGAGCCCCAGGTAACCCCACAGCACTGCAGCCTCCTTCAGAGCGCGCTGGGCRCTGGTGTTAGGTATCTGTTATTCATAATATTAAAATCACTGAGGTCTAAAATTGTAAGTGCGGTGTCAAGCACAGTGTATTATTTCTCTGTTCAGAAAAGACAAAATCCTCTGGACGTACGGAGGCGTCAATGTGCTTTTCTTCTTTTAGCTGGAGCGAGCGCTGGGCCAGCAGCTCCCTCAACCGCCCTGCAGCAGCGGGGGGCCGGGAAGGACCATGTCCCCCGGGGCCCAGGGACCTCCTGCAGGACGAACCCCGGTCGCCCTCAGGCCCTGCCTTTGAAGGCACCTCAGCCCCAAATTGCACACAGGTCATTTCATTACAGCACAAAGGCAGAAGTTCAGAAGTTACAGAAGCAAAAGGAATTTTACCAAATCTAGAAAATGCTGGAATCTGACAAATTTTTGGTTGCAGGAGCAGACTTACACCTTTACGCCTATGGGTCAATAAGGCAGGAGAGGAAGTTTTTGTACTTTTTTTCTTTCCCCAGAGGTTTCGGAGAGCGTGGAGACGTGCAGACGGTGGAGAGCAGAGCAGCGGTGCCTCCGCCAGGTCCTGTCCCCACCTTAGCTGCAGCGGAGTCGGGCACCCGACCTCCGGCAGAGACGAACACCTCGCGTGCTGCCGGCAGCGAGTCTGCTTCACCCGCCGAGCGGACGTGGACAGCCTGCTCGCGTTCCTGACACTGGAACGAGCAGATCGCAGTCCTGCAACTCCCGCTAGGAAGCACCTGCACTGCATGCAATGTCAAACCTCCTGCCTGGCAGCAGGGAATCCGTTCGCATCCTTCGAGAGAGCCGTGACCCACTTACGGCAGACTGGCAAACACATCACTCGCAGCGCGCTGGCACCAGGCACAACCTTGTTTTGAAGTAAGCTGGCTCTTTTATAAACTCAGGACATAAAATTTTCCCTCTAAGGTGCGTTACAATTAAAATACAATCTAAAAAATTCTAATCTTACGATGCCATTAAATAATTATGGCTTATTCACATTTTTTGCCGTATTTTAACGTCTGCACTTTGTGATGGCTGAATATACAGTAGGAGTGAATCACTCATTTCCAAGTATAAAACTTGCATATTGTAAGGCTGAATTATTCATATTATTCCTGTTTGGCCCTATTTCTATTTACATTCTTGATACTGAAAAATATTCTTCAAAGATAAATTTTAGCAATTAAAATTTAAAGACAGAATTTGACAATGCACATTATTAAATCATCACAAACTGGGACAGTAAAAATTAAAAATGTGATTGGTGTCAGCTGGCGGTGATGTTGTGCGTTGTTTTGAAGTGGGTCACAGTTTTCCAAAGTAGATTTAATATAAAGTTTGGCTTTTTTTTTTTTTCCTGTCTTTTTTTTTAGTGTCTATTAGGGTTCTTGAGACCCTGCATGCACTGCTGCTTGCTATGAGCCGTGTCCCGACACCTGCTCTGCGCTGCCTGCACCCACCCTGCCCTCGGAGGCAGTCCCCGGAGCTGCTGCAAGCGTGGCGTGTGCTCCCTGCCTGGCGCGCTTCTTACATACTCATTTGCCCCTTGTTTTTCCTGTCCATTCAGATATGTATCCGTGCAATAAAGCCAGGGGAAAGAATGAAATTATGTTAGCCAGCAGGACGTGATCGCTATCTGCTGCATTGCCCTATATTTGTAAACAAAGAGAAAATGCCTGAAATAGTGGAGGCATTCCTGTTTAAATGTGCATTATAATGTATGCATAAATTATTTTAAAGGCATCCTGGAATATGTAAAATCTTTAAAGTCAAAAACTATCTTTAAAGGCAAAGACTTGAGGAAAGTGTCAGTGTTGTGCTATAGCTCTGATTCTGAGCAGAGCAACGCAGGGTGGTGAGCGAGCACGGCAGTTTGGCCGCTCTTGTAACTGTGTTTTCAGGAACTCGAAGTCCCTGACGTTGCTGGTACCGTGCAGATTTCCCCACCGAGTCTCTTCTGCCCTTACCAAGTCTACGCTAACTGCAGCCATAGCTTCATTTTTAAAGTTGAAGGGCTAAAGACAGTGGGGTTTGATTTTCACAAAAAAGGCAAGTTGACACCCAGATTGCAAAAATCATGTTTTGCCCAGAAAGCATGTTTACATGGGGCTGATGCAGAGCTGTGAAAATCAGCGTATGCACGTTCAACAGCGATCGAACCAGCTGGGTCAGCCCCGCTGAGGAGCTGGACGCTGGTCTAAAGGATTTTAAGGCTAGAAGGGATCATTATGTTCGTGTATTCAGACGGCCTGATTAACATGGGCATAATAGAATAGTGGGATTAAAAATGATGGGGAATGATTATATTATGTAAATTCAATCCATATTTAAATTGTGAATGCACAGTTTAAAAAAAAGTGGAAAAAGGTAAAGCTGAGCCTGCGACAAGCAGGTTACGTTTTGTTCGCCAGCCRCGGAGCTGTGCACGCGCTGGGTTAATAGCTCCTCTTACGACCGAGTGCTCTGAGTGGGAAGGGGTGCTGCTGAAGCAGGACTGCCGGTCTCCTCCGCTCTGCAGAGCTCTGCTTACAGTGTTCGGGTCAGAGCTCTACTGTTTCACTCTAACATACTTCCCTTGTTTCACAGTACAGAAAAATCTTCTCTATATGAACGGTCCCACTGCCATGGGGAAAAATGCTGCTGTAGATTGTTCCTTTACGTTTGTATTTCTGCCCTGATGACGCAGAGGTGATTTAACCAGCTCTTACCCCTCAGTGCCTCCACGCAGTCTTGTGGGCTCACGCAAACCTCTCTGTCTGACTTTACCTTTGAGCACCAGGGCTTGACCTGTCTCAGGACCCTGCCCAAGCCCACCAGCCCGGAGCCCGGCGTGCCGCTCCATCGGGCTTGGAAGGAAACCGGGACTCGGACACTGAGCAGCAGGAGCAGGACCTCACAACGTTCGTGTGGTGAGCAGGCGTACGTGAACCTGCTGAAATCTTACACAGATCTCCACATCCTGCCAGCGTGCCTTGCTCTAGCTTTAATCTCCTCTCTCAAAGAGGAATAAAACCATTCAGAAGTTGCATGCCTCTAAAATAACAATGACGATGGTTCACTGCAAAGACTGTGACCTCTAAATCCACTTGGCTGAGGGGGAAACCTGGGACCTTGCCATCCTCGGGCGCTTTCTCATGGGCTTTCCGAAGGCTTGCTAGAGGCAAGGCAAGTTCCTCCGCAGCTGGAGATCATCCCTGCTCCCAGAAAAGGTTGTGCAAGAAATAGTAATAATGCAGCAGTTATAACAAGCCATAGAGGGAGGGAGGGTGCATTTTATGTAAATTTAATCAAAAACTCCTCAGAAGTAATTGGCTGAAGTGATTGGGAATACTGATGGTGCATAATAACCCTGGAGACTTTCTGCCCGCTCCTCTCCGGGCGCGAGCGGCTGGTGCGCCCGTGGTGCAGCCGTGCCGGGTGCCCGTGCTGGGACGGCACGCTGCCTGCTAGCACGCCGAAACRCCCCGTCTTCCCTCGTGCGAGGCAGTGCCGAGGAAGGGGCTGTGTAATTAATCCCCTTCAAGGTGAGCCTTACATTTGCCCGGCTCCTTGCTCATGTGTTACCATGCAGGTGAACAACTTACGCAATGATGTGTTGCAGCTTTTAACCCAAAGCTGTAGCTCCCGTAGCAGGCTCTGTGTGCGCGGTCTGTGCAGTAGATTGTTGCTTTGTGGGCACCTTTAACCTCTCTGGTTTTGAAAGTAACCGGCGCTTCCCAGGAGCACGGCCAGTACGGTGCATGGGTCTGCCTCTTAACTGAACATGGGACCTGCGGTACCAGAAATCACTCGGAGCCAGGGAGTCTGAAAAGAGATCAACTTTTGATTTTGTGTGTTTAATCATAGGTGGAGATGCAGAATCTTATAACTAAGGTTATCCCAGGGAAGAAGCTAAGCTTTCTGCAAGCTGAACACAGAATCTGAGATGATGCTTCTCAAGAAGGCCAAGTACATCTCTCCAGACCCTCTGTAGCTCTCATGATACAGCAAAATGAAGCTTGCCACACACTTTATCTCAACAGCAGATACACTTTTCCTTACTGAGGCGTTTCACTTCCACAGAGTGGCGTTTTTCCATGTTTTATGCATGCTTTTATTTTACATACACCCCCAGCAAGCCTATGACCATCGTTATATCCTGGGTATTATTCCTCTGCAGTCTCTGTGACCCTAGCTTTTCTTTCAATACTGATACCAGCACTTTGGACACCCTTCTCTGTTCATAAAATCTAAACTGCCCATTCTGTTAGTTTTGGCCATAACTGGGTAATTTTCCTTGACTGACAATAGCTTGTCAGGGGTTGATGCAGAATTTTCCACCAGGCTGAGTCTCTTTCAGCGCTGTTTTTTTTGCAGACCCCAGTTATGAGCAGATTTAGTACCAAACCTGGGCAGTCAGCACCGCACCGCAGCCTCCCTCAGCCAGCTCTTCCCATACTGCACGGTCAGCTCCTCTCTGCGTGAATTAACTGCCAATTTTTACCAAATAGTAAGTGTTTGCGAACCAACACTTGTCAGCATAGTATGGGTGCTCTTCCTACCCTTCCTCACAGGAGCTTCTGCCTCGCAGGGATCCTCACCGGGTGCAAGCGCCGGTGGGGCAGCGCCGGGCTCTCCCAGGCAGCTCTGCCCATCTCCCGGTTTTCTCCTGTGTCCTGGCCAGGAAAACCCGAATGAGGTTTCCCTGGGGCCTGCACCCAAAAGCAATTGGGTGAAAGGAATAAAAGTGGATTTACTCTACCTGCACGGGGCCGCCGTGAGCCATACGTGTTGTGACCTGTGGTACCCAAGCGAGCCAACACGCCATCACTGATACAGAGGTGGCTGCTTTCATTTCATTATCTTGCTTCACCTGCTGGACTGGCCTTAATATGAAGTGAAGGCTGGGTTTTTTTCTTCTTTTTTCTTTTTTTCTGGAAGTTCAGATCTGAAAAACCCCACTGACGTTGTCCCCGCTGTTCTCGCGGGGATGGGAACAGGGCGCAGAGGAGGATGCGTGTCAGGGACGGAAGGGTGGGAGCTCTGCATCCCACGGCCAGGCTGTGAGGGGGATCAGCTCAGGGCTGCTTTCATGATATATAAATATACATATGTATATGTAGGTAGATAAGTATATAGCATATACATATATATACACATATGGAGTTAATTATGCTTCTCTTAAAAAAATCGGTCAAGGTCATGGTCAAACCTTTTCAGTTGCTGTGAAATACATGTATTCGTACAAGAACAGATTCAAACCAGGAGTGCAGATGGGATTTGGGCAGCTGACAGCAACGCTGGGTGGCAGAGCCCAAAGCCCTTGGTGTGCCACAAGTGGGACACTGCAAACACGTCCCCGGGGTTTTCTGGCCTCCTCCTTTTCTCACCCAAACAGACTCTCCTACATTCTCCGCCTGATTATTAGCAGCAGGTATTTGCCGCTAATGCTTTTTTTACATCTCCATAATAATGTTAAGAAATACTGAAATCTCTATATTTAAATTGCTCTGGTAAAGTATAATACATTAATCATAAATAATTTATATGAATCTGTCCTTTTTTTCAGCACATCTCAGCAGTGTCATAGTAACACCTTTTCCATATAACATTCCTCTGTACTCTCTTATAAAAGAAAAAGGAAGGGAAAAAAAAGAAGAAAAAGAAAACTAGGCGAATATTTCTTTTCTCTCTCCTACTCGATAGGAACAATCCCCAGTAGATTTCCTCAAGCCACTCTTTTAATTTTACGTAACACTACCAGGTGAAGTAGGGAGAGCTGCTGCTGGCAATTTCAGCTACTGTCAGAAGCATTGCCATTAGTATATCTTGTTTTATGCTGTTCAGCTTACAAGAATAATGACAGCAAATGCACTCCTGCTTTCAAGCGCAGATTTTTATCATACATTGCATTCTACTCTATTTCATGGAAACGTCCGGGTGTAATTTTAATTCATTTTCTGCCATTATAGCTTTTTTGCTGGATTGTTTATAATTCACTACTTCTCTACCCCTTATCTAGCCACCCGTACCGAACAAGGCTTTGCCGCTGACACGCCAGCCCTCAGGAACCCATTTGGTCAAGCAATGGAAGAACGCTATCAACTTTAATGACGATTTTCCTGCTGTATAAACACCTGTTTTCTCGGTGTGCCATGTTAAAGCACTTACAGCAAGGTCAGTGATAGTGTTTTATCTTCCATCGCTGTGAGGCAGAGACATCAATCTGTACGAGCAGTGAAGAGCTGCGAACACCCAGCGGTAGCAGGCAGCAGGACTGGCCGGGTCTGCAAAGGCAGAGCTCCCGAGCTCCCGGCAGAGCGGAGCCGGGGAGCCCTGCCGCCCCCAGCACCCAGAAAGAGACGTGCCCTGTCCTGGAAAAAAGGCATTTCTATCCCCCACACCCCAAAAATACCCCACAAGACATTCCCTTTCCCTCAAATGCAATCAAAGGTTTTATTTTGGCATGGGACATTTTCATGGAGTGAGAATCTTTCCGAAAGCTAGCCCTTCCTTCAGAGAAAAAAATCCAGGTTTTGGCAAGCTGTAATTGCAAAGCATCTACTGCCTTTATTCCACAAAACCTTTGGTGACGGTGAGCCCCCCGTAGAGAAGACAGGGATGGAAATTTCCAGCAGAGCTGTGGGAAGAGCTGATTTTTTTGTGCTTGTGACTTTCAGAGGCACTTTGACAGACCCTAAGTTGGAAAGCTAAACTTTGTTTTCTTTTTATACTACCCACAGTTAAAGAAAAAAAGAGTAAAAAAAAAATCCAGTCTTCAAATCTTAGGAACTTTTTTTTTACCAGCAATGGTGGGAGTTGCATACCGAGGTGAAGAATAGTGTATGATCTTACAGTACATTTTAAATAGCTTCTGAAACATAAGCAACCCTAATTAACATACTTATGGTACTGGAATTATAACAAGAAAAGCAATTTAATCTGTAAAACTCTATTTGTCACAATGACAATGATGAACAGAGGAAGAAAATGTTAAGGGGAAAATAGAAGAAGGAATTTAAAAAAAAGGAGGGGTAGAGGAGATGCATCTCCAACAGTTATTAAGTGGCTGATAAAAATGTTTTTGGAGAACRATGAAGACAAAGCAAAAACAACTGACCGTTGAACTAAGCCAGACAACTGGGGAATTCCTCTTTCTCCAAGTCCTTTCTTCTGTGAAACACTTTAATTCAGGTCTGCTTTCCCTTAATCTTCACATAAACCAAAATAGATAAGAGAACAATAACTCCGCCATACAAGCGAACTAAAACAACTCTTTAATCCTCTGGCTCACCTAAATTAATGAACATCTTTGTGCATCTGTTTATGAAGTGGCAGAGTTCACGGCAAAGATTTCCTTTATTGGTTTTGAACAGCTTCGAGGACGCTGATGGCACTGAAAAAATAGGGAACTGTCTCTAAATAGTGATCGTTTCTTCCAACCTCTATAAAGCTTGGCTCCAGTCAGAAAGCCCCGGAGGTGGAAGATGCCGAGCAGTGGGCTGCAATGATCAAAGTAGCAATCTGAGGGAGGCACGGGCAATTGGAGATCAATTTTTCAAGCTCAAGAGGCAGGAATTATGCTGTTTAAAAAGAGTTTCTTTTTTTTTTTCCCCTGAATGTGACTTCAATTACTTTTTGCTCTCAGGCTTCTCTGTCCTGAACTTTTTCTCACCTGATGGTTAGACTCCAAAAGGAAAAATGGGGACTCTTACATAGATTTTGGAACGTTTCTTTTAAGTCCAGTTGTAAAAATATACTGAAATAAGCTACTGCCTTGGCAGACTTGCAGCGGCAGATGTAGAAAGGCAAGCAGCTATTGCAGAGCTTTCTTTTAGGTGGGGTTCAAAATGAAGTTAACAAGGTGCAGATGGCACGTGGTGCCTGAAACTAGGGCGGCTTGTCTTATGGTTTGCTGATTTTATGGGTCCATAAACTGGACATCAATGTCCAAAAGTTTCAAATTCTATTGCGCCGTTACTGTCAGCATATGAAGCTGTTATTGAATTGGAGAGTTTTGCAGTCCCTGAAGTTTTGCAGCAAAGGAGAAAAGCTGTAATTGCACCCAAAGGGACCCAGCTGCTGCGTCCGCCTGGGTGCCCGGCGAGCTCCCGCTGTGCACCTCTGCAGAGCCCCGGGCACGGCTGCTTGTGGATGCCTCTGCGGTGGGGTTTGGCTAACATACACCAGCTCCTTTGGTTTTCTTTTGATTTCAGCTTCTTCAGACACCCCCTTTTCCTGTACGTGTTTATCTCATGTTGCAGCTGCTCAGAGAGGGGTGGCTTGCTTGGCTACTTTCTTTTTATTTCCCCATGAAACACTTCCTCGGCTTTCTGTAAAAACGCTATGGCAGCAGGCTCCGGCTGTGTGTTCCCGTGCTGCTGGGCTGTGTGTCATGCGTCGGATCGGGAGGCCTTTCCCGATCGACGGGAACATAGAATCACAGAATCATAAAATAGTTTGGGTTGGAGGGGACCTCCAAAGACCATCTAGTCCAAACCCCTGCAATGAGCAGGGACATCTTCAACTAGTCAGGTTGCCTAGCTCCGTGTTTACATAGCTTTCTTATTTACTTAACTCATCTCAATTTGTATTTTATGCATTGAGGTATTCTGCTCAGTTGATGTAGCTCCCAAAGGGCTCTTTGTTCAGGGCTCTTTAGCATTCCTGCAACCCCAATAACTTCAGTTTTTCCAGCAACGGGGGCTCAGTTTTCACTGCTTGCTGATACTGATCCTCTCTGCCCACCTTTATTTATTTGTCTGGTTCTGGTTAGCCTATCTGAAGGAAACGCACAGATGTAAGTGTCCCAATATTTATTTTTAAACTTAATGCTCCACAGAAGGATTTCTTATTAATGGGAGCACCTGGCCATAGAGGCATTGCTCATTCTTCTGAAATACAGATTGATGATGATCGCATTCCTTTTGCAGATGCTGCTGCAATGTTTATTCAAGTGATGTCTTCCATGCACCATGCATCATCTCTAGCTAGAAAACTATATTACTCTTTAATAAATATTTTGCTTCTAATGTCTTGGTGTGAGGAGATTTATGCACTGATTACTTCTTTCATCTTATTTGTTTAAGGAGCTCTTGTTTACAGAGCCCCTGACAGAGCTGCATGGATTGCAAACTGTGCCAAACGCTCCAGGGTCTTTTATCTCCAGCAGACATCGCCTGCACCCACTCCCCCCGCTCTGCAGCCATCACCCAAGTGCCAAGGGGGCTCCTGTTCCAACGGCCGCGCTGGGAAACCTCCTCCAGGGACTGCGGCAGTACTGGAGACCCTCCCTTCCCTTCCGTAGGGTCATTCGGTGATTTACGCAACCTCCAGCAGCAGGGAACGCACCTTAGTCAACAGGCAGCTTCTCACCCTGTCTGACATAAGACAGTTCCTCTAAATACGGGAATTAACCACTGTATTGCTCTGCAGACAGAAATTGCTTTTAACAGCTGCCCTGGTCTGAAAAATACCTTCCCGTCCACAGGCGCTGTTCTCGTGGTGATGTCTGTCTCCTGCATGCTAATGCCATTCTTTCAGCTCTTTTTATTTGTTGATTTTACTGTGGATTCAGAAACCTGTTTATTCTTTAATGATGAAACTCTCCAGACTTCACTATGGGGTTTAGCCTAAATAAGGAGCAGGGAGCTTGATTTGGAGAGCGGCTCCAAAATGCAGTCTGATCATCTGTATGATTTCCTTGAACATTTGACCTGTTGATTTTGTAAAAGTACATGAGATATGTTTCTGAAATGGCAGTCTTTAAATTTCTTAATTAAATCAAGCAAGACGAAATGTTTAGTTATTACAGAAACTTTCTAACATGTTAGTCTTCATTATATCCTGTTTTTTCAATAATGGAACAGATATTGTATTCACTGTTTTAGATGTAATTAAATAGCAAATGCTACATCTTGTTCGGGAATGTAAGGCAGAGGCTATACTTACGACACGGTATGAAAGATGAAAGAATTTATTATCAATATTTTTAAATGTACTGTCACATTTAGACAATTTTTTTAATCCTAACTAATGAAAATTGTTTCAAAGTACAGCAAAAAGACAATCTGTTACTCTAACTATAGGGACCACAATGAAGAAAAATAAGTTTGTCTTCCCTCTTCTGTCATCTGCACATGCCTTCATTGTCTTTGTTGCCTCCTACAACAGTTGCTGTCCCTACATTTTAGATAGACAGATGCAATACACGGGGCAGGGATGTGGACCACGAAGCCACCATCACGATTGTGTGTGAAAAAAGAAATCAGGACCTTTAAAAGCAATACCCGATATGGCAGTCTGCTAGGACACTACATGCAATGGGTTTGTGGGTGGTCACACCTTCCAAAGTAGGTCTTCAACCTCCAGCTGCAATGCAGGTGAAATAAAACAGCAGCCTGGGCTGCACCCTCGCGGTCGAATGCTCCGGGGGGCCAGACGGTGCTGTGCCGGGGTGGGACCCCCTGCCCGGGGCGGGGGACGGTGCTGCTGACCCGGCATCAGCGCTCCTCCTTCCTAATTAGCTCTAACTGAAAACAGCATCCACTTGGGGTTTCTGCAGCCGGTTACTAGTGCTGACTCCGTGTCTCGTGGCTGACTGCATTTGAGCCATAAATGCTGCATTTTGGCAGAGGAAATGACCCTCTCCGCTCAGGCTGGGTGGTGCCGGCAATGAGGTCTCAGGGATGAGTGGGAGTGGGACCAGCTCGGCTGTGAAGTGGTCTCGGGAGAAAGAAACCCACCTTTATTTGTCCACCTCTTTTATGTCTTTACTCTCCGGTGGGATTTGTGTTCCCCACCACTCGCAAGCGGGGGAACGCCACAGTCAGATTGAGGTATTTGGGGAAAACTGTTCTTCTGACCAAAGCAGCCCCAAGAGCCATTTAGCCAGAAGGATGCTGGAGAGCCTGGGGTCCTGCTAAGGCAGAGGCCCAGCTCCTTCCACATCCTGCGGTGCCTGTTGTCTGCGAAACCCGTGGGAGGTGGGACCCTGAGCTCCCCGAGGCTCAGTAACAACCAGGATCTGCATCGTCTTCAGTTGCATCCTCACGCAGTGTCCCCAGGCACAGGACATCTTCCTGCCCCCTCCCCGGTCTGGTCCCCTCCCGTGGGGGACCTCCCTGGGCTGGGCAGAGGATGCTGCTCAGAGGAGGGGCAGTGCGAGGCGGTGGGGCATCGGTGCTCAGCCTCAGCTCGGTTCTCCTCCCCACGCGGCTTATTCCAAGGAGACCACCTTTATTTCTAGGAGCTATTTCAAAGTGGGAGCAGGGTGTCGTGGCGGACTTCTTTTATGGGATAAAACAGGCAGGGTAAATCCTGTGTATTTACCACCTGGGAGCAACAGCTCAGCCCCAGCTTACACCGCAGCTCTCATCTGAAATGCAGTGAATGCCACAGCTACTCCGATAAGAAAAAATAACCCGCTTTCCCATTTCGGCTGGGCAGCGGCAGGTTGTGTGTCTGATAAGGCAGCGGATGATGCAGCTGCAGATCGACTGGCCGAGGCTGCCTCTGGTTTTCTGTCCCCGCGTGTTCGCAGCAGAATGCAACTATGGGACTCATGCTTTGAAAAACATGAACAAATTTTAAGTGTCCATTGCTAAAAGGATAATGTTTGTTTCAAAAAGCATCGCATTAGTTTGATGGTTGCATCATGAGACATGGGTTGGTGCTCCGTGGGTTAATTACTCAGAGTTTCAGGTTTCATTTAGTGACCATTGATTTTTCTTTCTAATTTACATGTATAGAATAATGTTTGTCAGTGTAAAGTTGAAAGAAAAATGAAAAATTGGGGATATTTTTAGTTTGGCTAACAAGGCACTACAGGCATGATGAGAGCTCTAAACAGGCAAGTAATCCCAGGTTAATGATCTCATTCTCACCTTCAGGTTAATCATATAGACAAATAGCAAGGCAAATCCTGGAATACTTATTCACTGCTGAAATAGCAGAGGAGCGACAGAGTTGGCTTCCCAGAAAGCTGCGGTACCAAATAAAATCTTCCATGGTGGCACTTTAAAGTGGTACTGCCTTTTTCGTTGGTTTTTCATTCTTCATGTTTTACTGTAGATTAGGTATCTTAAAAGATTCTTATATTATTTATTGTTTTCTAGGATGGAAATTAATTTACATATATTACTGCAAGGAAGTCCCCATTGGTAAAGCTCTTGCTAGGAAAAGGTTATTCGTAATGACCAAATTCGTCACTGTTTGGAATTTCATAAAGGTCACAATAGAAGGTTTTCACTTGCTTTAAATAAAATTCTGTATTTTAAAAAGAAGTGTGCTTAACTTTCATTTCATAGAAATATCAAACCTGTTTGCACTATAATTTACTTTTTGAGCTCTTGACATTTACCCAGCTGCCTGTCTTTGGAGAACAATCTCTTGATTTGGCTGGGAAGCGCTCGCAAGAAAACTGTCAATTACAAATGAGCGCGTGATGCTGTGCAAAGAGCCCAGCTCCTCCCCCGGCACGCAGCGACCTGGGGAAGCGCTCGGCCCGACACSTGTGCCCGAAGCTGGGGTGCTCCCCGCAACGACGGCATCTGCGCCGGGCAAACACGGGGCCCTCCTGGTGGGCACTGCCTTCCTGCTAATTAAATGTGACTCAGAGCTGCATGGGACGACCTGCTAATTTGCATGGTCATCCTGTGCAGCGTATGAGGAAGGGAGAAAAGCGTGTGTAAATGGGTGAAAAGCCTGGAAGACCGTCTGTTACCTTTCATCCAGGGAACAGCAGCTTCTGTTCATCCCCCAGTGCCAGAGGGACACCCCGAGCCACCGCCATCTCCCGCTGCCTGGGAAGCCACCACAATAATCTTTTCATTTCGTGGCAGACACATAACGCACTGTGTTTTACACCTTGTACCGGCTGGAGTTCAGTCCTCTACAAGTCATCAACGCTTGAGACCCACTATTTGCTACTTTTGTTATCCAGCTGTTAGGGTCAAGTTTAAATTATAGCTTTTTGTGATAACCAGTGGGTTTACAGCAGTTTAAATATTTTATTTACCGGCCATCATTGTCTTAGCAGGATACTCACAGCCTTTGATGGGCCCCTGCTGCCTGCGACTCTTGGTAGCGGAGCCGGGGTGCCTCGGGGGGGATGGCACCAGCATCCCACGGAGGGGATCAGGGCCAGCGACTGCTGAGGTGACTCGAGCTGCTCTGCAGCAGCACTTTGCTGTTGGAAAAGATTGCTCTTCATCTGTTGACTGAATTATTTTTCCAGCAGCCTGAGCCTTTTAAGTAACTGTCTTTCAAATTGCATATCAGGATATCAGAGGTGCACGCATCAGGGCTTAAATCACATTATCAATATAGTAACGTGCCTAGGGAGCAGAGCCATTCACAGTGGAGTCAGTGCTGAGTTAGGAATAACAGTATTTAGAAGTCTAGTGCTGGATTAAGAAAGCAACTGAGTTAATGGGAGGCTTATTTAAACTGCACAAGCAAGCTGAGAGAATGGGATCAGTCCAATTAGTTCCAGAAATACATCTGTGTAACGTTTCCATCAGCTAACGAAGGAGAAGATAGAAGCATTATGTCACCACCCTGCACCTTCAGCACCAAAATAATAGTTATTTTCTCAGGGTACATATTGGAGGGTAACTACCAGCAGCTGCTAATTAACCCTTTCACGTGCCTACATGCTCGATTTGCTCCTGCTCCTGCCCCGCTCTCCAAAGACGTGCCCTGCCGCTGCCTGGACGGGCCTTTGCCCTTCCTCCTCCTCCTCCTCCTCCCAACAGCAAAGCCGCTGACCCAGAGCCACCGCACCGCGCGCTTGCTCCTGCGAGAGGTGGTGGCATCTCCTTGCCATTGCTCTTGCCTTCTGCCCACCCGCTCCCGTGACCCCCTCTGCAGGGCGTTACAACAGAAACGCAGCAAAACGGTGGGAAAGAGCAAGGAGAAGCGACAGCCCCTGCAGCAAGGTGAACTGTCCTCGCTGCAGCTGAGCCACGGCAAGCGACAGCCAGGCGGGCTGGCAAACCCGCCCCGTGCCCTGCCTCTGCCTCCTAGCCCCGGCTCCCCCAGAAGGTGGTCGCTGCCGCCGGGCCAGTTCCCCCCGTGCCCTGCCCGGGGCCAGGTGAAGCCCTGCCTGGCCCCAGGTGCTGTGCATCAGCGTACCCGGGCTGCCCCTCTCCCGCAGCGAGGAGGTGGAGAGGGGTGCTTGGAGCTTTGCTCTGTTCTTTTAATATCTCAGCCCAAAATGCGAAATAGCTGCAGGGTATTAATGCTAGTAGAAGGTGTAATAAATTGGGGGTTTTGTGCTGGAGCAAACCGCAACTGTGGAAATGAAGGATGTAAAGTAATGAAACTTGCTCAAAACTTCTGGAGGGTGAGTGTTGTGTATATGCTTATATTTTTTTAAGCTGGCTGGACTGGTCTGGGGGCTCAGAAGGATTCTAAATAATGAATAGTGTTCAAACTGCCTTTTTGTTGCTTAAAGGAAGCCTTTGCCAATATGCATGAATAAGAGATGTAAGTAAAATGAAAACTATCACCTTTTATTAAAAAAAAAAAGGTAGGATTGAGGCTGTGTTTTAGAATATAATTGTATCATATAAACATGTGAGGGATGTGTGTGCTGGCTGAAACATTGTTCATTTTGCTGGAAAGATTATAAAATGCTGGTCTGTTCCTCTCCTGGTTTAACCTGGTGGCATTCAGAGAGATATATTGATTTGAATTTAGGTGATATATAGTCCAGGAATCACATACGCAGGTGCTATAATCTCACTTTAGTCATTACTGTGAACATGTCATAAAGGATAAATAACTAACGTCAAGCAGATGTATTCAGAATTGATTTGGAATTGGGTGCAACAAGTGATCCTCCAGTCTTTTATTCACAGTTACTGATGGCTCTCGGTGCAAAACAGGACAGTGCCAGTGTGCTGAAATTAAAACATTGGACATGAACCGATGTTCTGCTTATACTTTCATTGCCTCAAATGAGATTTTTTTTTTTTTTTTTTTATTTTTTTTTTTCCTGTTCACTGATACAAGTAAAACTCGGGCAACTCTTCCAAAGTATTTCCATGTGAGAATGAAGCTAYGGCCCGCGGGGGTGTTCTCGCTCTCCCTGGGCTGGCTCTGCCTGCCCTGACCGGCGCAGGGGGCCGGTGCCCGAGTCACCCACCGCCCCGGAGCAGTTTGTAGCCCGTCACCAGATACAGGGAACAATCCTCCTACTGTCAAAATATATAAAGCCAGGAAAAAGTATATTAGCCATTCATGAGCTATTTAGTGAAAGCCTGTGGTCGCTTCTGAGGCAGTATGCTTGTTTGTAGCAAAAGTATTTGTAATCTCTGATTGCCATCAGGTAAATCTTTCTGTTTTGATATGTGGTGCATATGGTCTTCTTCCCTTTTATAATAGAAACAAATAGAGAATGATTTCTGCTCTGCCCCTCTTTGTGAGTGTGCTTCCCATTCAACCTGGTATTTGCAATCTCTCTGCTGCAAAGATATTTTTCTCAGCTGAGTCTAATCCTCCCCACTTGACTTTTTGAAATGCCACGCATCTCGGTGATTGAAGACAAAGATGCTAAAGGTGCAGGAAGTGCTTCTAATGGCTGTGCCTTACCAGCTAATGAGAGGCTGTTGCACAACGTATGTTTAAAAACGCATGGGGTAGGGCAGGACTGCTTAGCCGCACTTGTGTCCTGCTTCTCTAAATGCTGGAAACTGCATGGCAGAGGGATACAGCAAACCCCATCCAAACCAGCTATGCAAATTGCCGTACTTATCAACCATGGGCTCCATGAATATAGCTATGAAAATAATAACAAAAAAGTGTCAGGAACTTGTTCTTCAGCAAGCTGGCTCAACAAATGAGCAATCTGTTTTCCACCTGGGAGATACGATCTACATCTAAAGAGAGCTCACAGTAACATTTTGAACTTATATCTAATTAGCTTATTCCTTTCCCTAAAATGCTGTCTTTTGGGATGGGAGAGATACACTTTGACAATTCATTTGCTATTAGTTAATTCTGTATGTTATCTACCTTTCACAGATGGTGAAAGAGTGCTCAGGGGAAAAGAGTCCTTACTTGGCTTCGTGTGGGGATCCCTGGGTAAAAGTCCATGGGTTGGGAAGGTCGAGCATGGTCTGTTTTGGCTGATACATAAGAACGGGGCTGAAGCCCTGCGAGGCTGGCAGCCAGCTGTTCCCATGTGTTCTTGGCAATGCTGATCTCTGCCATGAGTCACTGGATCGATAGAAGAGGGGGAATGAGAACTGTTGGCCAAACCTGTCGCTTTTAGATGAGTCTCTCCATAAACTTTCATTTGTTGGCAAATACACGCCACATTGTTTGTTGCAATGCCTGGGAGGTGTTAGAAGACCATAAAGCGTGCTTTGAGAGAAAGGAAACTTTTTTTGCCCCTGGATTTAGGGAGTGTGTTGTCCACTTCTTGTTTAGGTTTATTCCTTGTGTTTCTGGCACTTGCCATGCCCGTGAGAGGTTGTGAGTGGGTTAGGTCTAACATACCGCCTAAACCGCTTCTCTTTAAAGCCTCATAAATGTTGTCTCTGCTTACCTCTGCAGCAAACTATCAAGCGTAGGCACTTGGCTTAAAGAAAGTCTGCATGTGTGTATACATAATATACATATTGTGTGTTTCTGTGTATTAGAATTATGGCCCCAAAGCTTTTCAGGCACTTGGGAATTTCAAAATAAATATTTAGCAAGTATTTCTCCACTCAGAGATAAAACACGAGATGATTCCTACCACATCACACCCTTGTGTGCGCTGTTATTTTATTTTATATGAGCTGTTGAGCATCATTTTGAATATAAGGAAAACTCTTTTGGAAAAGGCGGGCTTGCTTATTTTACGGCAAATAGCTCCTGTGTTCACCTTGACACTCACCAGGAACAAAAGCAAAAGCAAGCTAGCGTCTAACAGAGGAAAATAGCAAGGTTTCTACCATTAGATTTACTTCTGTACACCATCTACTAGTAAACGGGGGAGGGAGCACAGAGACCAAAGCCCCCAGCTAGTCTCCAGTGTCTGTAGCATTTGAGGAGCACAGCGAGCACGTCGCAAACCGCAGCGGTGCTCTTCCACGGGTCTGCTTCATCCCTTACGAAAGTAGCATTTTAGTAAGACGCAATGGACTGATACGGGGCTATCAAATGTAGTGTGAATTTTTTTCCTCTCTAAATCTGGTCTGTTTATAACTACCAAACTATAGCTATAAAAAGTCTTGACAACTTTTTAATGACATCCTTAATCTAATAATTGTAGGAACAAAGCCAATAAAAAAGAACTTCCTATTGTTTTGAACAACACAAATTTAATAAATTGGGAATTAAAGTTTGAGCTTAATGAAGAAAAGTAATTTAGATGTAAACAACTGGTCTGAGTCAAAAGCCTGGGGATTTCAACAGACCATCATACATCACAGTAAGTGCTTTTAAAACCGACTGAGTTGTCTAAAGGCTTTACAGCAGTTTCCAAAATGACCAAACCAATCTACTTCAGACTGCATGCACTTCAACCCAGGAAAGCAGAGAGCAGCCTTCCCAAAAGACACCATGCCCTCTGATCTTCAGGCTTTCACCTGATAAACTTCATAGGCTACTTTATTTAATTAGCATAATTAACATGAAATATATAGAGGTATAAATATTCATGACAAAACAAATATAATGTGCTGCTATATTTATGGATCCCTTTTATTTTTAAAGGGCCCGTCAAGAGATTGTATTAGCTATTAATGCATGAGCAGCTCCACTTTCCTCTCTCCTTCCAACGAGGCCTCCTGTGCAGTAGAGCTGGTTGAAGAGGGATATGGAGGAAAGCCTGTTTTTTCTACAAAATTATTAAAACAATAGCAAGGTGAAAAGGTCAATGTTCTGTGCTTAATCACTTTGGGCTGGCATGGGGCTTCTTCAGAGCCGGTTTGAGGTTACTGCTCCTGAGCTCCTGTGTCTCTTTGCGCTGTTGCATCCCGAAGGTACCGCACGAGCAGCAACGCTGTTCGGTTGCCTACAGCTTTCAGGTCCTCTGCTTTGAAACAGCACTGGAGTCTGCGCTGGGATGCTGGTCTTATGCGAGCGTGACAGGCTTAACCCGAGCCATCCCAGGCACCCGTGGTGGAAAACACCGCTGCGAGTCTACTAATTCACACTGACTTCCCAAATTCCCGGTCCACAAATGCAGGAGGAGACCTGCTCTACAGCCAGCAGCCTGACCAAGGTTATTCAGGAGCCCTTTGCTATCCCTTCTGTCAGTCCAGCAGTTTTTCCATCTGTGTATCTCATTATTTTGGAACGGGAAGTTTAGAGCAAATTACGTGCTAATTATAGCACTGCTTAGCATCTATGTCTTCAGACTGTTGCGCTCAGGAATAAGACTGTCAAAATTATGTTAACAAATGTGAACGTGTCACAGGAAAAAGAGCTCTTCCCTGTACATATTTTATATAAAATGTATATCTTCTAAGCCATTATTTTGGCTAAGAAAATGATTTCTTAATACTTTACCCTAAGGAAAAATATGTAAAGATTTGTGGTTGAAGTCAATAACAAAAATCTGGATGCCAGGGTGAGATGCATGGTTTCATTAAGTGCAATTCACTGCTGCATGAATAGCCATCACAAAGCCCCTTTAAAGAATGGCTTCAGGAAGAAAGGTATGAAAACATTGTGTTAATAGTTAAATGGGTGAAGCTGAGCTCATGGTCAACCATTCTCCTGGTTACATATGGTCATAATTACGAGGTCAAGGGAGACTGGTTCCTGGCATGATGAGATTTTTTTCCTTTGGTATAAAGATTGTTTTCTTCCCATCTAGTCAATTGGTTTTAAATTACAAGGGAATCTAGCAAAGAGAAATAAATCTGCATGAAAATATTAAGATATCTTCAGAACCATTTAAACTTTTTCTTTGTCAAAGTATTTAGACACTGCCGTGAAGCACAGAATTAAATGAGAGATGCTTAATATTGCTCATGCTTTGTGCTGTTAATAACCAGTTCTGATTATGGCTGGTGACTGTCCTGGCAGAGAGAACACGTTAGCCCCAGGGCAGGTATCCAGGCTGGGAAAGCAGTGTTTGGGGCTGGACGACRACCGGCTCTGCGTCTTGCGCTCGAGTCTGTTCCATGGGTAAGAGTCTGCTTGGGGATCGTTAAAAGTTGCTTTTGGATAACTCACGTGCTGGTGAGGTGGAAGTTCAGCGGATCCTCTTTACTCCTTTCAGCTGCTGTCCCCCAGCCCGTACCACAGCGATGCAGGCGGGACCTCCGGGCTCCCCTCCAGAGCAAAGCTGGAAGGTGAGGGGCAGGAGGGAGGTCGGGTCGGGGAAGCAGCAGCCGCAGCAGCTCACCCGTGTGTTGATCCTGTTGTAACGGCTGAGCCTCTGTCTGTGATCTGGAGAACAAGGAGGTGCAACCTTTGCGTGGGTGCCCATACATTAGACACAAGGGAACTTGATTTGCCCGCTCGTGCAGGACACGCTAAACTTGTATCGCTGTTCCACACACGAAAACCAGAAACTGCCATGTGAACCAGTTATGCCTTTGCAAATATTTTCAGCACTGAACGACAGCACCCAGGGGAAAAGGAGCAGTGTTGCACAATAACTCTTAACTGGGAGACTTGCTATCGGTTCAGACGCAGGCATTTCCCACTATGAGAACATGGCAAGGTGGAGCTTTGTGCCTATTAAACATTGTAATGGGGAGGTTGTTTGCTAGTAGTCACAAAGACAGACGTGAAAAATGTGGATGTTGTAGGCCAGCCTAAACTTATTTGTAATGCACGTTCTTAGCTGGATCGTGGACTTTTTAGAGTAAAGACTTTCTTTTTAAAGGGTTCTGATCCCTGTCTGGGGCTCTACAATAAAAAGTAATAGAAAAACATAATGGTGAAGCTAGGCTGAACGTCTCAACTTCCATAGGCTTAAAGTTATGAATKGACATGAAGATGCAAGTTTGCCAGTTGTCATAAGTTTTAATGGAGTTTACTTTTTTCTTTTTTTAAAATGGGGTGTGTATATAATTCCTTCTTTTGCAAACTGAGCACTTGACCAAGAATGGGTCAGGTCTTCTAAATTTCTGTTCATATTAATGAGAGAGAATATTATTGGATTGCATAAGCTTTACATAATAAACACAGAAAATAAGCCTGAAGTCATCTAGTCTAGCCCTAAGGCACGATCAAGTATAACAAAGCTATTGAGGAGTAATGTCTCTTTAAAAATCTCCAGATATTATACAAAATCCTTCAGTCCTTTACATCCTTGCAGTTTATGCTAGCTACCTTTTTTTGAGGACTTTGGAAAGGCATGTATGTGATTGGACATTTTCATGTACTTTCGGGGCTGTTTTTTGTAAATATAAATATATTTTTATACCAAAGAAATAATTTGCACACATTATCAGCATTTTCTATGAATACATACACATGCTATTCATCTCTGTGCTGGGGTAATGCCCACCACTGCTGCAGGGAGCAGAGGGCTTCAATTTCCATTCTTCTGTTTATGGATTAGTATATGGCTTTCCAGGGGACTGTTTTTATGTAAGCAGAATAAATATGTACAAATGAGAGCTCTAAATACTTGAAAGACTAAAATATCTTACTTTTCATTTCTAAGAGTAGTTTCTCTCTCTGTAAATGCGTCTTTAGCGTGTATGCATCCTCCCTGTTGACTCTCGTCGCGTGAAAGAGATCTCTGTTCGTGCAGAGGAAGAGAAGGGTTAATACCCCAGAACGCTGCTTGCATAATGCAACTAGGAGCTCACATAGGATATATGTTTGGTTGTTTGGGGTTTTTTTTCCCAAGGTAAAGTGCGTGCTGCAAAAGGCTTTTATGACTCAACCCCTACCTCAGCAATCTCATCGCACACTTAATACTAGTTTACAAGCTGCAGGTAGTAAGTGCTGGAGGCAAAACAAACAGGCACTGCATTAGAGCAGGTGGGAGGGAGCATGAGCCGAGACATCTTCTGAAAGCCACAGAGCGCTGCCCTAAAACCAGCATTAACTGGGCGCAGCCTCACACCCTGGGTCTTTGGAAGCTCATCTGCTGATGGGTGATGAAATGGATGATATTTCTGAGCAAAATTGCATCTCTCCTTCTCTATATGAATTTAAAAGAAGATTTCTATCAGTTTTATTGCATCTGGTGATAACAGAGAAACTTATTCAAATCAATTCCACGAAATAATTGCAGCAATCATTACTTCTTTTGTAAGGCAGGGCTTTGGCACATACAAAACTTCAGGTTTAGTCCTCTTGGTATTTAGGGAGACAGATAACTCTTGCTCTTGTACAAATATCTTGCAGTTGCCAGTCAAAAGGATGTTAGAAAAAACCCCACAAAACCAATCATCCAGAGTGGGACTGGTTAGCTGAGGTTGCCCTGTTGGCCCCCCGGGGGGGGTGCTCCATGGCGCCCACCCTTCCCCTCCCACACCGCCCCGCGGGGAGCGGGATGCTCAGCCTGAGGAGTGCAGGGTCCGTCAAGCTTGTGGATAGCCCGCGTCGTGCTCCAAAACAAGAAGGAAGAGGTTGTTTTACGTAAAGTGAGCGTCTGAGCATCTGCCTTTTCAGACCTGATATGCCCGGTGTGTTTTGCCATGGCCTGTTTAACTTATTAAAAGCTCATTGCTTTTCATTAGTTTGTTTAAGGCTGCAGTAATCTTCAACCACTGGGCAGAGAAAACTAACGTGGTATCGGCTCCTTTTCCTGGGAGGTGTTAAAGTGCCTTTTAGATACTAAATAAATTCCTTCTGTTCTGACTTACGCCTCATACTGATCCCAGCTTGTACCTCTGTTGCTCGGCTCCCAAGCTTGAAGTTCATAAAATATTATTCCAAACAATTTTTATTTATATACAAAGTTGTGTGTGTGTCTATACTTAAACACACACAGAAGAAGGTGTCTCTTCAGGCTGTGATGGGTTCCAGAGGCAGCCAAGGGCTGCGACTGCAGCGGCCGGAGAGGAGAAAGATGATGCTGGGAGAGAGGGAGAACAATGCTGCCCGTTCCCCAGAGAGCTCGTGCAGCCTGGGAACGAGAGGAGCTCTAGGAGGGAGCTCTGAGCAGCGTGACACGGGTGGGCAACGCTGCTCTTCCTTCAGACGCGTGGCTCCTGATGTTTCTGATGCCCAGGACTGCAGAAAATTGGGGATCATGGCTCAAAAAGAGTCTCCTTGTGTCATGGCATTGCCCTGGAGGGTGCTGGGGCAGGGCAGGGCTGACGTGTGCCAAGCGTCGTTGGCCAGTTACCCCGGGGCTGAAGCGATCTCCTTCCACATCACCAAACACCAAACCTGCAGAAAAGTTTAAAACACGATTAAACATCCAGCAAACGACAAAAAGTACAAATTAAACCTTGGGAAAACCAATGCACTTAAGAGCTGTTTGCCTAATTCCACAGGCTTTGTTCACAGATGGTTTTATTTAGATCTATGAGTTAGTGTGAAGTGATAAAAGAGAAACACTTGCTGGATAAATCACAGCACCAGAGCTGGGACTGTGTGAACTCTCCAATTAAACTTGACAACTCCTTAAAAAATTTAATCCCACAGATGCAATATGACAATTCCCAAAGTGTAGAATGAACATGGTATGTTACATTCAGCTGTTTCTTCGTAGGACTGCCGAGTAGGCATTGTGCTTAAATAGTAGAAGGTGGAGAAAATTCAGTTAACACGTTGACACCATATGTGAAAGCCTGTTTGTGTCACTAGGGTGTAAATAAAAATAATTTGGAACTTAAATGTTTACCAGTGGGCTTTATTCTCCTTCCRTTTTCCTACTCAATAAGGGCAGCATCAGCAAGACTCAAAAAGCCTTACAGTAACTGACAAACAACTTCTCCTTTTATCAGAAAATTTCAAGAAAAAAAGAAGAAGAAAAAGCCAGGAGATTAGTTCTTACCTGCTACCGGACAACTGCCACTGTTTTTTAAAGTACTCCTTAATTTATTTCAAGTGTTTAATTTAAACTTTCCAGTAGCTGCGGTTTTGCATTCTCCCCAGGTATTCAAGATGTTCAGCACTGTGATTAATTGGGCTGGCATGATTTCTTGTATTTAGAGACCACTTGAAAGTGAAAGTGAGAAATGAATTGCGCCAGAAGGGTTCGGTCTATTTTTATTAATACAGCAGATTAGATGGATCATGAAAACAATCTTCTGATTTATAAGAGTCAATCTCATCTCTTGTTCAACAGGAGTTGTGACTGTTGAACTTGAACCCCTGAAGCGTGGTGTCCCGAGGGCTGCTCTCGGATGCTGCTGGATGCGCAGACCACACGCTGGTGCGATCTCAGCGGCTGGGCACCCTACGGAGCATCTCTCTCTGTGCAGGTCGTACCCAAGCCAGCCGGCGCGGCTGCCTGCAGTGCCAGCTCTTCCGTCCTGCAGCTGGATCCCAACCCTCACCCGTGCCGAGGCGCGGGATGATGGAGAGGGAGAGGAGGGTTTCCCACAGGGAAATGTGGAAGCAGCCCTGAGCCCCGTTAAACTCTCACCTCGCCCAGCATCAGCATCTCTTGTGCCTGCTGGCGCTCGTCTCGATGAGCGGGACTTGCCCTGCAGACAGAGAAGCAGGTGGAGGCTCCCAGCATTGTTCTCTTGCTAACACGGATGTTAAAGTGGCACTAATTTTAGATCACTTCTACATAGACAGAAAAAAAAATGGGAAAAGGTACAAAACGCCTATGTGATTACAACATTTGTGTGACAAAACGACTTCTGCTGTGCTTGTCAGAGTATTTTAGTACAATTTCTATGGGAAAGATTTTTTTATTCTGCATAATACTTGAATATATGCAAAAATAACTTAACTAGTGTTCCCCCCTCCTCCATCCCATGTCTGAAGGTTTTGCTCAATGGGAAAAATTGGATGGGAGATGAAACAAAAAGTGTTTTTAAAAAAAAAAAAAAAAAAAAAAAATAACGTATCCCTATCAGAATCACAGTAATAACTGAAATTGCAGATGAAAGTACACAGGTAAGTGGGTGTCTTTAATGCCCGTGGGCTACAGGGAAGAGGGAGGAGTTAAAGGACAGGGACTTGGATCTGTTCTGAGAAAAAATGGGAGGGAAAAAAAAAAAAAAAATTTTAAAAAAAAAAAAAAAAAAAAGGGAGGGGGGAAATAGTTTCCTGTTATTTAAGCATAGTGAATGGGAAGGAATTTGACTCTTTCACTAGAGAGCTGTTCCAGATGTCTGAAAGAGACCACATTGTGACGGAGTCAACATACTTCTGTGCTGGGTAAAAAACTGGCTGGACGGCCGGGCCCAGAGAGTTGTGGTGAATGGAGTTAAATCCAGTTGGCGGCCGGTCACGAGCGGTGTCCCCCAGGGCTCAGCACTGGGGCCAGTTCTGTTCAATATCTTTATCAATGATCTGGACGAGGGGATCGAGTGCACCCTCAGTAAGTTTGCAGATGACACCAAGTTGGGCGGGAGTGTTGATCTGCTCAAGGGTAGGAAGGCTCTGCAGAGGGACCTGGACAGGCTGGATCGATGGGCTGAGGCCAACTGCATGAGGTTCARCAAGGTTCGGTGCCAGGTCCTGCACTTGGGTCACAACAACCCCATGCAACGCTACAGGCTGGGGGAAGAGTGCCTGGAAAGCTGCCCGGTGGAAAAGGACCTGGGGGTGCTGGTTGACAGCCGGCTGAACATGAGCCRGCAGTGTGCCCAGGTGGCCAAGAAGGCCAA